>JAPZDV010000014.1:6501217-6542716 GCA_029814665.1 Acanthurus lineatus
CCCCCCCCCCCCCCCCCCCCCCCCCCCCCCCCCCCCCCCCCCCCCCCCCCCCCCCCCCCCCCCCCCCCCCGGCCGGGTGTAAACAAGCCAAAGAGTTATGACTTTGTCCTGTAACCAGGAGTTTGGATAGGGCCACATACATCATCATTGTGGATCAACAAGCTCAAATTTACATGCACGGAGACATGATTCATCGAGGTGTCTTGCGCATTCTATCTGCATAAATCCCCTCATTGCTTTGCTGCCTGCAGCCTCACCGGTGAATAATTGTGGGGTTGGCTTGAGAGAAACCAGTGGAGGGAAAACACTGTACGCATGCCATGCAGTTCAGAGAAATGTATTTGTGACTTCCTGAGGAGAAAAGACGGCTTCCAAACTTTGCATTACAGAAAAAAAAAAGAGGTGACTTTAAGGACAGAGCTGAGTCAAGTTTGCGTGGAACTTCTGCAGACTTCCACCTCTAAGGTGACCTGTCAATCCAGATTTATTTTGCGTGCACCGTGCCACATTTCCTCCCCCCTCTCTACTCGACCAGGTAGTGGCATAATGACAGATGAAACAGCCGTGAAAAGATGACGAGGATCTCTCACAGCGAGCCATGGCGGCGTCTGTGATAGCAGCCATCAGTCTGATGAAGCCTGACAATGCTGGAGTGCTACTCTCTGATGCACTGTGTTAGAGCTGGCCTGATTCTGGACATGGCAGGGGGGGTGGGGGGGCTGAGATACTGAGCACATGAGCTCTGGTTGTGGCCTTGATGAGCAGCTGTGTCACTCTGTGTTTCTGCTAAAAAGTTCAGCACTAGCTGGCAGCATTTGGAGGAAACAGGAAGGACACGAGCAGTTGACGGCTGAGACAGAAAACAGGGAGGACTTGATCTGACAAACCAGCTCTTCACACGGAGAAAGATGAAGTATCTCCCTTCTTACCAATGAAAGTGTTTGCCCTGTAAAATGTAAACATGAAATTTTAAGGTACTGTGATATCTGCATTCTGCCTTTTAAAGATTAAAATCAAGGAGGAAGAGATTGCAGAGAAGGATAATGAGTTTGTTTTCAGGTGCAGGTATCCTTGGTTCACCAGGGTCCGGAGTATCCCTGTCATCCTATTTTCAGAAACTAGCATTATGTATTATTTTCTGTTACAATCATTAAAGTGTGACACATGGTGATAAGGGGATAAAATGCATCCACTGGTACTCTTGTCTTCCATTAGTGATGATCAAATGGAGATGCAAAACTCTGCAGAGTGTTAAATGCAACTGCTTTTACAGTGTTTGCAGGCTGAGGTTACTGATTCAATGCAGAAACGACAAAAAGCAGCTAGATGCCAAAGAGACGCACCTGCCAAGATGCGAAAGATCAGAAACTTGGATAAAGTCAGACTCATGTGAGGAGGGATAACAACGACCAGGTGTCACTGACAGGGGGAATACAAGGCACACACCACACACAAACCCCGTATAATCAAGCCATTTCTATTGTCGGTTGTCAGCGACAAGTTGGAGTTTGGCAGCATCAGCATGCCCCTCCAGTCCCGCAGTCACTTGAGGTGAGCCAGTTTCTAAAGCAACCGTCACAGCGAGATAACAGCAAGTCACAGACTTTCAAAGGCACGCCTCGTAACAGCATTAGCTGCAGAAGCAAGGTGCTGAGCATGACAAGAAAGGCTCTCCAAGTGGTTTAAAAGCCAGCACTGAGCTCTGAGACCTGGCCATTTCCTCCAAAACCACCTGCAAGCATGTGAGATGCAAACAGAGCTGAAAGACGACGACAGCTGCGGATTACTTCTCCAGAGAACAGATCTTCTTCCCCAGTGCTGATATCCTCTGAAACCCGCCTTGCAATTCTGTGCCATATGAACTGATTGTTTAATACACATACACCTGTCACGGCTCCTGCACCTTTTCCAAAACCCCTCCTCCCTGCGCCCCTCCTGCTGCTGCTGCTGGAGGGGCGGCCGCACCATGTGGCGGGCAGATGGGATGGCAGTTCACCAGGCTGCCGATGCCCTCCGCACCCCCGAAATTAAAAAAGGTGTTAAAAAACAGAAGGACACACAACATTGGCTGCATTCAGCGAGACACTGGTCCCAACAAACAAATGAGTCCCCCCCCTCCAGGCATTTTTCACATCCCAGCTGTAGTCTCTGACAAGCCACTCCATGATGCCGCTTTGTGCAGGAGCAGACTAATGCCGCTGATTAATGTGACAAAGGGAGAGCTTCAAAGTATTTATCACTCCACAACACATCTGCTTGGATTGGATATCTTCCATTTTTTTTTTTTTTTTCCGCTGTGGCTAGATTGGCAGCCAATCGTGTAGCCGGTCATCAGCAAAACCGACTGTTCACACTCCCGACATCGGTACTCACAGTCCTGTGATGAGCGGTGGCGAAAGGTGAACCGCAAGTGGCTCCGGTTCACGTCTTCAATGGGAATTGCAACCTGAGGCGGAGAGGGGGGGAGAAAAAAGAAGAGAAAAAGGGGAATGGTGTGAGACATGTACACTCCAAAAACACACACACTCACAATGCCACACTTTTAGGAGCAGAATGAGCCCAAAACTTTAGACTGTCATACTGTCCAGACATGAAAAAACCAAAAGCAAAAGGGTTCATGTAAGTGATTTGTAGCAAGTGAGCTAAAGCATCTAAAACCACTGATGTGCTTCTTTAGGTATCACGGATCAATAACTTCATACTTCTGTGCAGTTTTTTTTTCTGCCACCACATCAGCCATTTAATCTGCTGGAAGGTTTCATATTCATCGCTGTGCTTCTCTGCTTCAAAGCCTCATGTGTGCAAATCCACCAGAATCCACAAATTACAGATGATAGAAAACTATGTTGAGATGAATAATTGATTTAAGAATTACATCAAAGGGTGGTGTTGCAGTCAATGTGGGAAATAATGGCTAAAATAAAATAATACTCAACCTAACAAAAGCTCCCTCAACACTGCTACAGCTACATTTTTACTTAAAAAATGTTCTTTTAAAACTAAAATCATCACTTTTCGATCACTGATTCATTATCACTCGCTGTTCTTTCGAGCTAAATTTCAGAAATTATCTCCATCCAAACAAAAACACGTCACATGACTTTACATGCCTTTGTAAACAGGTAAACAGGAAGCAGGGAGCTGGTTGCTTAGTTGCAGAAAAGACTACACATGTGATGGCAGAAAACACAGATCTGGAGCCACATAGGTCAGGACTGATAAGACCCCATCAGGAAGTGAGTGTGTGTGTAACAAATATAGACTTTTCAAAATAAAATGGTGTCGGCTGTGTTGCCAAAGCATTTAGTGGAAGGAAGGATAAAAGCGAGAGTTAAGTGTCTGAAATTGTAGTGATGTTGATACAACCAAAGAACAAATATGAGGAGATGCTGCAGAAGTGAGAAGAAACACACCTTTATTGTTTCAAACCAGCGTGGCTGCTTTACTTGGTAGTAAATGACGGACTTGTACTCATTGATGCCTTCATCTCCAGCTCCAGGGAAGATCACATTCTGGATAAAAACAAAGAAAACACACAATTTAATTCAAATTTACCCAACAAGGATTTGTTATCTGGTTATACTGGAAAAGCTACAGGTTCATTCAGCTTTGGCAAAATCATAATGGTTTAGTTATGAGCACTGTGTCAAAACATTAGCACAATCGCAGCATGTGGAAAATCAGCTAGCACTTATTTCATAAAACGGTGCCCACGGGGCTGAACGCCTAAATCTAGAAAAATGGCCTTTTAAAAAAAAAATCTGGATGTGCTTTATGCATGAGCACCTGCCTTTTGGCTGCCAATCTCATGACAGAAATGTGGAAATAAAAAAAAATTAATTAGAAATTAATTATTTAAGAGGGAGGGGTATTAAGTCCCATGCAGGGAGAAGTGGAGGGAAGCCAGGTGCAGGAGAGCAGAGCAGCTGGTGCTGATGGATCCAGCCATGTAAATTGGTCTTCCTAGTGGGTCCCCTGAGTTTCTACAACGGGTCAGGGTGCGTATGTAAAATACTACGCTTCCCCGGGGAGACTTGGCATGAAGGATGGCACACATGCCTTGTTTTCTATCAGTCTGCACTCAGCCAGTCTTCCCCCCTCTTTTCCTCCCACTACTCCAGCTGACTCCCCTGGCCTGCTACTGCGCCGCTGCTAAAATACTCCAACACTAATGGCTTCTGACAACCAGCAATTATGAGAAATAACAGGCCCAGTCTCCCCCAGCTATGCTGAGCAGAACTGGGGGGGGGGGGGGCAGGTGCTAGCTCAAGCTACTCTGCCCTCTTCACTAAGCAGCCAAGACTCATGACAGCTTCTGGTTTTGGAGAAGCGAAGAGGATGTGGAGGAAAGTGGCCGAGGTTCAGTCGCAGGTGAGAGGGTTTTTTTGTGTGTAGGTGCAAATATGTCAAGATGATAAGAAGCCACTGTCCGGACATTCAATACAGAGCATCACGAATCCTCTATGAGACGGAGGGAGGATGACAACTTCTGGAGGCAGAAAGAGACCAGAGAGGAGAAACGAGAAGAAACAAGCTGAGATAGAAACAAAAACATCCAGAGAGAAAACCACAACAAGCAAAACACAGAAAGCAAATCTATTAAAAAAAACTTGCCTCAATGTGAATTAATTACATTTTGCTACTATTAATTCTCTGGTACATGGAGGCCTTTTTATTCCATTAAATAAACAACCTGACAGACACATAACTTGTTTTTGATTCCAGGCCGTCGTTATGAACCCAATCAAGGGTTTGTTTGAGTGGGACAGAAAGTTTTCTTTTATCAAAGATCACACTCAAACCTGCTTCAGACATTAAAATGACTGACAGGAAGTGGCACTGTCTCTCATCTCAGACACACAATTTCCTTTCAGCCTATTAAAGTCCAGGAAGGAAGAAGGAGAATTTAACCAATTAGCACTGATCCCCGGGGAACATAAAAAGATGAGACTGATTTCTGTGAAATATTCGCAAGACATGAAGCTGAAGGGAAATCCAGCACTGCAAAAATGACACGGACGTGATATTTAAAGTAATCTGCGCTCACAGACTCCAGACTCTGATTGTGCAACAGTATATTTATGCACAACATGTCTCCTAACGGCTTAAAGATGCCTAAAGCAGACTTGAAATCACTGTATTTTTATTCTGAGCCTACATGTAAAAATTGCATAAAGAATTCCATACAAAGTGCATTTAAATACCAAGAGTGGTCGTCTTGTTTTTCTGCTGTGCATGTGAGTGATCTACAAAAAAATTAAATAAATAAATAAACAAAAGAAAGAAACATTTAGTGCAATCACAACATCCAAACATAATCACAATGATCATCAGCCCTTTCTGCTCCTTCTGAAGTCCATTTACAGTATAATCATCACTGATTCTTGCACTTTCTTGGCCTGCTGGGCCAAATAACAGACAGAGCCTCTCAATCTAAGGCTAATGTGTATAATTGAGGCGGGCGATGGTAATAGCACTCATTCCTGATTCACCACAGGGGGCAGCCCAAAGACAAGGGGTCTGTCGTGTCAAAGCACTCCTCCATCAACACTTCTTGTAACTTCCACTCTGACAATTAGTGCTCTGTTATAAGACTGTGGACATAGTAGCATTAAAGGGATAGTTTGTGTTTTTTGAAGAGGGGTTGTGAAAAAGGTATTTGTGCATAATCAGTTTATTTTCTACTGAAAGTTTATTTTTTCAAAAACGGCAAACCAGTTAAGAAGAGCAGAGAGTCAGACAGACATACAGGCAGAATGATGCACTGCTGAGCAGCTGGACGGCAGCAAAATCCTCTTTTCTGTCCACCTAAACAAAGGCCCAACAAGTAATATGGAATAATCCATATCAGTTCAAGTGTATGCTGTGTTTTCAGTATTTTTACTGCTTTACTTTGTCATTAGACAGCCCCTTCCTTTTGTCTTTTGTCCACAAACAACCAAAAGTCCAAGTACAAAACTACCAGCCTACCAGAGAAGCAGCTGGTCACCTGCTGAGGTGCCTTGCTGTCCCTCAACATCAGGTAAGAGAGCTCTGAACACCTGACAATGAATGAAATGACTTGGCAATCAACCTGTTAAGAAATGCTCAACCGTCCAGTTTCCAGAAATCTTCCTTCTGTCTCCAGTTCCATACACTCTGGATCATAATATTGTTCTCCTTCTAAAGCAGTGAAAATATTGAAAGCTTTCACTTAAACTAAAGAGGATTTTTTATCATTTAGTGGATAAATTACATTTTTACCTCTGTGCCTGTACGTCTCTCCGCTTCTCCAAACTGCTGACATGCTGACTGCCAGCTTACCACTTCAGAAAACCTGAACTGTCCCTTTAATTCCTTACAACAAAATATCAGGTGTGCCTCGGCTTAATGTGAACTAATCTGAGGTCAATATAAACTGTGGCCACACAAATCAAGCCAGTTAAACTCACACTCCCTGACACACATCTCATCCCGCTTCCTCCCACACACTCCTCCTGTCCAACCTCTCATACTCCCGCCCCCCCTCCCCATTAACTGACAGCCTGTGCAGAACAAGGAGTAGTCAAGCAAGGGGTGAGGATAATTAAACATCAGAGAAAGGAGTCAGTGGCTGGAGACTCGGGATGAAACAAAAGCTTCATTAGGACATCAGACACTGATGGGCTGCTGTGTGATTAAAAAAAAAAAGAAAAAAAGAAAAAAAAGACAGCACTCAGATGCAAGAGCTCATTAAAAATTCTCCAATTTGCAGATCGACAGCCACCTTAATGATTAATGCGGATTTGTTTGTGTCGTTCTTGTTTCCCTATCAGGAGAAACTGATTGCAATTAAACCAGGATGTCTGACTTTTCTCCTAATACCTTCAACAGGTTGCACTGAAGTTAGAATGGTTCATTTAACAGTTAATTTCTAACCTCTACTAAAATATAAATGACTAATCTCCATGCTAAAGCTAAAAAATGTCCTCTGAATAAAGTTTGCAACATTCTGAGATGATTTGCTAACGAATAGAAAGACATAAGAACATTATCCTTTAAATGTCATTAGCAAATGTAATTATCCCAGAGGGGAAATTGCTGATTTTGCGTCTCTCATCACATGTTAACCTGCGATTTTCAGACCACGCTGCTCATGTTGCCTGTGTGCACGCTCAGGCCTTTTAACCGCCTCTGACAATGACAAAGGTCGATTCCTGCGGCGGCGAGCCGGGCTTTAGGACAGTCAATCAAGCACAAAGCACCAATATTGCATTCTGTCATTTTTTCTGACAGGTGGCAAAGGCGAACGGTTTGGCCTGTGTATCACACTGCTTTATAGAAGTCCTGGTCAGTTAAGCGGCGTGCTGAGCTGTGTGAGATTAAAGAAAGCCCGGTAAATCACAGACTGCCCGAGAGGCCGATCGGCTGGAGCGCATTTCTGTCCTGAATCCTGAGAAAGAGCTGAACCCTGGGAAAAAAAAATACTCAAAATAAAAAAAAAGTAAGCTGACACTCCTCCGTCATACCTCCAGTTTCTTGCCGTCCTCGTCGTAAACAGACATGGTCACCTCCACGTTTTTGGGCGTGGTCTTGCTCCCCTTGTCAAAATCCCCCTGAACCAGAGTCACGTAGATGTCGTTTCGCACATCACCTTTAAGGAGCGAAAGAAAAAAAAAAAGAGAGGTCAAATGTGAGGAAATACTGACTTTTCCCAGCCGTCCTGAAGCCCACACTTCATGAATTTATTCATTCATTTTTAATAGGACTCCTACTGCATAAGCCATTACATTTTAGGTGGCATAAGTGGATATTTGGCAACACACACGCTTTACGGCTGACTTCGGTCCATTACACAACTAATGTCTTAATCAAACCTTGATGAGGTATGATATGTTCTTTTCTACCTCACTCACATTCCCTTAAGTGGATCCTGATTCTAAATCACTTCCTGAATGAATGATGTAATAACCGGCAAACACTCAACCTGGCATGATGATCTCAGGGAAGCCCATCTTGCGAGCCACAGCTGTCGATCGGTCCACCAGGTGAGGGAAGTCCTTCCTTATGTGGTGGATGTCTCCCGGGAGCAGCTTCAGAGTCACCCACAGGCCTGGGTGATGCATTCAAGGGGAAAGAAGTGGGAAGGGGGGGCGGAATGTCAGGAGAAGACAGCACCAGAACAAACCGCCTTAGGAAAATACTAAAAAAAACAAGATTTCTTTTTAAGCTTTCTGCCGTCAGTGGCATCTAACAGCTCGAGGGCAGGACACTAAATAGAAGCTAACCACAGGGATGTGATCAGGAAAACGTAATAACAGAGGGAACAAGTGTGTGTGTGTGTGTGTGTTTTCCTTGTGCCCACTTAAAGCTCAATATAGGCAGATATTCAGAAGTGGAAACAGTAAAACCTTAAATCTTGATCTAGTTGGCAAAGAAAAAATAATAACAGAAAAAAATAGCTAATTTATTGATGCCTGTGTTGAGCACGTTCATATTTGTATCTTGAACACAACCCAACATGTTTCGTACTTCAGGGTCAAAAAAGATCTGGTATTTTTCAGCTTTTCAGGATCTGAACCACTTAAGTTGGTAAAAAAAATTCTCTGAATGGTTCAAAATTACACACGACATCCAAAACAGAACTGGTTCCATGTTGTTGGAAAAGAGAAAACAAACTTTGGCTCAAACTAACACGCTAATTTTGAGCACTACACTAGAAAAAAAAAAAAATTCTTGGGAACAATCACACTCAAATTATTCTTGGCACCTAAATTGCGAAAATAAAAAAATTTAAAAATACTAAATTTGTTTCTGAACCACTGAAAATTCCGTGAAAATGTCGCCAGTGCTGCAGATTTCTTCTTCAGGCACGCTATTTTTGAAAGAATAGAGGCATTTTTGGTAGAATATCCAAATTGTGCTGTAATTCAGAGGCTTAAATCACCGGCCTCGGAAAACCTGAGTGTGTGAAGCCTAAAAGGAAACTCTGTGGTTCTGAATAATTCTAAGACAAAAAGCCTTCAGGGGACTTTCATGGGTCATAATTCTTAACAATTTAAAGCCAGTGGCTGCTTTGCTTTCCTCCTGGCTGGGGAAGGAAAGTGTCTTTTCTGCAGAAACTGCATGGTTTGCCAGCTTTAAAACCACAGTCACTCTTAATATTAAATAAAAAAAAAGAAAAGCAGTGTAGATACATAACTTCTAAACAAGACAGAAAATGACTTAAGCAAGGCACCCAATTAAGGCAGTCACCCTGTCAGAGACCACCAAAAACGAGTGGTGGTGCTTGTGACCCCCGAGGCCTTGCTCACTTTCACTCTACAGGCTCCATATTGTCATGAGTGACACATCTCTCACCCGCCAAGCCGGAAGCCTTTTGACATGCGAGCGTGACCGAAACAGCTGCTCTCAGCGCTCCGCTGTTCTTCCCGCCGAGCGTCGAAGCAGACCTGACATTTATCCAAGTACATCTTTATAGGCCGTGACAATACCACGGGGGCTGTCATGTTGCCACCCCCCCCCGCACACCCCCTCCCCCCCAAGCACAAACCCCTTAGATGGCTAATATCGCTCTTTTAAAACCGCAGATGTCAAATCACCGATAAGATCTAGCCTTCGAGGAGGACTCCCCCAGCTTAATTAACAGCTGGATTACTTAGATCCCGTAGTCATGGTGATGAGGGCAACTATTTATAGTGTGAACGGTGATTTATAATGTGAAGCGCTTGACAAAAGAATTCTGTTCTTATTAGCGAGATGAACAGTTTCAACACCCTGCCTGTGTGTTGGTGGTAATGGTATTTTGTACCAACAGATCTGTAATGTAGCACTGATGAAAATTACATCAGTTCAGTCGGATGCGTTCACTAATTGGTTAAATGAAAAAAAAAAACAGGCCAAATGTCATGCGGATGTCCAATCAGTGTTTATGGTTAAAGTGGTCAAAGCAATAAATCCCTCAGTGAATTCCATACTGACTGAGAATTGGGAGTTATTTTGGAAACTGAGCCTTGCCTACATCTACCAGAATGCATTGCATGCTAGCCTCTGGTGCTCAAAAGCAAAGAGAGCCAGTTTTGTGACATCACTGGTGTCAGAGGAAGAACAGATTTTCCTGCAGAGAACTTTGCTCGCTCTGTAATTATGGAATACACTAAGCAGATTTTTGTTTTTATTGACTAGATTTTTCCATAAACACTGTTTGGGCATCCGTATAAAATGTGGAAAACTTTTCCTTTAAACAATGAACAAAGTTAAAAAAAGTACACACTGGTGAGGTGCTGATTCACAAGTACAGTAGATGTGAAAGATATGAAGAAAAAACAGAATTTTAAAAAAACAGAAGGGACTTCTGCTTTTAAAATAATGCTTTAGCAGATAATGCATTTCTTAAGAAGTTTCCTGAAGAATCCTATGTGTGTTCAAACACTTTTTTTTAGATTAAAAATAAAAAGATATTGTTAGCCTTATGTATGTGTGGCTTACCCCTCCTTTCATTTATGTCCGTCAACTCCAATTTAAAACAGCCACTTGAGATGCCTGTAAGTGTGGCTGCCTGTGACTAAGCCAAGATTAATTTTTAATGACCATGTTGACTGGGAATCTTTATAAATAAAATGTAAACAAATTTCAGATTCAGGCTGGATTTCACCCTCATTTTAGTATAACCATTTAACAGCATATGTGAGACCTTTTGACCTTTGAACCTTTGCACTGTACCTTGGCCCTTGTGATTGACCTCTTTGGCGGTGATAACTTTGTTGATGACTGTCTGGAGGAAGTCGTTCTCCCCTGCCACCCTGGGTGAAAAACGGGAGATGTTCAGCTGCTTGTGGTGAATGGCGTCATCCAACGCTAGCCTGCAGTATGCACACAACGGGCAAACACCACAGGGAAGAGGAGATGGCAGAGACAGAGGAGGAGGAGGTGGAGGAGGTGGAGGAGCGGGGCAGAAGAGCCACAAAGTGATGGTTGTGAGGAGGGGAGGAGGGAGGAGGGATGAGGCAGGGAGAGAGAGAGAGAGAGAGAGAGAGACACACACACCGAAGAGTGATGCGAATACCGTGACAGACAAAAAGCCGCTTGTTAGCAGTTAAGTGATGGCAGGATGGGTAATGAAAGAAAAACACAGAGAAATCATCGTTTAGGAAATGGTGCCCAGTCAGCATTCATAGTGCCAACGCAGCAGTGGGAAGCCTGACCCCGCCCACGGTCAGTCTCTAAATGTTTGGGAAACTTAATACTGGAAGCTCCAGACTATTTCCAATTCAAACAAAAGCATTCCCACTCTGCTTTTAGTTTATATATTTAAAAAAAAGGAAAATAGGATCTAACATCATTTTTGTTCTCCACAGAGCTTCAGATGTTGACTGACTGATTGAAAAGCGAGTGACACACAAAGCATCAGGAAGTGACAGCAGTGAAATGTGTGCGGTGGGCATGGATGGCGTCTGCGGTGCACAGGGCTCTAAAAACAAGCAGAAGAAGAAGTGCGTGGAGGAGAAGACAGCGGTGATGTCAGCACGGAGGAGACAGTAAAGGATTTTCTGTCACTCAAACTGCCTTCATTTACCTCCAACCTTGAATCCACAAAACCAATCCAAGACAGGAAGTAGAAGAAGTGACAGCAGAGGTTGAATCGGAAGGGGGGGGGGCATAACATCATAAGACAATAGGAGAATGGATGCTTTCCCTCAAATTTGCTAGAATATAACTTTTAAATGCATTTGGATGTGATTATTTTTACAAAAGAGTTGGACACAATGAAATTTTCTGTCAGTCAGCTAATCGATCGTTTCAGCACGACATGAATTGTTGCTGCAGATGCATTTACTAAAAGCAGGTCGCTTTGAAAACATGCCAAAAGTTGAGGGCAGACCCATCTAATGTGAATGAATGAAAGTCTGAGAAAAAGAAAAATCAAGAGGATTTGCATCTATATTGTCCATTTCTGGAGGGGAAATCCCATTTGTGTTTGGATGACGGGAGTCTGTCCAAGTTACATCACTGATCCAGGTTTTTCCTTTAAAGGCCTCGTCACTTCCTGCCTCTGCAGTTCAATAACAGGTTGTGCAACTGCTGTTTCGAAAACTTCATCAATTAAAAAATTCTGCAGCAAATAATCACATTTGGACATAAATAACCTCATCTACATCCTGTTCTTCTTTTTTCACACCAGACGGCCCTAATTTCCATGATTTATGCTCGCAGATAAAACCGTTAAGTGAGGTGATCTGCCAGCTAAACTGCCTGAATTTGAAGCATTTCCAATTATGCAGGAAATCACGTTAAGGAAAAAGGTTACTCTGGCTCTGTACGCAGTCCTACGAGAATGGCAGCAGTTAATGAGATTGCCTTAATTGAGTCAGCAGGGAATTGGGGGGAGCGCTGCTGTCTTTAAAAAACCTCTGCTAATCAGGTGTCAGGAATTTAAGTCTTTTAAAAAAAAATAGAAAATTTAAATACAACCTCTGTGTCTTTGACATTCTATACATGCTCAAAATATGGGACATGAGTGTAAGAGCTCAGCTGTTTCAGCACTGCTGTTTTACAAAAACATCCTCCCAACCTTAAAGGAACTCTGTGCTCCCGATGTGTGAACATGATTTATTTGGTGCTGCTGAACAATCCACTTACGGCTGAAATGGGATAAAGTGCTGCTTGTCTTCATCGTCCATTTTGCCTGTTATGATGTCAGTGACATCCATTACTGTGGAAAAACAAGGAGAGAGGGTTAAAAACATTCTCAGGGCCCGCAGAGCGCTGCATGGTTTTGACAGAGATACAGATAACTGCTCGGTGAGGCCGCATCGGGGGGTGCTGAAAGCAGCCGATGTTGGCTCTTTGTCAATGAGCACTAATTAAGGCATATGCAGGGCTATGATGGTACAAAAAAAAGCATCGAGTCAGCTCTGCCTGTGTGACCTTCATGGTGGTCACAGAAGCAGAGGAAGAAGAGGGGTGAAAAAAATCTTTCATCTGACTTCAAAAACACACTTGATGTTCAAAAGAGATGATTATAAATGAGAGAAGATTTATTTTAATGCACCCAGAATATCCAGTTTTTTGCTGACCTCCAGTGGTTTAACCTTCACCCACCCTGCAGTGATGACACCAGAACCTGTGACATCATCACCCGGTGAGGTTTTAAAGAGCAACAGAGAAAAACGTCAGAGCACACCCATGGGTGATGCTCGGTGTGGTCAGTGGTGAAGCTTTCAGCCGGAGAGGGCAGCAAAAAAACAACAGTGTACAAAACCGGGGCTTGAAGTTTCAGTAACATGTGATTTCCCGCATATCAGTGCTGAAAACGCATGTGATGTCACAGACTGAGAGAGACGAAAATATAAATAATAAGCCGAGCAAAAATAGACGAGACAGTCTGCAAGAGCAAGGCTGAACTTAGCAGTCTGACAGTGAAACATTTTTCTTTAAAAGGGAGCAACATTGCAAAGTTAGCGTTTCCAAACAAAGAAGATGCATCGAGTTGACAGTGTTGCCATTTGTTTAGTGCGAATTTGCCAAAAAGTCACCACAAGTCGCCAAAAAATAAAGAAGTAAAGCTCGCCTGAACTGATTCCAACTAAAGTAAATTAGAGAGGAGGGACGTGATCGCACCTTTACTGCACCACCCTTCAGGCCAAAAGTCAACCTTTTATAACTTTGTTCCACAAACAGCGAATCTCAAAGTTCAGCACCTCTGTCGGGTTTCATACCGCGACAATGACGGTGACGTCTGAGCGTAAGCCCTCATAAATCGCACCGTCGTTTACCTTCTCTGCGAGCGGCGCTCGGATAAAGTCACTGAAAGAGGAGCATCATCTCCTTTTGTCGGAGAACCGGGCAAAACGCCAATCTAATTAGTTTACGAAACACCTGGCAGCTCGCCATCGGGAGATAAATCAAAGTCTAATTCCTCTTTCTACTTTAGCTGGATATCTATGAATTTTAGCCAGATAAATTTACTCACCCAGGCGAGGACTCCGGCACGACACTAACTCTGAACATGATTTGTTCTCCAGGCTAAAGCACATGGGGGCGTTCAAGCTACGAAGTTCCGAGAAAATCAGCGTTTCTAAAGAGGCCGTTTTAAGCTATTTGGGGTTTTCGCTGTCAGTAAGTGTGTTAAATAGATTATTGGTGCAGATGACAAAAACAAAGTTGCACCAAAGTGCATTTCTCTCAAAAACACTGCAGCAGAAGCTCCTGTCTTGTCTGTAGTCTGGCCTGTATTTCCATTAATTATCTAACGTCACTATGTTACTATTTGCATAATGCACATTTACTAGTTAATTAGCCTCAAGCAAAGCTAAAAATAAAAGCATTAATATGGCCTCTTATAAAAAGTTTATCTCTGACTTCGGTGTTACAACTTGTGCCTTGCAGAGTCTTTTGGAAGAGCTGGTCTCTGTGCAGTCGCCTCCTTTACCTACCTGCCACTCCGAAGGGTCTCCTCAGTCCTGACGTCAGCTTCTTGGTGTTGTTGTCCCGCAGCTCCATGCGGCCGACTCTGACAATCTGACACACGAAGCTGATCTTCTCCCTCTTCAGATCTTCACTGCCCAAGTCCTGAGGAGGAAAGAAAACAGTTAAAAATGCTGATGCTGTTGCCTAAGAGTCACTGACTAATAATTTATGTAGACATAAAAACTCCTAAAATTAAGATTTTACAGTTTGGAAATCTTTTTTTTTTAAAGGCTACAGCAATGCTAGGGTGCATAACAACAACTGCTTTTATAACGGCATATTCTTTAGTGAGGATGAGTTTGTGTTGAGGGCAAACTTTTCACCGTAAATTGCTTCAGTGGCATCTGTGATTGTGTCCACAGATTCATTTCCTGTGGGCAAAACCTTCTAAAAACTAGCAAAGTGGTCCCAGTGGGTGCACGCTGACCCTTTCGCCCTTGGGCTTCCATTAGATAGAGGTGACTGCCTTGGTAAATACGTACAGCGAGCCGGGCTCTTTTCTGAAAGAGCTTAACAAATACAGGCTCTGCAAACAGGCTCCCACACGCCTCATAACATGGCTGAATAAACAGTGGACTACCACAGGCGGGCGCGCACACACACTCTCACACACACACACACACACACACACATATACTCACCGTGAAGACTGCCCGCAGATTATGAAGCTGGTCTATGTCTTTCACCAGACCTGAACTTGACCATTTCACCAGGTAGTTTTCACTGTGAAGAAAGAGACGACAGAAAAAAACTCCTGACTCATATTTTGTCTCATATTTACACTTAAAACATCTGTGATACAGCAAATAAAGGCGATCAGCTTAGTGGAATCCAATATATTTTCCCTTTAAAGCTTAAATGTTAACCCAGACAACAAAATGCACGACTGATGTTGGATGCAAGAGAAGCATTCCTCAGCTGAGCCGCTCCACTTGTGATCATTTGCTGTCAAAATCCTAAAACAAAGGCAAATCCCGGGAAAGCAGGCTGCACTTGTTCTGGTCACATTTTTGCATGGCATGTGTGTGTCTCTGTGAGTGTGCCTGCAAATGTCAGTCTGTGTTATTGTAACTTCCAAGGTAAATTGTCGGACATCAGCAGCTCTCCCATAGGTTTACCTGATGAACTTGGACTCCACCGGGTCGTAGAGCGACATGAGCACCTCCGCGTCCTCGCCGATCTTACACACCACATTCTTTAGTGTCACGAAGAGGGCGAACGCTGGCGTGGAGGCAAACTTTGCTTGCCTGGTCAGATCAATATTCTGCTTCTGAGACTGTTGGAGAGAAAACAGAGGTGTAACACTGAATACTGGCCTGCTTTTTTTTAAAAGAAAAACTTTCAGTCACATGCAGGCCTCGCTGTATTTTGAGCAATGAGGAAAAGATCCAGCGTGTGAAGAACTAGCTTGTGTGCGTAGGTGTGGTTATCAGCTACACACCAGGTTACAGAATATCAGCCTCTGTCTCTGTATCTTTCTAAAAATGTAACAAGTTATTAAGGCAGTTTTAACAATGTCCATAAATCCATCAGAATTCACTGTAATATATTCCACACTGGAATAAAAAGGCCTTTATATTGCTTGATCTCTAGAACTGCATTCACAGTAAAAAAAAAAAAAAGGTGGACCGCTTTGCGTGATACCCTGGACGCCCTTCAAAAATATGCCGGGGCAACACCATTAATATTTATCACGTTGACCTGGAGACTTTAATATTGCCCATGCATATGCAATAAAGACCTCTGGATGAAAAGGTCACGTAAGATGAGATGACATAACTGCAGGGCACTTAGCGTCTGGCACTCCTACATACTGCCAACTGACATTCAGGTGAGGGATGCCACTGATGGGCCAAGTTAAACAGACAGCGAGTCTGGCTGAGTTCTGACGTCCCGAAGAGGCAGTCCAGACCCTTTTGTGTTCCAAGAAAGGCCCATTTTTTTTCCCCTTCTGCAGATTTTTAGCTGTGCAAATGCCAAAACTCCATTTGTGATTGAATTACAGGAGTTCTGTGCATTTTCTAGCCTATTTTCCTAAATGCATTTTGTCCATTTGTTTGATATTCTTACACAATGTGTCTTTGTTGTTTGGCAGGAGTCAATGAGGGGAACTAGTTTTCTATTTTGAAAGCAAATTAGCAAGATGCTCTCCAGATAGCTTATGTAATTATACAAATGGTTTCAGAAAAGCTATCTTTAAACACCGTTTGGAAGCAGAAGAGTTACAATCACATGTAAACAACCAGATTTTAATGATATTGGCTTGATTACTGACAGAAACAAAACATAATAAAGCTGACCAGTAAATAATGAACACTTTTAAAACAGCATTAAGCCATACTATATATGGGTGAAGCTGTGAAACAGTGCCAGCGCTGACATGCTAACTGCTCACTTAGCAGATATAATGCTTTGTCATAAAAAGGAGGTCAAAGAGTCAAGTGCAGGTCCTCCCCCTCTTTACCTTCTCCTCTTGAATCCTGTCCTCGATTTGTTTGGAGGCCGCCTCGTGTGCTCTGAACAGGCTGATGGTGCTGGTGAGTTCTGGGTCCAGAATGTTTCCATCTTTGTCTCTGACCACCAGATCCAGATCCAAGTACCTAGCATAAAAACGGAGGTAAGTCAATCAGTGTAAAAGCTCATCAAGATGAAAACATAGTCTCACACCTTAAGCGACACTGTAAATATTGTGAACGTGTGGTTGTATTCGTGCAAGAAGAAAGTGCACACACTAGCTGAGCCTTACACATAATATTCCTTCAGCTCTACTATTTTCTTTTTTTTTTAAAAGCACCTCTTTTTTTCTGTTCAACTCTTTCTTCCCTGAAGGGAGTCGGCGCACACAACAGCACGCTGCCGACATACAGTCAGCACATTTAATCACCTCATCACTTCCTGCTTCTGAAGAGGTAAAAGCCATTTTCTCCAACCTGACCAGAGATTTTCAGACCCTCTGCAGAAACAGCCGGAACTGTCATGTCATGATGGAATACAGGACGGTTTGCTGAAGCTAAATCCCTCCAGTTTGTCCTCAGGCTAAGTGATGACCTGTCATTTTCTATTGACTGACACCGCCGACCTATTCCAACAAGGGTCGTTTTACCGGATAGATGTGAGGATAAGGGAGGGATATAAGCTGCGGGGATGGAAGGACGAGGATAAAAGCCTCCGAAAGACCCCATCCTCACTTGTTGCCGTAGTCTATCTTAGAGGTGACTTTCTGCTTGAGCTCGGTGAGCTCGTCTTGAGGGAGGGTGCCGGACAGGATCTGAGAACGCCACTCGATGAGGTCGTAGATCATGTCCCGGACCGAGTTGAACATCTCGCGCTTGTCGCCCTGTCAGAGGGGGGAGAGAAAAAAGACGGATGAACACGTGTGGATGTTAGACACAGGAGGAGATTCAGAGCGTGCAGGTTGATTTGTATAATTAGCGGCGGAGGGAGGACAGCGTAGGCGACAGAAGATCGTCATTCAGAGAGGAGTATGTGTGTGTTTTCACTCGGGGGGAGGACGGCTTTGCTTACCACATACAAGTCCCTCCATATTGTAGCCCACTCGCGCAGTGTGGTGGTGACCTCCTGAACCAGGGGCAGCTCATTGGGAATGACTGTCTCCTTTTGCCTGCGGTGACAGTAAACAAAACGTGATACAGTGAATCTGTGTTTTTATCCTTTTCCCTTCCACACATCGACTGCTATCTGAGTACATTCATATTTATTTCACAGTTTCGTTTAAATCTTTTTGTCATGATTATATATATATAAAAAAAATCTCTCTTCTCCGAGGTTCTCAGTTTGATTCATGACTTTGAAGTTCAGGGGATTTGTCTGTTTTGTGTTGTAAAAGTGAAATCAGAAAAGGGAGATCAAAAGAAAACAGCACTACAAGTTGTGTGACAAGGAAACGCGTCACTTTGTATCAAAAACGGATCTTTCCAGTGAACCAACGTCACAGGCTTTCTATGTTTAACTTATGAGAAGCCAACAAGCTTCTCAGTTGCTCTAAAAAAAAGGAGGACAAACTACTTATAACTGGTGCTTTATGCATCTTAGCAAAACATTACAATCCCAACATGCATCTTAATACATCGAAAAATTGCTACATAGTCCATACAAATGCAATGAAAGTGTGAAAGTAGAAGCAAAAGTCTGGCTTGTGGGAAACAAAAAAAATCATATTAATTTCTATGTGATGCAAAAGTGGAAGTAGAGGAGTACAAACCCGCTGCCCTCAACTGTGGCCTCTTTCAGGTGAATATAACAAGCAGGAAATATCCCCTAGAAGAGGAAGAGATCACAAAACAAAAAAGAAGCATTATGTTACGATCGGAACAGAAGTTGACCTGCTGGAAAAGTGAAGCTGTAAAGAGTAACAACTCGTTCTTAGATGTGAATGTGTCTTTTACTGGATGCTCACCTTTTTGGATTTTCTCCTCAGCCTGTGGCCCCTGTACCAGTCTGATGGAGAAGAGAATTATAAGAAAAGTTAGCTGTTTTTATAATACACAGCATACAACAAGAAGAGTAAGAAAAAAACTCAACAAAACCTGCATTCAAGTTAATTTATTAACAAAAATTCGGGTTAATTGGCTGTTTTATTCATCAAAACTCTGTGACTCTAACACATCTTGCTGAATAGGAAAAAAGTAGCAGAATTAGAGAGTGCGTGGATGCTAATCCATCATAATCACTTTTGCTAACATATGATCTTATATAACGCGTGCAAAAAAAATGTGACAAAACTAAAGAGAGACCGGTGATGACAGGAAAATTATGTCCCGCGTTGGCCTGTCAGCTCTGATCGGGCCTGTCATCATTTGAGCCTGATCTCACCTTCATATGTCTCAAGTATGTGCACCGTGTCTCCAATCTGCAGCGACAGCTCCTCCTCTCCCCGGGCATCGTAGTTATAGATTGCTGGAGAGAGAGAGAGAAGAGAAGAGAAGATAGAGGGGCAATATAAGAAGAGGAGATCTAATAAGAGGGGGGAGGAAAAAGGCAATAAAGTGTTTGACTCCCTGGTGGCGCTAATTGTGTCCTGTTGTAATGTGTGGTGGAGGCATCACACATCCACACAGGATGTCCACCCACGCAGTGTGTGACACGGTGACGGCTGGGCCTGCCACCGTGGAAGTTGTATTATCAACAATCTCCCACTGAAAAGAAACCAATAATGATGGAGAACGCCAGAAACAACTCTAATGCCGCTGGAAAACAGATTTGCTCTCCATTACCAGACGGAAGATAAAGAGATAATGAAATATTGCAGCTTATTTTAGGTTTTCTCAGACAAAACAAACAGGTGAAACAGACATGCTGTTTGGTTCTTTAGTCGACACCACAAAGGCAGATTTTTCTCTGTATTTTTGCCTGATAAATGAATACAGATCAATGCTGATTGGTAAAGTACCAACAAGCTGGCAGCTTTAGTGTTGCTGCCAGAGGGAAGACTGAGCTGGAATCTACAGGATAACAATGCACTTCAGTGTAATGAATCAAAATTTAGCAGCTAAAAAGTGGATAAGAGCCTTTAATTGTTTGGTTTAAATATACTGTGTGACAATAGAGAAACCCTCAATTGTTTCAGATTATGCTCTCATTTATTTTGATCTGTCACGGACCACATTGTTTTTTAATGCAATGTTTCTTTTTATCATATGGACGATGCCTTGAGTTCCTCCACATGGCAAGAAAACAAGGAGGAGATGGAACGTGACACAAACTGAGGGAATGTGGAACAGGAAATGGACTCTGACATCGAGGACAAAACAATGAGCTATGACCAAAAGGAGGTGCTATCATATACATTTTATGGATTTGTATTGTTTGGATACAGTGTAAAAATGCAGGATCAGATGGAGTCCATGTCTATTAAAAGTAAACAACTTGTGAAGCTTAAATCACATCTATAATTGAACATCCTTAGAGGGTTAAAAAATTTTAAAATAAAATAAATATGTTTAATATTCTGAGGCATTGATATCGCATCAGTTCTCTGTGTCAGCCAATACACAAAGAGTCACACACCAGGGAGAACATGGTCCACTTCCTCATCCTCAAAGTTCAAGCATAAACTTATAACTTATAAGCAGTAACTTATGTTCATCTTGCACAGGCCTTGTTTTTGACACAAATTCAAGACCAAAGCTCTATTCAAAAGGTTTCATGTTTATTGTGCCTAATGTGAGTAAAAAACGTGGATAAGTATGAATAAATCTGACTCATGAGATGCTTGTTTTACAGTTTTCATGCGCAAAATACAAACAAAAATCCCTCTTGAGCGTTTTGAAAAATCTTTAAAACACATTCCTCATTAACTCCTCAGGCCAAACCTTTCACCAAGTTTAATCAAAATCTCTTTATGTCTGTCTCTGATACTCTGCATGCAAACAAAAAGATAAAATCAAAACCAATGTTGCAGAAAACATAAACCTCTTGGCGAAAGTAAAAAACTCTTAAAAGCTGTAAGAACTGCATGAAAAACTTTTTTTTTTTTTTGCTCTAAAGTCTGCAGTTTGTGGATTCTCCTGCTGATCTTCAAGCGCAGTGCAGGCTTTTCCCTCGCGGGTGCCACCACACACACACACACACAAACACACACACACACACACACACAGGGGTCCTACATCTCTTGTCAAAGCTTCATCAGAGTGTCAAGGTCATGTTATCGCTGCCTCACGACACTTGTTCTCTCATTTCGAGAGAGATGAACAACATGTCACTGTCAAACCAGCCGTGACGGACACCTGTCGTAGGAAATATTCTACCAGGACTCTCTCACACGCACACACACAAACGCACACACAGACGCAACCTATAAGCAACCCATACGCTGACAGCGCGACAGCATGACAGGCTGCCGTGTTGAGAGGACACCTGCAGGGAGAAGTGACACATAATGTGCCTCTGCATACATGTCCTGCTGGGGGAATGCATGCCGGGCCACTTCAGCAGAGGTTTCCAGAGGTGAATGATAGCTTAATTAAAAGAAACCCCTCGCTGCAGGCTGTGGAGACGTCCCAGCATGCTGACGGTACATCAAGTGAACCGAGCTTTTACTCACACTATCGCCTGCCATGAGAGGAGCTGATTACAGTTCAGAACCATATCAGATGGCACATAGCAATACGTTTTTTTGTTTGTTTGTTTGTTTGTCTTTGTTGGTTTCATTATTATCTTTTTAAGGTCCAGTTTGTAAGATTTAGTGGCATCTGGTGGTCAAAACCGAAACTGCAACCAGCCAAAGATCCCTCTGCTTCCTGGCCCTTCAAGCACATCAAGAGCCAAGCAAAAAAAAAAAAAACCTCAAAGCTCCTCCCAGAGCCTCTGTTTGATTTGTCCCTTCAGGGCTACTGTAGAAATATAGCCATATAAATCTGTGGAAGAGGACACACTCTTTTCGTAGATAAGAAGCGCTCATTCTACGGTAATGAAAACACAATATTTTTGGTGATAATACACTAATGAAAAAATGCCAATTGCACAGTGGATGTTCAAGTTGTTATGGTGGATGGTTGTCTAGGACACAGGGTTTCTGTTTTTGTTGTGTTCGCCACTGGGCTGTAATCGTTTTCAGCATTTTACTCCCATGTTGGAGTCTTTCCTGTATTGATCATCAGAAATTAAGAGAAGTTTACTCCTTTTTTTCAAAGTTATAGGTTTTTTTTTTGTTTTCCTAAAATAATGAGTGAAGTAAGGAACTCAAATTTTCATGACAAGCCCTTGCTATTTGGTATAATTAGTGATTTTCTTTGATGAAATCTATGTATCTGAAGAGGAAATGACCTGATCATCTGGATCTCTGTTTCCATACAGAGCAAAGAACATTAAAGAATAAAGCCGAGACTTATGCAACATCACAGATACAAAGGTTGCTCTGATTACAGGAGATTCCAATTAGCAGAACAGTCTGTGTCAGTTACAGAGGAGGTTACACAATGTGGCCAGACTCTGTAAATTAAACTATCAAGGCAGCAAACAGGTAGAGAAGCTACGAGAGTACCAGCTGAATCACTGATCCATTACTTTACAACAACAAATAGGGTTGTAACTCAGCAAGAGATAATGTCCTAGTATTTATATAATATGTATATGTTGTGTATTAACATTGCTTAACACCACATAAAAGTACAGCAACAAAAAATGACTGTGCTTTTCCATATAATCCCTCTGACAGTCTGTCTGATGCTCAGCATGCGCAGCACAAGTCAGTTCAGTGGACGGCATGAAAAACCGTGTGTAGCCCGTTTCATTCAGCCCTGTGTTGTTTTGTTATCAAAGTGTATGTGCATATACACGTGCATGTCCACAATGCATTGTGCGATCCCCCCCCCACCAGAACAATCCGACGAGCCCGGCGAATCCACCAGAACACACGAGCCGCGGCCTGAACAAAGGAACAAAGACCCCAGGAAATGAATTCAGCCGTACCACGCAGGGGGACACAAAAAGGCACCTACAGTGGGAGAAAGCAACAAAACAATCAAAAGGGAGGTGGGATTAATCTGTGTGCAGCCATCAGAGAGCATCCTAGTCACCGTGCAGCGGGGTGCACTCAATTAAACCATAATTAGGAGTAGCCAGAAAAGCCTATAAAGCCATCAACTGCTGCATCTGTGTGTTTGTTTGGAACTGGGTCACGGGTCCAGCTGATTCAGCATGTTATCTAAACGAACCAGCGCAAGCGAACGTTTGACAGAGGCACAATGTTTCATGGTAAAGTGGAAATTCTGCACCCTCATCGCTGCCAATGACGCCGGGTCTCATATCAAAACAAACGTGAGCCGAGAGAAGCTGAGAACTCACGGAGATCCTCGGTGGGCGAGAGGTGCAGTTAGACAGTAAAAAAAACACAAAACGACACCCTGGGAAGACGGCGAGTAAATGACAACCATCAAACACGAGCCTGACATGCGAGGCGATGACGGCTGGAGTTTAAACCGGAGTGATTCTTGTCACGTGGCGATGAATGACAGCTCTGATTACTCATAAACTCCTATTTGCATACCCGAGAGTAAACTGGTGTCAATTAGGAAGCAGTGAGGGAGAGAAAAACCCATCAGAGGAAGAAGACGGAGAGGATGAGGAAGTGGACCATATTCTCCCTGGAGTGCAAGACATGCAAATGATTTTTTCTGGGAAACGTGATAAACAGTAGCATCATTTGCTTGGGGCTTATTACCATACATAACCTCTCGCATAAGGCTGTGCAAACTCACAGAACATTATCATCAGAGGAGCCGAGTGAGGAATAAGATTACAGACATATCCACTTAGCCAACGCATGTCTACGCCCTCTCCACAATTATAAGCAGCCTCATCTAAACACTGGACTGATTGTAATTCTACACTTTGGGCTCACTAATAACCTGCACTAATCCGCGCAGAGTATAACATATCATTACACTCAGATGAGAATACAGTATGCTGATGAAGGAGGGGTGGGAAAAAAAAGGGAGGAAAGCAGCAGCAGCAGCAGCAGCAGCAGCAGAAGAGTAAATGCTCATTGGAAAGAGACTGAGCCTCTTGAAGTCCCCGTGGGCTGTAAGCCTGCAAACAGAGCCAGCCAGGAAATCCCAGACAAGAGGATTCTCCCCGAGGAGAAGGCAGAGTGGAGCGCATTGGTGGGGAGGTGAAGGGGGGGTGTACTCTTGCTCTGGATGGGCTGGGCGTTTGAGCAGCAAACGAAAAAAAAAACAAAAAAAGAACAGGCAGGAAATTGTACAGTGTCTTGCAGCAGGCGGGCGGGTGACGTCATGAGGGACGGCGAGGAGCCCCACCAGCTGTGACATCACATCTCTGCTGCAGCTCAGTCTGATTCCAGCCATAGATGACTGGACTCAAAGCTCAACATGCAAGTCAATGAGAAAGAGAGCGATTGTAAAAGTGTTATCCTCTTCAAACTAAAGAGAGACGCAAATGTACTGTATCTAGTATCTAAAAGTTATTATCAGATTCGATATTCTGGCGTCTAACATTTGTTTGTTATAAGTAAAAAAACATCTTAAAATGCACTACTGAGGCCCCGATGCAGCCATCTCTCTCTTCATCTTTATTCACCACTCTGTGGTCTCTTTCAGCGTGTTAACCACAACAACTTCTGATTGGTCAACGATATGAACGATAACTTGTCAACGCTGTGGGTTACTGTGCCAGACAGGAACAGTGGCTTGCAAGCTGAAGCAGTTTTAATAAGCAAGCAGAGATGCTGCAAAGGTTAGGCAGCAAATATCAATTCTAAAGACCAAAAATCTTCCCACTGGTCCACCGAATCAAATATTTGGCTTCAATGCAATTCCATTTAGCAGGAAAATAATGTGAAAACTAAGCACCAATTAGCAGATTAATCTGTAATGCAAGTAGTTGCTTGTTGCAGCTCTATTTGGCTCAAAAAAAAGCAGCATTTTCGAATGTTTGCTTCTGCCCTGCCTGAGCTGTACCTAGAAATTGAAAACTGTTGAGCTGATGCTGTGACATTTCAATTCTCGCATTGTTTCTTTTTGTGCGAAGGCAAACAAAGACTGCAAACAAAACAGCCCAGACGGAGGCTTTATGAGTAAGACAGAGAGAGACAGAGTGCAATCGCATTCGAGAGAAAAGAGAAAGAACTGTGGACCCCAAGAACATAGTAATATACAATAACACTGAGCAGGGAAGATGAATTTCACACAGCGCTTAACTTGAATGAGGAGGAGTTCGATAAGTACACAGCGGACCGAGAACGCCCTTTTTCCAGGCAGCAGGATTGAATAGAGGATGATTATTACACTCCAGCTGCACTACAGTATCAGAGGCAAGACGGAGGAGTCAGCAAAGAGGGGTTACACACACACACACACACACATAAAGTATTCTCGACAGGAGACATCTGACTGTAAATGACTAACACAGACTGACTGACTGAAGAGATTTGCATGTAAAACGAACAACCTCTTCCTACTTATGAAGATGAGACGAAATGGCTGTTTTATGCATTCGACAGTGTAACAGGAGAACATATAGAATGAAGATAGTAACATCAAGACCAGGCGTCTTATAGGGCTCAATTTTAAAAAAACACTTCCTCATTCAGAGATACATGAATACGTCTTTGAGGCCGGTGCTGTAATAGTCGGGATACTGCATTTTCTTACCACCTATGTCACAATTCCATCATTGATTCCAAGGGCAGGATTTTACACACTATGAATTCTTATATGGGGCTAGATTTGGGCTTCCTGTCCAACATTAACATGCAGATTGTTTTTTAAATGGGCCTTTAGAGGCAGTGATGCATCAGGGGACATGACTGGAGTGCAGAACAAATGCACCCTTGTCTGACATCAACCTGGCGTAGTCATTTGTATGGGACGAATGGGAGTTCGATGCTCTCGCAGGTGGTAGCTGTGTTTTCCTGATGAGCCCTGCTGGCGGTGAGACGGAGCCGGCTGCAGCGAGCTCTGCTGCAGAGCTGACTGGTGGTGTTTGGGGATCTGCCAGGTGTTTTTACCTGTATGTGAGCAGGAGGAACTGGTGCATTTACTGCATCTCTGCACCGTCTGTATGCATTTGCTAACTGCGTCACACTCCAAACAGTGACGATGATGCACAAAACGTTTCACTGGAGGGTTCAAAAAGCATCAAATGTGCGTCAAATCTGAATCCTTTACAAATCTATGTAAGTTTAGCTTTAAAAAATGTCAATGACAACAGTAAAAATAGCTTTAAGGCACCTTGTGGAGTTTAATGTTTACATTCTGTTACTCTAAAAAGCTCACTGTGCATAATGTTGAGGGTTAAATGCATAAAATACATTAAACATTCACTAAACCAATTTTTAAAATATTTTAAACCCTGAAACAATTATGTTCAAGTTTACAAGATTGCAGTCTTATTTTCTGTTTTTGCATTTCTTGGCACTTTACTACTGTTAAGATAGCCAGACTAAGAGAACAGGGTCCCATCGACACATCACTAGGGGGCACTCTGGTGTCTACAACTTATTTCAGCTTCAAATGACAGATAGAAGAGGAAGAAAGAAGGACCTCAGGATTTGAGTTGAAGAGGTTACGCAAAAATGCAGACTGTCACAATGCAAGAGATTCTTGGTGACATAAAAGATGAAGAAATAACAAGTTTTTGTTTCACTCGCCACAAAAAAACTGTAAATATTCACCTTTCAAAACTGAACGACAGCGTTAAAGTGCGGGCAGCAACCCCAGCGCTTTTGAAATATAAGAGCCAAAAGAACATAAATGATAAATTCAGATTTTTATGCTTTATGCTCCCCTGTCTTCTCTCTACTGTCAACTCTTTGGTAAAAAAATAAACAAGAAAAAACTTCTCTTGAGTTTTCAGGAGCCAAAGGAGTCTTCATATGTCATCTTTTCTCTGTTCAACTTTCAAAAAAAACCCAAAGAAATTCCATTAAATATTATAAAGAAAGCTGGAACCGGAAAATGATTGGTGGTTTTTTTTTGCCTTAATGAACGTCTTAAACTGCTGATTTTCATAACTGTTGATGATTCAGTGAATAAACTCATCAATTTTTGAGCAATTATCCACTATGGCTGCGATGAACCATTAATGTCATCATCAATTGATGTGTCACTTAATTTTTAAATGAATTAATTGATCATTTTGTGTATAAAATGTCACAGAAAAGTGAAAAAATGCCCAAAGGGAGAATCTTGAAATGTCTTGTTCGGTCTGAAAAAGATATCCCGCACACTAACATTTATGACAATGAGAAGCTTCATATCCTCACATTTTAGAGGGTGCAGAAAACGGCTGAGACAATGACTTGATTATCAGCGTAGTCGCCGATCAATCCCAACCTATTCTGACACATCGCACACAAAGGCTTGTACAGTGTGTGTTTCTGGGGGTGGGTAGAGCGTCGGGGCTGCCAGTTTCTCGTCTGTAACTGAGTGTGAGCAAAGCTTTTAGCAGGAGATTATTGTACGAGCGAACTCCCACAGTTAAGACTCAGGTGTCCCAATAGCAAAACAGTTGACAAGGCAAAAACTAAATACAAAAAAACGACATCGATATCCGTGCTGACGGGCCGACTCGCAAGCTGCAACTCACAACTCACAAGAATCTGATGTCTGAAGGTAAATTAAGGACTTAGAAATTACAATAATTCAAATTTCCTGCAATAATTGTCAACATTTAAGAAATTAATATCATTTCAAACAAGAGGGCGTCTAAGTTAAGTTGTTAAAATATGCAGCGGATGCAGTCCACTGGGGTTTGGCTGAGACGCTGCAATATAATCGTCATTATATTAGGCTGCGGCGTGCACAGCGGCGGCGGCGAAAAGCAGACAATCAACTATGCAGCGTGTTTGTAACACTCAGACAAAGAAAGTGCTTTGTCAGTGACGTACGAGGCGGGGAACACATGATAATTAATTTCAAGTCCCTCTCTAATAGGGTTTAATAAGAGGTTTAGGCTTTCGCACACAAGCCTGATGGTTCTAAATGAGAAGCAAACGCAGACAGTGAACTCGGGATAGTGAAATACCAACAAAAAATCACTCTTTTCTCCCCTTACCCCAATTATATACAACAAGCCTTTTAGCTTTATCTGCAGTTGGAAAGTTGAGATAATGCCGTTGTAATTAACCTGAAATTAATACGACAGCAGCTGAGTTGGGAGAGAGGAAGCCTCAGGTCTCTCTCTCTCTCTCTCTTTCTCTCTTTATCGCTCTCTCTGTCTCTCTCTCTCTCTCTCTCGTTCACTTGCAGGACCAGATTTCTCCTCCCTCTGACTGGAAACAAGCAGGAAATGCCACTTGAGATATTCCTGTATCACAATACACGGGGTTCTTCCAGTAGAACAGGAGGAAATAGTGATACTTTTATGACTACAGGAAGATTAACAATAAAAAAAAAGTATTGCAAACAAAGGAAAGAACACCGTATAAAAATATAACAGTGCACTGCAGAGGAAGTCGGTCGAATTGGGGCATGAAGAGAAAAGTAAGGTGAAGGAAGGAGCAGGTGGAGGAAAAAAAAAAAAAAAATCACAACATGCCAGATCTAGACGCCAGCAGCAGTAATATCTGTTGGCAGAACTTCCCGCCATGAGCTCAGCTCCAACACAGGCCTTGGGGGTGCAATCTAACGCAGGCCGATAACTCAGCTTCCATCGCCTCTGCAGAGCCTTTAATTGAAAATCATCTTCCCAATACAACAGGGAGAGAGAGAGAGAGAGAGAAAGAGCAGAACCTGGCTCATTACAGAGCACCGAGCGAAGCTTTTTCACACAGTTTCTCACACACAGAGAGAGGTCTCTGCTGTTATTTGTGGTGGTACGTCTTCGCCCGGCTCTGCAGAGCAAAAAAAACCCTCTCTCTCTGCACTCTGCACACACATCTCATGAGCTTCTGGAGGAAACAAGAGCCAACACTTTCTCTATGACTCAACAATTCAGTAAGCAATACATTTTAAATGAGCCTAAAAATAATTGCGGGTGAAGTCAAGTCTTGCAGTTTTCAACGTGTTATTAACCACAATTATATCACCAATGCCTACACCTTCTGCTGCACAACAGGAACAGGTCACCCGGTTGTATTTATTCCACCTTTACACCAATATGCACCAATACGCAGAGAACACAAACACATTAGCCTTTTGCACAATGAGAAACTAGCTAATTGTGTTAAATCCTTTGTGATATGAATGATAATCACTGCATAATTACCTTCAAATATTTGAAGAAACTCCACAGTTGACTCAGCGTGTTTACTGTGAAACCTCTTTATTGGAAGTTTGCCCAAACCGCAACTTTACTGACAGGAATATGATGCATTATGTGACCTTAGTCAGGTTGCATTTGCTGCATAGCAAAGAAAAAAAAAAGTGCAAGTAGAGCAAAACAGACATATTACACAGGAAACGGTCCTCTTCCTCATGCTATTATTTCTAATCATAAGGCTGAGGTTGTGTTCCACTGAAGCAGAAGAGACGCTGTCAGTGATGAGAGAGCAGCATGGCAGCACTGCTCTAAATGTCCTACAGAAAAAAAGAAGGAGGTCGGGTAAGATCGGTAATGATGTTATGAAAGGTTGCCTGCAGTTATCCATCGTTTTCTAACTGCCGACATCAAACCCGTCAAACAGTCCCAGAAACACAGACGGGCATTCTTGCACAGCGAGAGACATTCAAAAAAAAAAACAACTGGTGAATATTAGCTGCTGAGCGGCGGCGAGTTGGCGAGTCGGGGCAGGGTTTTTTTTTTCTTTTTAAGGAAGAAGAAGAAGAAGGAGGAGGAAGAAGATGAAAAAAGTAAGAGGATGATAACAAATGAGAAGTGAAGAGGTGTCCTGCAGCACGACTGTCGAGAACAAAATTATCATTAAAACCTTGAAGTCACGTGTCTGAAATTCACATTAAACCACTGAGTACGATGTAAGACGCTCATTCTGCACCACCGAGGGCTCCATCCCATAATGTTACACACAAAGGGGCCAGCGATAATCATATGGAGCTACCTGCCAACGGGGAAACCACAAATGACATCAAATCTCATTATTTTTATCCTGAATGGCCGTACATGATATTTATAACCTGGTCATTTCTAGAAATGGAAAGAGCTAAATGTAAAGTTGTGAGTCAGAGCAACGTATTAGATGTTGCAGAAGAAGAAAAGGGAAGCTACAGTCTTGAAAAAATGTCATCACTTTACATCTTCACAAGCTTTGAAGAACAAATTTCCTTGTTAAAGTGTAAATAATCATCACCTTTTTCTAAACCATCCTTCGTTTTAATGAACAACCTAATTGGAGCAGCTCAGGCCAGATGTGAGGCCTCACAAATTATCAGCAGTCTGCAGCAAAAACCACACAGTGCATACGCTCAGTGGTGTATTTATAGGAAGGGGGGGGGTCTTCTGTTGTCACGCTCACACAGTCTCATTTCTTTGTTTACCTCCATTGCCTCACAGGTTACATGTCGGCTCGAACTACGTGCTCGTGGTTTCACAAATTACTGTCGAGCGTTTGATCTGAATGACGAGGGAGATATTTTTAAACTTTCCCTTCTGTGCAAAAGCATGACAATGCTGCACGGACAATCGAGAGCAGCATGAGCGGTTACCTTCCAACAAGTGAATCATTGACCAGAAATAGGCAAAAATACAGATGAATTACAAAATGCCATTTCAAATTTACTTTCCACAGAATGATTAAATGGACACTATGAGTTTTTTGCTGATGTTGTTATTAAAATATGATGGATTTCATTATAAATTCAAGTGAAACCCAAAGAGAGACTGCGAGAAATAAAAAGACGTCACTGTTTTGACCGTATAAAAGTGCTTGAATGTACACAAGCCCGTGTTGACAGATGCATTCAACAAGCCATGTTGAATTCTGATGCCGGTCCAGCAGAACTGAAACTTTCAATCAATTCACAGAAAACAAATCAACTTTTGATAATCGGTTAATCATTTTATTAACAGCTCATTGTGCCTGTGCTTTGATTTATGTGATGCAAAAATGAGCATTTAAAGAGGCTGCTTTGGGCTTTTTATCCGCCATTGTTTGACATTTTATAGATCAATATGGATCCAGAAAGTTACTGTCAGACTGAGTGATGATGATAATAATCACAAGCTGTATGTGCATATTGACCTGTTTGTATCAACATGCACAAGCAGAAACTAAAGAGCACATAGAGAAGTTAAGGTAAACACAGTGATGGCCAGATAAAAATTCATCTCATGTCTCTGAACGATTTCTGACTGTGAGGTTTTAACAACAGAAGTGAAACGACTTCATTGAAATCCCTAAAGATTGATCACAGAGCGAAACTGTCACTCACTGAAATCTAAAACTAGCTGCAGGGCCCACCAACATCTGAGCTGCAGGGCTCTGACTTTATCAAGCATTTAGCCTCTCTCTCTCTCCCTCTCTCTCTCTCACACACACACACACGCTCACAAAAGGCCATTTCATCAAATGCCAGCTATACTGAAAGGCTGTCTCTGGCTGCACGTGGCAGTCCCAAGCCCGTCTGCGACCACAATCAATGACTGACAACTCCATTACAAGTCTCCGAAAACAACCCATGGGACTTTTTAAAAAAGGTGGCAAACGCAACGATAATATGGACTGCAGCTGATATTAATGTTGACATTTTCATAACCTGCATAGCCTCAGAGTTGTTGAAGCCTCAGTTTCTGCTCGGTTTCTGCTGTGCATGAATCTCAGCATCTGAGATTCGAAGACTGAAAAACCAATAAGGCATAATGACAAGAAAACAGAACTTCAGGGGTGTTTACTTGTATGTTCATTGGAGAAACGTGTTCCAGCTTATGGGACTCTAATAACAGCTTGCATGCTGAAGCTGCTGGCACTCATCTTTAAGTCATGCGTACCCACAGTCGTACTTGCCAGCAGCTTACAGCTCGACTCTGTCTCTTCAAAAAGGTGCTTTTGGGAAGTGAATTTTTTTTTTCCCAGCGAGCTCGTCCTTTTAGCCCATGCTTGACCCACAGAAACAGAACAGGTCGCCCAGTGTCAGCTCACCCACTGGCAGCCTGGCACGGCCTCAGCTCAGCTGCAGACTCATCGCTCTGGTGGAATAAAGCACCACGGCCAGAGCGAGCCAAGCCAAGATGGTGTTAAGAATACTCAACTCCATCTTCAGTTTGTGTCTCTGGCTAAAAGAAAAAAAAAAGAACACTAATGGAAAGACAGACTTCCTGATGTTAATGTCTGAGCATCTCCCATTTAAAAAATTGATATTGAAAGCTTGCAAGCAACACGTCGACTAAAACTTTAATAGTAACGCAGATGGGGGATAAAACCATGTTTGGATGACTGCCTGATCTGTGAGGAGATGCTGATGTTGGTAATTTTTTTATCCCCACAGTGTTTTCGGCTGCAGATGGCTCACTTTACCTCAAACAAAGACCAACTTCATAAACATCTAATTAATATATACACTTTTATGACATAATACTCTTATGCGGAGCTGCAGAAGTTGCTTGATTAATTGATAATAAAGGAAAATTGGCTGCAAACTGATTTGATAATTGTTAAAGTTGTTTTTCAAGTGGCTAGAATAATCAACTCACAGCTGAAGGCCTCTAAGAACTGGTCGAGTTGAAGTTTGCATACATGAAGAAAAAGCCCTACATTTTTAAATATGAACCTTTCACACACATTTTCGTCCTGAACGCACAGAAAATCTAAACAATCAGCACAGTTTCAAGGTGGCAACCCAAGATTAGCGTCACCACTTCAGTATCTGATATAATGTGAAATATGGTCAAAGTCTCTCCTTCTTTTCAGGAGTTATGAATTTGAATAACAGCCAGAAAAGTGTTTTTGCTGAACATTATAATTGCATAGTATTATAAAATGCCATAATGTCATGACTTTATTTTATTGTATCTTTGTGTATATTTTGTCAGGACTGATATTTTGAAGATTTGCCGCTTTTCTATGACATTTATTTCAGTAAATGAAGAGTTTTTGCATTTTTGACTGTTGAGAGAAAGAAATATGAAGGCATCAATTGGACTCTAAGAAATGGGGTTGAACATTTTTTTACATTTTTTTTTCCAATTCTAAAATCAGACCTAAAAAATCCTTTAATTATTAAAATAATTTGCAAAATCACTTCACATAACAAAAATAGTTTTTAACAAGGTTATTAGACATTTCACTATTAAATAAACTGATCCTGTGATTAAATACATCAGGATCAGGCTGGGCTTATCTTATGGGATTAACAACTCCTAAGAGAAACACTGTCTACCGTGAGTTTAGTTCACTCTGAGCCGATTTCTAATTTTCTTTTCCCAGAAATGAGTTCTTTTGTTCCTTGGCAACTCCTTTAACACTTGCTGCTGGCAAACCTGATTGAATGATCACTTCACTTACTGCTTTGGATTTGATTCTGATAAAAGCTCAAATTACTGTGGCTAAAGATGTTGTTGTTCCAATGCCACTGTGAGCTTTTATTTTTTAACTCTGTCACAGAGAAAAAAAGTGCTTTGTCTTAATAATCTATAAGTCATTTTGTCTCATTAGGATCAATTTCTGCTGTGACTTTCGCTTTAGATGAAACTCCTTCCATGTTACACTTAGCTGAAGTTTATTAAAATGAGCCAACCACTTCATACGAGCATATTAACTGCCTGTCTGATGGAACATGACAGCTAAAAGGTTTTACATATTCATTTCATCCAGCTGAAACTAAATTATGTAATAACACACGTCTGCATCGGTGACCTTTGTTTCACATTGAAGTGTTACACACCATTAGCCATCTGTCAAGCTAGCCAAAGCAGCACAGCAGGACTCTCTTCAGACAAAGCACAAGCTGCTTGGCATGTCCGCAATCAATGGCGAGGAGCCCGGCGACCGCCCCGAGTAACCAGCCCACATCAGTCACTCACACGTACGCCGTCATCATACGTGATCGACCGAGATGTGTGTGTTTGTGTGTCCTTTTTTTTTTTTTTTTAAATCGTCATGTCCAGCTGCCTTTGACAAACTGCCGCAGAGGGACATCGCGGTCGATTGTAGCATTTGTCATGCAGGTCCGAGCACGCTCACGCCTACTTGTGTCAACTTTCACCACCGAGATGCTCTGTTATGTCGCCAAAGGCAACCGATCAACCGGAGAGAAACATCTTGGCTACATGCAGGAGACACTTTTTTTCCACTTTGCCCTAACCAGTCTCTTAAAAAATTACATTTAAGTAGACACTGATTAAAGACAACAAGTCCCTCCAAAGGGCACAAATGATGATTTGACAGGAAGTTGACTCATTTCGGGTTCAGAACATTTTTAATTTTTAGCTCTCCGCATTTTCTCGTTCTTTGTCACTGAAGCGGCATCAAAAAAAAAAAGGTTAAAACACTCTGAACTTCTTCAAAAGCTGCAGTTACAACTTCTTTTTGAGCTGCCCTATAATTAGTCTTTCAGAGACAAATCATAGTTTCACTTGTGTAAATCCAAGGTTAACTTGTTCACAACCGCTCCATTCTTCTTCCTCCTCCCCCTCTCTCACCTCAACCTTTAAGATGACAGCGACACTTAAACAAGATGTAGAAGCGTTGCAGCTTCGTCTCAGTGGTGAGCCAAGAAGGAGCAGTGTGGAACCACTTAGCTACGCACTGATTAAATAGGCCAGCTGTCATTTGTCTTAGCCACCATCTCACAGCCAGCCACTGGGAGCTGTACTATTAGAATTGCCTCACCAAGCAGCGTGGCCCCATAGTTAATATATAATTCCCTTTCAGAGTGAACAATAGCAAAGTCGTACTGACCTCTAAAGAGAAGAAGAAGAAGAAGAAGAGGAGTTTAATGGCCAAAGTTTTGACTTAGACTGAGAGACAGTGTCTAATGAATTCAGTGTCAAATAATGATTAAAAGAGGCATTTAAATATAGCAACAAGAAAAAAAAAGTGTATACTCCTCTCTTGTCAAAACAATTACCAAAGATAATCCATGATGGGAATTTTGTTGCAACGCCCAAACAGGGTGTGAGTCATAGGGCTTAGCACACAGCCACCTCAAAATTGGGACTGTGCATAGAAGTTAATCAAATTTTACAGATGTTCACGCAGAGTTGAGTGATATTTGGTTTGTTCCAAACTGCAGGGTGGCTCAAAAAGTGCAGCACAGTTGTATGAAAAGGTGCAGAAGGGGGCTGGGGTTAGCTTCAAGGCGGAGGGTGTATAACAATCCCACACACCGACGAAAACAGAAAATGCAACACCTTTATGTGCAAAGTTGCAGTATAGGAAATAAAGGTGTTAGCCCACCTTTCAGGCTTAAAGTGATAGCTCAAGGGATTTGCACACTTTTCACACTCAATGCTTAATAAAAAAATACCATAACAGACACAGAAACAAGATGAAAAATCTCACACCGCAGCTCTGTGCATCCTCTAATTTGATCGTCTCCTTCTGCTGCAAAACACAAGCATTTTCTGGTTGTACACTTTTATTTATGAGCAAAGGTGCCTGGCTGATCATAAACACCACCTGGCTGCAACACGGGCCAAACAAAGATGAAACTGTTACTCTCCTGACAAGACAGAGAGGAAGAAAAAGAAAAAATCTACTGCTCTTTTGCTCCTCCACAGCATCTCCTTCCTATTAATCAGCTACTTTTTTTTTTTTTACACACTAGTAAAGACACTCTGTCTCCGATTTCATCAGCTCAGCGTTTTTTTTCCTGGACAAAGTTTAAATGTAGGCAGAGAGAGAAATCAGGTGTCTTGTTCTCAAACTCAGCCGTGTGGTTAATATTGCTGAATGCTTTGTTATGTCAGAATTAATAGCGGCGATACCTGGCGGGGAGCGAAGCGGTGACAAGAGTCGCTTTTTTCCCCCCCCTTTTTCATATTTATTGCTCCTTAGAACAGACTGGAGACAAGGCATTTGCTGAATGAAATGCAATGAAAATAGCTCCCGGCGTATAAAACCAAGAAGTAAACTGATAAAAGGGAATGACTCAAATTTTACCCTCCTCTGTTTTACACCAAATAGCCTCAATCCAGGCTATAAGAGAAAGGGAAAATACCCGAGCACAGTGTTTAAAACACATGGTTAGAATTTATGTAGTAACCCAGGCTGTGTTTTTAATTGCAGCCATATTTGTTAGCTTACTGCGCTTGTGGGTGGGAGATGGTTTTCATGGGTTTACAAGGGCGGGGGCTTCGCAGATTACTTAGGGCTCCAGTCAAGAGACACAAAACGACTCGGCTCTATTTTCTGCTCCCAATGTGTCACTCACCGCTAACCTGCTCCAAAACAGAGCCAGCTAGGCTTGTCAGTCCTGTTGGCCTGAAGTCTGCCACACAGCAGCAGAAGAAGAAGAAGATGAATCAGACCCACGCCAGAGCTAATGTTAGAGTCAATGCGTGTGGCCAGTTGTCGTCCTAGATAAGCTGCAGGTCTGTGATGTGACGTACAGGAAGAAGCATATCTTAACAGCCCCAACCTGCAACTGCAAGCTAAGGGAGGTGGGGGAAAAGAAAAAGGAAATGCATAATATATTGTGAACAATTGTAGGTGTTTTCCTTGTTCTCAGCTGGTATTTTGTCAGATTTCTTTAAGCTAAAGTACAAAAGGGAGAAGCATCACGGGGCGGAAAGGATTTCTCATGACGGCCAACGCTCTCAAATGTAATTTGTGCTTAAAATCTCGACGGTGATGTGAAGACCCAGTAAATAGCCTTGTTGCTTAGTGTTCCCTGGCTCGCTTTCTAGAACCGCAACCCTCTGAAGTCTCTCTTAAGGAACAGCAACACCCCTGATGAAACAGAATTAATGAGACAACACTTGAAATTAGCATCAAAAAAAAAAAAAAAAAAGGAGTTCTGGTTAATTCATCACAGAATCCAGAGATGCTAAGAAACATCTCCCGGAGGCCCTGTTAAATCACTTGTGAGATGCCATAAGAATAACTAGGCTTCAAAACTCCTGATCCCTTTGATTTATGCGGGGCTGGTTGGCATTTGACAAGAAAAGAACTGTGTAATGAAATTAGTCAAGGTCAAGAGAGATTTGATTTTTACATTTCTTTCACCAATGGATTCGCCTTACTCCTCTTTAATGACATGAATACTGGTCAAAGAATGAAGTCAGACCTTGAGCCGGAAAACCTCGACTTCCATGCGACAATTGTTGATAAAATCTGTGTGTGTGTGTGTGTAAGTGACCGTTACATGTATGCCGATGAATTCTGTCGATTCACCACATCAGCAGGGTTTAAAATCGGCTGACAGGCAACATTCTGAACATGCCAGTGAAACTGAAGACATTGTTTGGAGGAGGAGGAGGAAGTCGAGCTAATGCCTCAGGGTCTTAATTATCTTTAAGTAGAACGAGAAAAACAATAAAGTTGGTTGCATCTGGTGAGGTTAAGGGGGGATTCCAGAGGCATTCAGAACATTGGTTTTCAAAATCAAGCCAAAGGTGCCCACAAACCAAACCTCACTCAATGGGAACAGGTTTTAAATCTGATGATTCAGATCCTAAGTACTAATACAGCAATGAGAAACTCCAGTGTAAGAGCCCTGTGTTATAATTAAGTGAAAGTGAAGAAGTATAAGCCAAGAGTCCTTAAGGTATCATGTGTAAAAAGAACTCATGAGAATCGCTCCTTTATAACTGTGATAGAGTCTCTTATGAGTTTCAGACCTCTAGTAAAGCTCTGGAGCTGTTTGTTTCTGAGTGGATCCCCGTTCATTTGCCCAGTTTTGATGCAATAACCAATCCTTCTAATAATATCACACTATTACACCAAACTGTAAGGTGGCAAAAACAAGCCAGAAGATGCTGCAAAGCACAAACAGCTGGAGGAACAAAAGAAGACTGCAGTCACATAAGCATCCATGTAAACAAGGCTGGAATCAAGTTTGTTAGACCTCAAAAACACCACAACGACATCTGGCATGTAACACTGAATGTGACCATAGCTCTTGTTTGTTTATAAGAATTCTCAAAGTTCCGCCTTTAAGCAAAGTACTTTGGTAAATGTACTTAGTTACATTCCACAACTGCTGTATGCTTAAAGCAGCAGAAGTCATTTATCATGATGTGCAAAGCGTCCGCAGGTTGTCAATCCTCAGCACAAACAGGGCAGCAGGGAAGAATTAAGAAAAATAACAAAGTAAAATACAATATCATCAAAACTATGGTTTAGTTTGAGGAATATAAACAAGAAATTAGTGAAAAAAAATCTATTATGATCACAAATACGATGGCTAGACAGGAAGAAGCATTTGGTATGCCAATATGATACTGTAATAAAGCATTTACGACCAGGAAAATATATATTTCTGAAGGAAATATCATTCAGGTCAATAAGAGTTTGTGGTTTCATCTCTAGTGTGACGATTTTAGTCTCAGTGTTATTAAACCATCTGTGTCTTTGCCAATATTTTCTGTCAATTTGTAAATTAAATATGGATCAATTAATCTGAAGAACAATCGACTGGTTAGTGTTAATCTGTAGTCAGACGTAATCACAGAGTTACACTAAAATCAAAATCATATCTAGTCTTTGTTACATCATTATTACAAAACAAATATAATCACAGATATAAAACAAATAGAACACTGCGCTCGAACCAACAACCAATCACGTGAGTTTCTAATGAAGCTAATCGGCCGGTTAGGTCTTTGGTTTCCACACAGAGGAGCAGAACAACCAGCAGAGAAGGAGAACAGACAAACAAAATCATTAATTTTTCACACATTTGTTTCCTTTCTTTGGTCATTACTGTGACACAATCTTAATACTGGTTTTTGTGTTAAAGCTTCTTACTGTGCAGCGCCCTTTCTTCCACAATCATCCTAAAACTGTAATGTGAATCTGCTGCTATGATAACAAAGTCTTTTATTATCGCCGCCACGCTCTTTGTAAAGAGACAGTGGCATGTATTATTAACACTTGCTCTGAAAGGACTAAAAGAGACGTCCCCCCCCCCCTTACATACGCTAATAAAGCCACGGGGCCTTTATGAAAGTGGTGAAACGGTGTGACAAAAGTTTCACTAGAACAGAAATAGGTCCACAGTGAGCACTGGCAGCATAAGAGGTCTCACAGTGAGCTCATTAGTGCTTCTTGGTCAACACATGAAGTATTAAAAGTGCAATGGCTGTGCACCCCACCAATCCTCTGCAGCAGTGATGTGGCAGCTGCCTCTCTTCCTACTAATGACTCATCCACTCTCGCAACCAACGTTCCCTGGGAGAATTTTTTTTCCCGGAGATGTTTTGAAGAAACCTCCGCTTTCAAGATCTCATGGATATTTGAGATTATATCGAGGCAGGCGTTAGCATCAGGACGCTATACTTTTTTTTTTTTTTTTTCCACACATGCTGAGCATACATTTGCATAAACCACAGTCAAACCATATGTGATGCAACCACGGGCTTACAGAGCGTGAACCTGGACGGGCTAGCGACGGAGCTAATTTGGAGGCTGTAGTCAGGAGAGATGCCAGTCAAAGCTTTCGGGTAACCTGCTGAACTCATCCATCAATCAGCATCAGCATCCCTGCTACAGCTGCAGCCCTCAGTCCCGCTAATGGATGCAGCTAAAAAAAAAAAAGCACTGGGTATGCATGTGGTGGGGCTTGTTACAAACATTAAAAATAACCATCCATTGTGAAACCAGAGTGTGTTATTTTGTACTGCAGACAGAACAGGGACCAGGATGTTCCAGGGGATCCCCAGAAAAATCCTGATTAGTTCCATTACACAATTACTTCAGGGATTCGAGTACAGCACAGTGAGCTTTTTAAGCATGACTAAGTTGCTCTTATATTTTTTCACAGTAAGCACCTATAAAGAGTCCCATCGAAATTAAACAAGTCACGCAGCTCTCCTTCAGGGCACTTTGCTTTAAATGCCTCTGACCATCTTTGCCTTATCACAATGGCTTTTTATTTACGAACAATTCGACATTTTATTCAAATGATACAGCCGGAGAAATACTAAAACAAACACTCCTGATTGCAAATGTGTTTTATCTTCTGTGTAAACAGTTATGGAAATATATTCAAAAATTACATCTAAAGCCAAAAGCACTTACACACTTTGTTCCACCAGAGCAAAACAAACATATACGCATATAAATATGTATATATATTTATATATATATATATATAACCCTGTGGTTTAATGTCAGCTGTTTGATCACAGATAATATTTTTACAGCACCTGAAGAAAAGTACATACTGTGGTAAAATAAATACATATGTAATAAAAAACAGAAAATGTGTCAGTAAGTAGTTTAAGCTTGTTCTGAATAAATACCCATGAACAGACTTCATGTCAGCTCTGCAGTGGCATACATACACTGTACATTGGCCTCGTGCTGTTTTTTTCTTATCAAACACGTTAATAAAACTTCACTTTTTACAAGTTACACACACACACACTTTTTTGTTTTGAGCTGTTCAGTAATCCGTCAGCAGGAGAGAGTGGAAGGTGAACGGGACGGTGGTGTTCTCATGCCAGGACGCCTGCTTTCAACGCGGATCAGGAAGTGCTAATAAATAACTACCAACAAAAGCTTTCACTGAGCAGGAGATGGAGCCGCGAACGCAAACAACCCGCAAACTACACACTTCCACTGGGATGCGTGGCCTCAAACCAGCTAGTTAGTTTGTAGCGGAGGCCCCATAACACAGGAAACAGAGCTATAACTAGGCGCGCCTCTCAACAATTCCCAGTCCACACACACACACACATACACACACACACACAGTCCTCTTTCTCACAATAGACACACATTCCCTGTTTTGCGTTTCATGCAAACTACTTGGCAAATGCCCCGCACATGAGATTTGCGCTCCCTCTCCGGCTTTTTTTTTTTTAACGCAAATCAAAGTTAAAGCAAAACAATAAAATCCCGCATACAGCAACACGAGAATCAAACCAACCGGTCGCTTTTCAAATCACAATCCTTTCCCAAAAAACTTGTGCAATCTGAGAGCAGAGAGCTAAAGGGCGAGCTAACGATGGAGCATGCAAGTTTTTTCTTTTCTTTTTTTTTTTTTTCTTTTTTACGTACCAACACCATACTTTTCCTTTTTGGTGGGAACCCAGCGCGACATCCTCGGTGCCGAGGCTTTCCCGGAGGTGTCCCGTAGCCCGTAAAGAAAGGTCCAGATGAGACCTCTCGCTGTTAAAGTAGACTTTTATTCAGTTTTCTCTGAGCTCTGGGCAGCTACTCCGAGCAGCCATTTTCCACCAGTGACAGGACGCTCCGCAAGGGTGAGGAAGGGATCACAACTTTTTCTCCCTGTGGGCGTCCTGCTCAACTTCCACTGCTGTTTATACCGAGGCGGAAACTGCTACGTGACCGATGAAAAGTTCTGTTTTTTTAAAAAATAAAAAATAATTAGATAACTACAATCTTATGAAGAATGTTTTAAAAACATGAAATAAACTGGTGAGAAATAAAAACGCAGGCTGAATTATGCAACACAGCCATAATCGGTTATTATATATTTTTGCTTTTATATATGTTTTTTTTTCTTAAATGTATAGCTATAATAATAAGCTGACTACAACTTTTAGGCTTTTCAACAATCCACTCCTCCA
>JAPZDV010000014.1:6542816-6567703 GCA_029814665.1 Acanthurus lineatus
TAATTTAATACCTTACTAATAATTAATTAATTTGCTCTGTTTATATATATTTTTAATTTATAGAAAGACTTTTTACATTTATATAATTTTTACTTACTCAGGTTATTTTGATGTACTCAATAGTTCTGTTTACCTTCTTGTTCTGCTTTGTTTACCATCTAACTGAATATTACAATGCAAGTGCATTAAAAGAAACATTACCCTGCAAAAGAGACACACAAGACATAAAACATCCACACAAAAAAATACCAATTCAGACTATGGTGTTAATATAAATGATGATGGTGAACATAATAAAAAGAATAAACTATAATAATGCTACCTGTGGCAATAGTAAACACGCAAATATGGAAGAGAGAGCATTTGGGTAAGTCTAGTAAGGTAAGGTGGGATTTTACTGAAGTGCATAAAATGAAGTCTGAATAAAATTGCTTTTTATTTGCTATACAGACATAATAGGCCTGTTGGAGACAATAAAGCAGCAAAATTAGAATTTTTCAGCTTAACTCATCTGAGAGTAAAAAAAAAAAAAGTCAACACCACACCAGATGCATACATAATGTCCCAACGTATTTAAAGCTCATTAGAAAAACATACTGCAGTCTTAGCGTAGATAAGTGTTTCCTAAGAAGACCTTTCTTCATGCTGTTACTTTTATGGAGGCCTAAAAAGAGATTGTTCCTCTAGCTGACTCAACCACAAAATTATAATACACGCAGTCTACATCCATTTCCCTCTTTGTGCTTAATCATGAAGGTATGGGAGTCTGAGCCAGCCTGTTATTCTGAGCAGTGATGTGTTGAAGTGGTAGGAGTTATTCTTCAGAGCTGCAGGTGTCAAATAAAAGACATCAGAAAGGTGCACCTGGTGCTCGCATTTGAATCCGCTCATCTTTATTCATCATGTTTACGGAGGTGTAATGCATCCCATCTTTAAGAGGAAGTCTCTCAAACTTGTAACCTCATGCCCTATTTCACACTCTCCTCCACTTGTCATGTTGGAGTAATACCAGCAGAGGGCGCTACTGCTTTTAAACTTTAAAACTCACAAAAGAAAGTACGTCTTTCAAACAATGCCTAGATATATAATTACTAAATGTTGTTTTTGATTTGTTGCATATAAACTCCTGAGTGGAGCAGAAAAAAAATATATAAAAACTTTTACATATTTTTGCATATAGTTTATCAATCTGATAGAGTGTCTTAAAACAGATCACAGCAAGAGATTTTTAAGATATCTTACTCTTGTCTCTGTAAAAGAGAGAAACTTGAAAAATGCTAATGTTTAATTGAGACTTAAGTTGCTTAGAAAAGACATCTGAGGACTTTTTATCACCTGAGAGACACTGAAAGTCTTTTAACATTAAAACAAGTGCTAGCTGGTCTTCAGAGGAAGTGTTTCTCTGCGTTTTACTCTCTCAGAATAATTTTTTTTAGCAGAATCTTGTGTCCTGCTAGAGAAAAGCTTCTTCAGTCTTGTAAATACCCTTTTCTCATGCATTGTGGGACGTCATGTGGGTCAAAGTTGTCACAGTTGCTTCTCCGAGAGGACACTGGGCCATTTTTAAGACAGTCTTGCAAAAGTCACATGGCTCAGAGAGAGAGGGCTTGGGGATAGCAACACCTCATCATCAGCCACGAACCACGAGATCACAAGAGAGGAAGAGCAGAAACTGAGGACATTCAACAAAGAAAGAGAGAGGATCTCTGAGACAGTAAGTGACTAATGGAATAACACGGATAATCAGCACATTAGTGATGCTCTATCGTTTGTACGGACGCCTGGATGTCAGGAAGTTTTGTTCTCTCTTTTAAATATCATGGTGAGTCTCATTTGCGTAAAACTGACAGTTTCATAATTAAATTACTTAATGTTAATGATGCTCTTTGTTAAAACGGAGATCTCGTTGCGTCACGCGTTGCATCAACAAGTGTTTGTTTTGTAAGCCCGCCCACCCCTCTGTATCTTCCCATCTCCCTCTCTGCATTGGATGTTCGGCCCTGTGCTCAGTAACTCTTTTGTTCACCAAAGCATCCCTCACGTCGCTACATGCTTTACTGGAGACAGTACCCACCAGCACCTAGTTTCTATCAAGACAGAGAGTGTTTACTTCCTGCACAATAAGGACTGCTGAGAATTGGAAACAAGGAGAAAAAGGACAGTTTTGTCAATAATTGGTAAGTAAAAGTACCAGCAGCATTGTGAGGCGGTGTAAAAAAAGCAGGAATTTGAAGTGTGTCTTATGATCTATTATAATTCCCTTTAATACTCATTCCTAACTGTATTCTAATACCACCTCATGACAGATCCTTAAAAAAAGATGACCTCCAGAATACTTGAAGCTGTTAATTCTTTGCAGGGCATTTCTGGCAAGCTTCATGGTAAGAAGTCCAGTTGAGTAAGGGGATTCTCATTAATTCCTCCTCCTGTAAAAGGCTTTTTGTTGGGGGCTGAAACTCGAGAGTTGTGAGTGGTTACCTGAGCTTCAGAGGTATGGCTCTACGCAAGCCAGCTGCCCACCTGCATCGAGCTCCGAGTTGGAGGAGATCAGGAGATGAGTCCTGCTGGGAGAGCTTCATTGCAGAGGGGGATGTTTTGCCCAGAGTCTCTCGTCCAGCACGTGCACCTCGGCCCCAGAGCGCCATCGAAGGTCGCCAGCTAGACAGCTGGTTGGAGCAGCTTCAGAGGATGCAGAGCGACCTTCTAAGAAACCAAGCTCAAGATCAGGGTCCAGTTTTCAGTGATCGGACAACTTCGGTGCCTTCTCTCCACAAAGAGCCAACAGGACCTGCCTGGAGACAGCCAGGGATCCCCTCCTTCAGCAGGGGTTCATCTTCCTGTGGGAGCCCCAGCTTGGGTGGAAGCTCATTCGGCAGCCAGGAGTCCCTCTATTCTGGGTTTTTTGTTCCTCCAGAGCGTAGAGGAGGCTGGGAGAGAGCTCATATCATGGAGGCCCCAAGGAAGGAGCAAGCTCAACTCAGCCAACTTGCGCCTGTTAAAATTGGGTGGCTGCCTATCCAGAGACGAGTGTTTGGGGCTGAAGCTTACAACCAAAGTCAGTTATTGGACCACTCTGCTGGCCAGGTAAAAACAATTTTATCAAGCAACACAAACCCTCAAGCATTTACTCAAAAAAAAAAATCTAACAGCACTTTCTGTTGCTGCAATTTTTCAACTATATTTTCAAAAGTAAGCAACCCATTTCAGTTTTTCAGTTTCATGCCTCCTTACTCTTATTTCCTGTCTCAGGGAAACCTCATAATACAGTTTCACTGACTTTTCTTCAGAGTATCAACCATTTTAAACAGGCATTTGCAAATACACTTCACTGTTTTACCCTTGATTTGGCACCGACAGCCTCTTTGAATGTGTGATTGTGATTCTTTCATGTTAGTTAGACAGTCTAAAGCTTTGAAGGTCTGAAATTAAAGTGTCTTGCAATGGAGGTGATGGTGCATAGAGCCAGACAAAGTAGACTAAAACAGACACAGTGCCACAGAGAGCCATTTGTAGTCAAGTCTCAGTTACCCAGGGAGAAGGCAGAGCTCCGGCATCCTTTGAAAACAGCTTACTCTACAGGAACGCCAGGCATTCTCGAAAGGTTTGCGACTCATTTGGAGCTGTGGCAGCGGGATATAGTGCTTTGTGCCCTGAGAGGCTGCAAGTCAATGTACAGAGAAAATTCAATGGAAGTATAACCCAGTGAACTGATAATGTGCCTTCTGAATCGATATGTTGCTGTAGTGTACCAAAGATTTGACTGAACTGATGCACAAAGCACATAACTTCCCCCTGTGGCTCTTCACTGGAAAAATATTATTATGTGAAGTCTGTGGTTTTCTGGATTTTCACCAAAACTTAAATCAAAAGTTGATTTACCAAATATGCATGAGCCATGGGCCCTAAGAGATTATACTCAAAAAGGAATAGCTTCATATTCTTTGCAGAAATAAACTCACTGCTTTCTTTGCCAAGAATGTAGAGACCAATTCAAGAGGGACAGATATGGAGCTGCTTAGCTTAGCTTAGTTTAGCTTAGCCTATCTCAAAGAATAGAAATAAAGGGAACAGCAGACATTTCTTTGCATATTTTTTTGTAGGAGTTTAAGCAAGAAGATGTAATGTGATAACTAGAAAGCACTGGGTGTTTATATGTTTTGATAGCTTTGGAAAGAATCATGCTAGTCTTTTCCTCCATTTTCAGTCTTTTTGAGGGGCTAAGCTAACTAGCTTGTAGCAGGAGCCAGAGCTTCATATTTAACCTAGTCTATGATAATGAGAGTGACATCAATCTTTTCATCTAATGTTTAAAAAGTAAAAAAAAGCTTTTCTTAAATGTTGAACTGTTCCTTTAAATCTAGGCTATCACATGCTGGTATTTTCTTTTTATTGAGAAAACTCAACTTTTTTGACCAGGTAATACCACTAAAGCAAATGGTCTTTTTTTTCCAGGTGAAATTGAAGCAGCCAATCACTCCGACATTTCAGAAGAATCAAGCAACAGCCAACAGGCCCGAGGGTATGCAATAACGTACAATTAGCTCTGCCAGAACCTAAGAATATTAAAAAAAATATTCTAATAATCCAAGAAATGCACATTTATGCAAGTGTCCTCGTTATGTAAGAATTGAATCTTAAAGCAACACATTCAACCAAATTTAGAAACATGAAGAAACCATCTTGCACAACACAAAAAAATTTCCCTCAAATGCCGAAAGGCTCTGTTTCAATTGATGTTCAGTTGCTGATCAGCGCTGGAACAAATATGACCACAGGGTGAATGCAGAGGTTGGCCACAGGCAGAACAACAGCTTATTTCAGGGCTGACTTGCCACACAGTTTACCTGCCTCTAATCAGCTCCTTGCAGCAGTGTTGCCCCTGTCTTCTTTCAAACGCTCCACACTGACTGACTGGATGATCAATTTAAACAACACCCCCCCACCCCCCCACCCCTTCAAAAAGCAAAGTCAATTTCAAGTACAACTGGTACTCCTTTGCCTGGCAGGATTTGCAGGTAAAGGAAATAGGGACTATTAGGGCTTGAAAAGGTGATGAAAAGAGACGCTGGTGGTGGGAAAGATAAGGAGAGATGCAGACTGATTGGAAGAAGGAGCCCTGTTAATCATTGAACATGGCAGCCCCACACTCTCTGGGTTTGATCTGAGGCTTGATCTTCCAACCTTGTCCTTGTTTATGCATAGATTTTACTGGCGAGGCACACGGCCGCTTGCAGAAATCAAAGCAATCCATCCACGGCGGCAAAGGGAACTCTATTAGAAAGTGCAGGTGTTTTAAGCACCTTATTAACATCATATACACTGTTGGTTAAAAGTTACATCGCATGCACAGGTTTTTCCGACATAATGATTAGTATAATCGTGTTAGGCTTGTTTTAATTATTATTTTTCAGGCCCATATGTTTTAGTGGCAAGATTTTGTTTTACTTATTCTACTAATCCTAATGAGCCATATGTTGTGTAAGCAAGGTAAAGAAAAAAAACAACTTGTAGCTTCACAAATGAGCCATAAATATTCATATTTGTGGTTACTTCAGCGTGAATAATAAAGATTCCAGGTGTGTATACATAAATTGTTTGTGGCAGAAATCCAAACTACGAGTTTAAGAAAGATGAACAGCAAGAAACAAAGTCTTTATGCAGCACTGATTCAAAAAAACATGTCTTGTTTTGATGCGAGTCGCTTTTGCTCAGCTTTCATCACATTTACATCCACAGTTTCACATCTAAAACCAATTTAAAGAAAATCAGAATTTCTAACCACAATTATTCCAAAAAGAAATGACTTGGTTACACTCCAGTTAGCAAATTATTCCACCTCTTTTTCATTCGTTTGTGGTTGTTGATGACAACCCTTGCATAAGTAGCTTTAATCAGGCTCGAGGTCTTCTTACAGGCTCTCTACTGCCCTCTCCTTCCATATAAGTCACATTTAACAAACTTTAAGTGGCCTGGTGTTAATGAGCAAATGATAATAAAATTGGACGTTGTGCTCTGAGGGCCGTCGTGTTTAGACAGGCGGGCCAATTTTCACCCTGCTCACACTTGCTATTTGGGTAAAACTCATGAGAGATGAAGAATAAATTTGGAGGGTTGGGGCCTCGGAGGCTATTTGCCATATGGCTTCTTTTCTTTATTTCCCTCTGGGATATTAAGGTCAGCTGTTGATTTAGAAAAAAAAGGGTATTTGAGCTCAGCTAGTGGATGTAATAAGAGAAGCTGTTTCAAGAGACCACAAGTTGGCGTGCGGCCCCTTTATAGAGAAAGAAATAAGACATATAGTGATAGCAGTAAGTGAAACAGACAGTGTGTTAGAGAGACTGGAGTCGTCTTTGACGTTGCTAAAGACATGTTTGTTTTGTTTTTCGGTTGTAATCACATTTGCAAAGTGGTGCCAATTTTCACCTTGTCTCTTTTTGTCTCCCTTAAAATTGAAAATTAAGAAAAAAACCCCCAAAAACCTCAACAAAAAAATACGGATTATCCACACGGCATTCAAGGGTTATCCCAAAGTGAGAGCCAGTCGCCATGGTAACAGCAGCAGGTGTAAATGCAGCCGGGTGGGCAGCCAGTAGAGGCTGGGGGGGGGGTGGGTTAGAGAGTGAGAGTCAGGGTTGAGAGGCAGACCAGTCAAGTTGCTACGTCTCCTGAGGAAGCAGCAGGGAAGTGGCTGCAGGGTGGTGCTGGATTCACTTTGCTGTGCCAACGTCAATTATTGACAGTGTCAACATTGCCATACAGTCAGAGGAATGCCTCCCTCGTTTGTGTGTGTCTGTGTGGTGTGTGTCTGTGTGGTTTGTGTGTGTGTGTGTAAAACAGAAGGACACAAAGAAGAATGTGACACTGTAAATTATTTGTTTTGCCTTGATACACAGATGAAGCGGTGGAGAGAAGTCACACCGGTCCCGGTGCTTTGGGTGTGAAGACGTGGCAGACGCCTGATCAAGACTCTCTCACTGCTAAACAGGTAAACTGATAACACTGTTTATGTGACTGTTTTCACACTGAGCTCCAGATAAAGTGGAAGATAACTCTAAAATAGCATCAATATGATGAGTATCAGTGTGTCTGTCTCTTTTTGTTGGGGTTCATCTGTCTGCCTTGATACTGAGGTGATATTAAGTCTTCTGATCCTGATAATATACCTACATTATGCTTTCTGATGCCTCGCTAGTGTCTCAAGTTTTCTAAACATGATAAATTTTGTGTTTCAGTGTTGGCTTGTATGTACTTTAGTAATATTGAACAAACAAGAGCTCCATTTATCAACACCATGTTGAAAAGGGTCTAAGTTCACTCCTACCATGAAAACTCTAAATGTTTGCTCATTAGATAAAAGATTTATACAGGAGAAAATTCATTTTAAGTGATTTAGTTTTGCTTGCCCTCTGGACACTTAAACTCCTACATATTCTGACATTTACGTGACAAGAGAGACTCATTTACATGAAGAAATGCCAGTGAATAATTACTTATGTTATAAGTCATACCTTTAAAACCTGAGGGAAATGAAAGGACAGTCCAGAGGATAAAGGCTAAAATACTTTTTTTACATTTAGAAAAAAATCAAATAAATTATGCTCTGTAGAATTTGAGAGAGTGTCTCAACTTATCATAGAGAAAAAAAATACAAGGTCAAAGCTTCTGTGAGCAAGTCAAGTGACAGAAATGAGAACAAACCGAACCTTGTGATCGGCACATAGAAACTGTCACCATTATCATCACACATGTCAGAGTCTGTGTGCTCTCTGCTTGCAGAAACATCGACCCGAAGCCGTGCAAAGTTAGACATTAAGTACCTTAAACAAGATTTAACCAGACTGAATATTTTTTTTATAATTTGAGAGACAAATCCATGGACTAAAGTAAATACACAAGAGATAAATTAGTAGACTTTTTACTGCTGTTCTACAGTTGCTGTCTTTGGTAAATATTGTTTCGTTGGTAGCCACGAGGTGTTGTGCAAAAGCACGGTCAGAGCCTGGTGAAATTCCTCAAACATAAGCACAAAGGCCAAATCTCTAAATCATTATCGCAATGGTTTATGCAAAACTGATAAATGAGCATTCAGTGGGGGGAGGTCTGTCTCTTAATAAACCTGCAGGCAACAGGACATATCAGCATTTCTCTGAGCTCCATAAACACCATCAGGATCCTCTGGCCTGAGAATCTTTTTTTTTTGTGTGTGTGCTTTTTGCTTTTTGCCTCTCGGTTTCTATTGAGGATAGAGTCTCATTGTGATTCTGTGAGGGATAAGTCACGCTGTGTGCTGGCTTTGCCTGCTGCTGCTTCCATTGCTACTAGGGCAGTCATGGTGTTAAGCATGGGGAGAGTCATCTGACTAAAGAATAAACAGCAAAGCCCTGAAGAAAGACAAGACAGCTGACCTGCTGGTGAAATGCAGTATTATAGAGATGTCATATTGTCAATATCTTATGCCGTATTAAATGGGCTTATGCTCCATTTTCTGTTTTTGCCAGAAACAGGAGTGCAAATTGGCAGGATAGATGTACAGTATGTTTTATTGTGTGAATTAATGATAAAACATTTAGGAAGAGACACTGGCAACAACAGGAGGGTTGGATGGGGTTTCCATGCATAATTAAAGATATTTATCACACACAATCTCTTTTATGCGAACACTGTAGGTGCCAGAAAAACGAAGCTTTCCAGCTAAAGACGGAGGCAGACTTGTGGGCTGGCAAGCTCTGAGGAGAGGCTGGAATACCAACAGGGTGTCGGCTTTCCCTGGGGCCAGTCAGTCCAACGAGCTCTCCACAGGGACCAGCTCAGACCCCAATGGCAAGTCCCCCCCTCTGATGAAAACAACCAGCGCTGAGCCCCTCAAGCAAACTCTACATCGAACAACTTCTGCCGATCCCTGCAAATCACACACTCTGCTGCAAGGCACAAACAGCACAGACACATACAGGTCATACACTCCTCTGCATAGGACGAGCAGTGTTCAGCCCATAAGGGCCACGGCCCCGCTGTGCAGTGCAAACAGCCCGCAGGCCTCACACGTGGAAACTAGCTCCGCTGTGACTAAAATCATCCCTCAGAACAAAGCTGGATTCTCCTCCATCACCATCTCCTCAAAGAAAGTGAGTCGATCTGCAAGTTTGCCGGGCTTTAACGCCCGGTCGAGAACGTCTTCTTCTCCGCAACCAGCCTCCCAGTTCATGGATCCGAACTCCAGGCAGGTCACAGTCCAGAGGAAGGCCACTATAGTCAAAGTGACAGAGCAAAGGATGATGTCCAGCCCCGTCACAAGCACCCAAAGGGCCGGGACCTCACAAGCTAGCCACAATTTGGACACAGTGGTCCACAGAAGAAAGGCTACAATAATCAAAGTGACAGAGCACAGGGAGAGCTACAGTCCAGCCAAAGTCAGATCTGGGACGAGGCATCCAGAGCACAGGCACAGCTACACGGAGGGGGTGTACAAGGAAAACAGCATGTGGAGTCAGGGGGGCCCTTCACAACACAATGCAGCACCCACATATCACCACCAGGATTCCACAAACAGGCCAAACTCTGCTGTAGCACCAAATAAATCCACTTCAGATGCAGAGAAAAATGGCGGAACACTACACAGATCTACGCTTAGTCTTTTTGTAAGCACCCCCCCTGCAATAGCAGCGCCGGCCCCCTCAGAGGTTTCTCTCAGGGCTGTTGGACGGAGATCGGACAGGCCGCACAGACCACTGAGCTGCTATGGCAATGTGTTTGGACACACTGAGCCAAGCAAGGAGAATGTGACACAACCGGCTGCCAGGAAATGGAGCTTTGGGCTGCCACAAGAGACAGATAGCAACCCTGTGAACTCCGACAGTAGTTTCAGCAGCCCCCCAACAGCAGTGAAAGAAGCAGGTCAGCCAGTGGCGGACACCCTTGAGCCAAACGGAGGGGAGAGGGAAAGAACAGCACCACAGAACACAGAGAGGAGAGCATCCCCAAGTCTAACTCTCATCAAGGCCCCGGGTAGGTTTTACTCTGTCCCACTCTGACTGTGTTCTTGTCAGCAAACAGCCCCCCCTTTGTCTCTGATCTCTTTTTTCAAAGGATGGCAGTGTCTAAATATACACTTCCTTTGGGCCATTTGTTTGTTCTAGCTCGCGAGTTGCTACACACACATCAGCATTCTGAGGCTGAACTCTCAGGTTTTTGATATTGTCTGATATTGTCAACTTTGATGTCTTATTGATAGCCATAATTAGATCATATTGAGACGATTCCTTCATGTGCTGCCTTGAGTGCAAGCGATGCTCAGCACAGACTTTTTCGTGCCATTGTCAAACAGCATCGCCTAGTTGTTGTAGAAACTCCATCGACACCCGGAGATGCTTTCTCATTTTCACCTTCTCTTATTTTTTCCCACACACCTCTTGGCATGCATAATCTATTCTGGTCATCCCCTTTTCGCTGTCAGCACAGGGGCGGAGGAGAGATCACAAGCTGCTAAACATGGTGAAAATAAGGAATGAAGAGGTGTTAGAATCAATTTCTTGCATCCAGATACGGCAATGCGGCTATTACATTTGGGTGTGTTTCTTTGAATAAATCTTTTCACACAGCGACGCTGTCAGGACTCACTTATCATCTTCTGGGGCCCAAAATCCACTTTTTTTTTTTTTTTTTAAAAAAGTTACCTGTTTACTTCTGGGTTAAGATGTAGTTTTTGATTATGTTGTGGCTTTGGCACCAGAAGACAGATAGCTTAGCTTAGCATAAAGAGTGGAAACAGGAAAACAGCATGGCTAGCCTCATCCAAAATATAAAAATAGGACTTTGACAGCTTACTTTATATATATTTTATTTATTTAACCCCAAAGAAAACATAAAATCATTGTTTTATGTTTTTTATTCTTTGAACAAACACAGGCTAGCTGTTTTCCCCCTGCTTCCAGCCTGTATGCTAGGCTAAGCTAAGCTCCTGGCTATAGCTTCATATCTAAATTTCTAACTTAAGATTGTTATCGATCTTCTCATCCAACTTTTGGCAAGAAAGAGACTAAATATATTTCTCAAAATGTCAAATATTATTTCTTTTAGGTTAAGATAAACTTACAAGAAGAATTTGTGAAAAAATCCAAGTCTTATTTAAAGTTGTCAAAGTCACATCAAGTCTTTAAGAGTAAAACTACACACCAAGATGCATTTTCTGTCAATGCTTTAGATAAATAATCGAATATATAAGCTGTGGGGCCATGCAGGGCTTAAATGTTGCTGTCTTTTTTATCCTTTATTTTTCCGGGATTTTAATAACTGTGACTTTGATATTGAAAGTCTGGAGCCAAGTCTTCAGGCAGTCAAGTCTTAAATCCTCATTTTTGTGTTTAACTAAGTCTGACTCAAGTTGCCCTTCAATTATGTAAAATGACTGAAACAGTCAACTCAGGCTGTTGTCGAAGAATGCTGAATATTCAGGTGAATTAATAATATGAGGAGGGAGTCTTCTGCCGAGCAATTGTGTTTCTTTATTCATGACGTCTTTTCCCTGCATGAAATTATTAATTATTCTTTAATCGCATTCATTAACAGTGTCATCAATTAATTACCGAGGCCCGAGGCAACATAATTTAAATTCAGTGTTTGATACAGTCAACCTCCAGATGAGGCAGGACATGTGAAATTGTATTAAAATCAGCCTGTGGTGCACAGCTGAATATCAGCCGCCGTCACTGTTTTACACACTCTTCAGTCACATCAAAGTCCTTTTGCATTTCAGATCCCGACTCGCATCAGTCTCCAGAGGAAGTGCTTGCCCTCAATGCAGCTGCAATCATAGCAAATATCAAACTCCAAAGACAGCTGAGTAAGAAGAAGACACCAAATGGCAACTCTGAGAGGGACTGTGCTGCATCGCCCGAGGGAAACACTGGTATTATTACTTTGCTCTTCTTATACGCAAACATAATTTCTCACCGAATAAGACATTGATCTTTGCTGCAATTAATTAACTGAATTATGAAAGCCTAACTCTTTTCAGGGATGCATCTTTGATTGAACCAGCATTCATATAATGTGAAATTCCTTGGCTCATTAATGTTCATACTGTGCCTGTTTGATTTATCCCAGGAATGAATATGTCATGGCAGGCCCAGAGGGCCAATGAGCAACTGTGCAGGCATGTGAAGCCGAGCCAGGTGTAAATGAAAAGCAAACAATTTGATTTTCTCTGCTTTGGTGGTGACAGATGAGGGCAGAAGTGTGGAGCCACATCCAAGTCAAAGCTCCGTCCAGCACCAACAGAAGCCTCACGCTGAATTTGTTTCACTGAGTCTCGACCCTGAAAGGTCACCTGAAACTTTTTCTCTACAGGTGAGCTCATAGGTACTTTTTAGACAATAAAATGAGGAAACTAGAAGTGGAGGATTTTAATTCTCAAAACTAAGTATCATTTAAATAGATGTGACCTTATAGAACAATGCAGTACCACTCTGTGACACACAGTTTGTGTCATGTGGCAGCCAGTATAACCAAAGAGTCCTGTACTGTTCTTGAATTTCTTAATTTTCATTTTATAAACAGGTAAAATCTGCATTTATCCCCAAAAAATACAAAATAAATATACATTTTTTTGCATATTTAAACCTCTGTGCTGTTAATTATCTGACCCCACAGGTTTATTTTAACCCCATTGGCCATTTTCCACCCCCACACTGGTAGCCACACAAATACACTACAATGTCAGCAAAAGGGAAGGACACATTTTTACTGACATAAGAGTTTTCCATAGGATGCCCTTTGGCTGTATTCTGAGGTAGAGCTGGTTATGGGGGGGGGTTGGACTGAAATATTTTGTCAAGAAGAGAAATATGTTTCTGATTTTGCCAGGAAGCTCTGCAGAGGTCCAGACCGGATTTCATCACTCGTTCCCAGCACAGAGTTCGGGAGCTGGAGCGAAGGACGCAGGAGAGGAGGGAGATGGTGGACACTGTGGACCCAAAGCTGGACGGTGCTTTCAGGCGGAGGAGAGTCCAGAGAGTCCGGTCTACGCCTCTGAACGGTATCATGCCAGCAGCCACCCTCACCCCTCTCACCACCCACTGTCCCGCCTGTGGTCCCATTACAGCTGCTGTGACTGTTTGCTACGCCACCAATCACATATGTACAGACAGAGAAAAAAAAACAGGGGGGGTGGTTTAGTAGCTAATGTGTTGTTTTTCAAGGCTCATACTAATATTTTTTAATTTAAGCTGCTCAGGTCTCTTTACTGAAACCAAAACACTGAGTTAGCAATATTTAGACAAATTCATCCATTATTATTCTACACTACTATTAATGACAGGAAGTAATTTACACAAAACTTCATGGAAAAACTAAAATGCATAATATGAAATGACACAACAAATGCACTAAGAAAATGATGACATACTCAGGATGAATCGTTGGATACAATAAAAATGACATTTTCTGCCCAGTATGTCATCAAATACTTTGAGGCTGACTGTAAAAGAAGGAAGAGAAAGATATGAAACAAATGGCTTTATTGTATATATACATTATGCAAGTGCTCCTCTATTGAATAAGAGGCATCAGAGTGATTCCCAGCGTTGGATTTCAGCGGAAACATTTCCGTGTCCTTCAGATGTCATTAAGCTCTCGGTGCAGCGTTCAGTCTGATGAGATTTCAATCAGAGTGCCAGGCTGAACAGTAAACAATAAAGAATCTTAAGAATTGTGGCAGAGATTTTGTAGCTCTTTCTGCCCTCTACTGGCTGTAACTGGAACATACATCAGTAGGAAAAAAATATTTTAAAAATCACATCACTTTAATAATGTTTTCATGAGTGTTCATCAGTGTAATGAACTTGAATAAATGCTTTCGGGAACTCATCTGAATTTTAACATGATGTTGATGCAAAATTATGCTTCATAAATGTCTTTGAAGCTGTGAGAGAAGGTGGATTTTACACCTTAATTTAAAATAATCTTGTCTGTTCTTCCAGGTTGCTGCAATATTATCTCTTTTTTTCTTTGAAAAATGATTCTTACAATCTTTTCCAATACCTGGAAAAGCTAGAATGACTCACCGCCAAGCTTTTGAGCCTTTGACTTAATTAGCATTGTGTGTGTGTGTCTTTGTGTGTCTGCGTGTGTGTGTGTGTGTGTGTGCGCGCATGCTCATGTTTCCAGATAACCTTTTCAAACCCAGAGATAGAGCCATTACTGGAAAAGAGACGCCGCTCAGATCTAAGCGGTGAGTTCCATCTCAATCTCCGCCTTGGCGCCTTGTCAGATGCTTCTTCTTTGCAGGCAGATTTCTTCTTATCTCTTGTATTGTTTTCACATGTGAATGCAGGGCCCCGAATCTGTCACATCTCCATACAAAATATGCTGTACTCGTCTCTCTGCCAGGACCTTTGCTCCAATTATATTTCCTCCGTTTCTTGCCTCACTTGTTTATTTCTTTTTCTTTTCCAGCAGATCCACTCATTGATTAGGAAGAAAAGTTAGACTGAGGTGTTAGATTGTGGATTTATAAAGAATATGGTGTTGCTTGTAGCTGATATACAGTAACTAGTGGCATATGGAAAGGGAATTACAATATCTCAACATTAGAAAACACTTAAATTTTACCTTTATGATGTTTTTAAGATCCCTTCCTTTCAAAATAGTGTTTTTTTAATGTTTATGACCACTGAAATGTTTAACCTTATTTGACCCGAATCTGTGCTAAGTTTGTCATCAGAGAGGCATTTTTTCTTCTCTTCTTCTTATACTAAAGGATCAGATTCCTGTGCACTTTCCTAAAATCTGAGATTCAAACCCACCCAAGACAAGCTTTAACAACATCAAGAATTTAAATACGATCGCAGTCAAAGAAACCTGAAACCGCTAACACAGTGCAGGCTCAGTGAGAGTTTACACTGGAAAAACCCATTAACAGCGTGTCAGTGTCACTGCCAGTTACACGCAAACAAACAAGCCAAACAACTACAAGATGCTTCTGCATTTATCATTCTGATACGTCTGCTGACTCCTCATCGAGTCTGGATCTGACTAACACAAGTCTGAAAGAATCTCTACAGTGTTTTCTCTCATGCTAACATTAGCTGTTGTGATGTAAACTGCTCTTTCACAAGCAGTGGTGATGTGTGTTGTGTGTGTACTTTAACATACAAAATGTGTCTTACAGTAGACATTAGAAGATTAAAAGCAACATTTCTTGGTTGAGAAATATGTTTATGATAAAAAGTGTATGTATTATATGGTTCTACTTTTGAAATCTTTAGTCCAGACTCTGTTTTTGTTTTCTTTACCAGCATTTCATATAAGACACATAATCATTTTTTTCACAGTACGCCTGCAGAGTTGAAGAAGACAAAAGAGGAAAGCAAGAAGAGGGAAGTGTGTTTGAGCAACAGGCAGCGAGTTGAACTTTTCAAAAAGGTAACCTGTATGACTCATCATTCAATCACAGATCAATAATCAATCAAAATTTGCGACAATATTTATTTATAGCAGCTTCAAGCAACAATGCCAAAGATTTCACAATGAATTTGGGGGATTTATGTATGGGATAATCCAAAAGATAACCAGGATATTCCCATATAGTGAAATGGTGCAGCCATTAAAAAACATGGAGTGCTGGATTTTTTTTCTCTTGACTGTGTAAAACTCAAATAGTTTTAATAATGAGCTGGAACAAACAGGTATACAGAATTAGGTGGTGAAAAACAGTGTGGACTAATGAGATTTTCCTGCCTAAACTCTGCATTAGGGAGAAAACACTGGCACAAACAGACTGATTCCTTTATTTCAGGGTCACCTCTTAATATTCAAGCACCACACCTGCCTGTGTTGATCTCCTTGAAGCTGCTATAAATAAATATTTATGCAGAAATGCTGCACTGAATCACCAAATCCCTGAAAATATGAGATTAAGTAAATAACCTCAAAAACAGCTCACCGCAGTGTTAACAAGTACTTGCCTGAGACACTGAACACAACATTAATTGTGTATTTGACCCACACGCAATTGAGCAAGTAATAACGCACCTTTTCGACTACAAGCTCAATTAAACTCTGCGAAAAGGCTGAAGCGTTTTGCAGTAATGGCCAACACAAAAGTAATAAAGTAAAGTAGATAATGCTGCTTTTCTCCTTTTTTCACGGCAGTGTTGCTGTTAAGAATAATAGCTTTAAATGGCCCACCAATTTCTTTAATGTTGAAAGAAAAATAGAGGCGTTAAATGGGACCAAGGTAGGATTATTTTACAAAAACATCAGAAACACAAAAACAAGGTGAAAGAGTTCTGTGATTACTGATCAACAATGTTTGATTGGAGTCTTTTTATCCTTTCATAGAATTTTGAGGAGTTTTTTAGTAATTTTTAAAAAAAGGATTTAGAGATTTTATGCATCTTGTCCTTGTTTCTCCTCCTCAAATTCAACTCCAAAGTCCAGTCCTCACTCTTTATGACATGTAGCAACCGAGCATCTTCATATATGGTTATTTTTTGAATGAAATCTCCTAAAATAATGACTGTGGGGTTGTAGGGATATTTTATCATGGGAAATCTAACTTGTCTTACAGGTGATCTTTGATTTTGTCTTGCTGTTTTGATTTCCAGGAAATTTCAAAGATCTATATGTAAAGAAAAAGGGTTCAAATGTGATTTGTTCTGCTTATTTCTAAAAAGGAAACACATCACATTTAATATTTCAGCTGCTAAAGAATTTCTTCAGCTTTTTAGAACAATGAGTTTATTAATCCACCAGAGGTCGCTGCTGCCAAATATTTGATATTTTCTTGCACATCTCCAATGACTTTGAATAGAGAAGCTGAAAAAAGAAATAATACACAACAGGCACAATTTTGATAAGTGAAGTGAATTTCATGAGTCATTTTTTTCTTTTTTTTTTTGGACAGTCAATAATTATCACTGTTTGGACAGAGTGTTTGATTTGCTGGAGGGATTTGAGTCGCTCTCCTCCACGCTGCACCCCCCCCTGCCCCTCATTATGGAGAGAAACTGTGAACAGTCTCATTGTGCTGAGTGTATGAGGCCTGTGTTCCTGGTGAAACAAAAGGCCCTTCAGTGGCAGAGAGAGCTACAGTGCAGTGCCACCATTCAGCCGAGCCGCAGCCAGGCGTGGGTGCCCACACAAAGCTGCTCCGCCCACAATGCTGCTGTGGCAGATAACGCGGCGGCGGCGAACTGGAGGAGGGAGGGGGGGCCGATGCCAGAGATCCAGCAGGGTCCTGAAAGAGGAGCTGGAAAAAAAAAAAACCCTGCACATTGTGGGTCTCTCTGAAGAGGACGGCACACACCGGGCTTCGGTCCTGTGTTTGCACAGCACTGTTTGATTCCCATCAGAGGAGCTGGAAGAGAATGTGTTTGTTTTTTTTTTTCTTTTTTTTGAGAGGACTAAACTGGTGATCTATAGCCCTCATTCTGTCATTTCAGTAATCTGAGTGCTTTGTTTCTTTGTTGCAGAGACTGTTGGATCAGATCCTTCAAAGGAGCAACAGCTGAGTGACTGACAGCAGATGAAGCTGATGACATGACAAAGCCTGTAGCACGGTGTAACACACTGATGAAGTGACTCTGCCCTTTGACAGCGCTGAATATAAACTACAAATGTCAACGCAGGTCATAATATGACTCCACAGGAAGCTTAGCCCCCCGTTTTCTTCTGTGGTGTATTAGCATAACGTTCGAGTTGCAGAGCTTAACATCTGTTTTTTTTTTTTTCCAGAAAGATAAACCTATGACAATCTTTCAAAAAACCCAGAAGGTCTTTAACATCACTTACCGCTGTGTTGAAGGTTTTTCCAGAACCTTCAAAGACTCTTCTGCCTGCTCAGATAATAAAAATATAAAAAGACTCTAACCTGTTTCCCTTACTGTCGCTCTGCTGTTTTGTCCCAATACAACAAAAGTCCTTTCTCATTGTGTTCGTCATATACCACATAAATATAATGCAAATATACGCAGACATTGGACCTTTCTTATGATAAAACATTTTTATTTTGTTACGCAAGGAGATATATTCATCTTTATTTAGATAAAGGAAGAGAATAGCAGTCTTGGATAGGTTTAAATGGATTCAAAATGGCTTTTCATTGTGCAGTGGAGAGAATATATTTGATGCACTGAGGCAGAAGAGGCCTTCAGGATTCTGGAAATACCTTCATAACAGCGCAGAGTTTTGAAAGATTGCCCGTGGATTCGTCCTCTGAGAAAAGCAGATGCTTATCTGTGGGATTTATCGGCCCTCGTGATAATCAGTTACAAATGCAGATAGTCAAAAATGGATGTACTGTATGAAATCATGTCTCGACATTTTGCTTTGGCTGTAATTAAATATCACATTAAGCCTTGTAAACACACTGACTGATACCCTTTCCATGTCACATCTCAACCAGTGATGCATGCTGTTTTTCACTCGGTTACAAATTGCCTTTCATTGCAGAATATTTCACGTAATGGGATGCAGAGGAACTTCTGCCTGCATGATAAAGCACCCATGTCCTCATGCAGCCACTCTTCACATGATCTCATGTGATGTGAAGCGGTAATATAAGACAGGATCATTCATTATTCTTCACAGTCTCATCCAGGAACAGTCTTCGGCCGCCATCCTCATTACACAACCAATAAGCAGAGAGGAGCCTGACGCGGGGCTCTGCCATCATTCAGTGCCAGCTATTAGCTTGTAAAGATGCAGGAATGTGACCTCTCCTCACTGGAGATGCCCCGTTAGCGGACAGTGCTGCTTTTGTCTTCCGTCTTTGTCTCATGATTTGTGTGTTTTGATCCAAACTTAATGCGCTCAGATGGATGAAGCTGGGCTTAAATCAAAAGTGAGACGTTTAAGTGTTTATTTTCGGAATAATCAGCCAACAGAGCAGATGCTCTTTTGTTTATTCTTCATTGTTATTTTATTCATTAGCCTTTAAGTTGGAGCTCTTTCATAGTCCAGCTGTTCCATCCATCTAAATTCACACTGATGTGACGGAGGAGAGAGACGACTGGAAGTGACACTCATTTTAAACCTTATATCACGTCAGAGCAAATGCATGCATCTATTTGGGTGGTGGATTATTTATAATAGTACTCACAGTTTGTAATTGTTTCCCTCCAATTAAGTGTAGAAAGTGAGAAAACAACTATGAACCAAAAATGCTACTTGAGAAAAGTTATGTGCTTTTGGTAAAATTTCAAAAAAAAAAATTCTTTTTACTCTAATTTTAAGAATTTTTCATGTGTTTTATATTTGAGTTTCGTTCAGATGTCTTCTTCAATTTCCTTCTGAATTTAACTATAAAAATTTGACTCAAGTCACTTGTGTAAAGTTTAGTTGTTTTTTTTTCTTCCAGACTGCATCGACATAATAACAGAGGTTAGATGGAATAACTTCCATGAGGCTGGGATTTATTATTCGGCACTATCTGTCCTCGCACTCTTACAGAAAGTCCCATTTTACTGCCCGCTCCCCCCTCTGCACCTTATCATCCTCTTCCAAGCTTCCCAGCTTCTTAAAAAAAAAGAGCCAAAGATCAGCTCTTTGTAACATCCCATGGCAGAATGTTGAGTTCCAATAAAATCAGCATGCAGAGAAATTCTCCTCGCTATTCTTTTTTTTTTTATATATTATTTCTATTCATATTTGATCCCGAAGTGAAAGTTTTGAGAAATGGAGGTTCCTGAGCATCATGAGACTAGGCTGCACCCTATACTTCCCATATTTCAAACGCTGTAAGGCAGCAAATGGATGTGATGCTGTGACTTTGCCAGAAGCCTCCATGCTGGGAGCAGACTGTACCTGAAGTGCTGTGCTTTAATTTTCTCCTCTTGCAAGAGAAAAAAAAAATAAAAAAAAGCTTTCAGGAAGCCAACCTGCAAGTGGATATCTGCATGTTTCTGTGTGCATTCTCTTCTGAAGTTGGATGGCCATGTGGTGCAGTGCACAGTGCACCCACTGACAAGCATAATTGAGTTGAGCCATAGAGTTTGAATGGGCCGTGCTCACATTGATGTTCGAGTACATTAATATTTTATTGCATCACGGGGCCTCGATGACAAATTGAGTCTTTTATAGCTGGTTCTGATACACATGAACATATTTGATAATTGGAGCGCCGCATGCATTGAGTCACCTTGCACGTGGAGCTTAACTGAACTAAAAAAAATGTGAATTTTTAAAACATAAGGATGATTTCAGTTTATTCGGACTGAATATCAACTTGTATTCATGGTGACTACCGTGAGTGAGAGCTTTGTAGACCGTATCATTCACTCTCGGTGTGGGCTTTTACTTCTGTAGCATGCGTGCGTTCATCGGGTCAAGTTACTCAATGGATACAGAGAGAGAGACAGGAAATCTAGACGTTTACCTTCAAAATAAAACTGTACTTTCTAGACCTTGTTGAGAACAACGACAAACGACTTACACTGAACCTTTTCTGCAGATATCTGGGTAAAACTCTATCTGTAATACCCCAAAGTAATCTTGACTTAGGTTACTTTTCAGAGCACCATGGTGGAAAGTTTACTTTTTTTTTTTTTGTTGGACCAACAGTACAATAATATTGTATTAAATATTCAAGTAATAATGATGTCAAAGAATACTCACATTTTAGAGGATTGAATCTGCAAATGTTTCCCATGTTTTTCTTAATTAAACAACCTGAATAAAGTCCACGTAGCCTTCTGTCTTTTCTCTCAGACTATTAACTGCATCTCACAATGCAAATGAGGTATATTCTCTTGAGAAGGTATTAAAATTACAAAGTTAAGAGTAAACTTTTTAGCCCAATCAAGTGGTATTCTGCTGTTTAGCCTTTGACAGGTCAATATGAAAACATAATATACTTAAAGAGTTTTTTTTAAAGCCTATATAGGCTCTTTCTTATAACTTTACTGTGCAAACTTTATTGAGAAAGTGTCTGCAAAGGTCATTTTGGGGGTTTTATTTGGAAAGCAAAAACCGGAAGTAGTACTTCTCTTGTCTCTGGTAAATTTATGCTGCTCGTGCACTGGTTGGAGGCGCTGGAGGTGGCTTTAGGACCTCGCGGAGCGTTTCATTGAAGCACATGGTGCCCGCTCATAAGACAACACTTCTCTTCAGTAATTGCTTTGGAATTGATGTCATTCCAGTGGGCGACAGAGACAACAGCAGCTTGTGTATTTGTCAATGTTTCCATCGCTCGCTGTTCATTTTTCCTCCCATTTCTCACACTTTTCTTTTTTTTTTTTGCGCGCTGCCGCCTGTGACTTGGACGTCTCTGAATGGGGAGAGCGCACCGAGTTGAATCAGCTGTCGTCGGGATTTCCTAAAGCAGCGCTCATAGACTTGATCATATTTCAGGAAGTCACTTTTATTTTTTTTTTTGTGTGTGTGTGTGTGTGTATGTGTGTGTGTCGGGGCTTGGGGGGGCTCCTGCACATCAGCTGTTGGTGGACTGTGATTGTATGATGATTGCGCTGCAGTGAAACTGTTGGCCAGTCCCGTCCACGCTTCAGCCGGGCATCATGAATCCCGGGAGCCGGAGTGTGAAGTTTGTTATTTTGACAGCACTTCAGGCTTTATCTGTCTCCTTATCGGTGTGTGACAGCCTGCACTCCGGATCTGCTGAAGGTAAGAGGTGAAGAAGAGGTGAACACGTCAGATTTATTAGGGCTTGCAGAGATAAATGCGCATAAAAAAACAGTCAATAGATTGTTTCTTAATTGCTTTATTATCAGCTGCATCTGTAAACATGAAGAAAAATCTTCACTGTGCATTTTAAAAATCACTCTGTCTGCATTTGTCATTGTGCATTTTGGCAGCGATGTATCCATTTCTCTGCTTATTTTTCATTCATGTCTCCCCTCCGGCTGCTTTTTTTTTGGTACGTTATGTTTTATGAAACCTCTTTGTTAGAACACCAGACTTGCAGATCTATAACACATGTTTGGAGACAGAATGAAACATCTCCTGTGCAAACACGCCGTCTAAATTCATGCATTTCTGTCATTCTCTCTCACCCAGCTGCGTGTGAGAAGCAGAACATGACATTTTAGCTCGCAGTCCATCCAAAGCGCGTTTCTCCTAGAAGACGCGCCGCTGTATAATTGATGATGCTGAAACTCCTTTTTGGTAATCAGTGGCAACACTGGAGGCATTTCATTGGTGCTTCAGTTTTTTCAAGGCACTTCAAACATTTTTACAGCAGCAGTTTTTTTTAAAAAAATATGCATAAAATCCAGAGTCATTTCAGTAGAACACATAAAATAAAAGTCCCATTGTTGGTTTAAACTAAAAAAAAAGTCAAGTAGCATAATTAAAACCTGTAAATTTGACTATTTTTATTATGCTCATGACATGCCAGCTGCAAATGAAGAAAAGGGTTGTTTTAAAGCTCTGGAGAAATGCTCAGATGTGGTGTCTTGAGTGTGTTTGTGTCCATGCTTGTGTGTGTGTTTGGCTCACACTGTGATTGCAACCCCTCTGGGCTGTGGCTCATGACTCTTCAGTCACCAGTGTTCATGCCTTAGGTGAGATTAAACAAGGACACTACACACTCACACAGTATGTTGCAACAGTGGTGGGTGGAGGAGCAGAACGCTGTTTTAGATCGCAACACGCTGCCAGTCACGACACTCACTGTGGAATCCTGGGAATTAATTACCAGCAAGGCCAAATGTGTGAAAGTGGGAGTCAAAGCGCGAAGAAGTTCTTCATTTATTCATCAACAGTTCGTCGTCTTTAGAAGATAGCCTTGATGTGCTCGCTCCCCATGGGCTCGCACCCGTCGAAAGCCGTCATCAACAGTTCATCTGTGTGTGTGTGTGTGTGGTTGGGAGAGTCTGGGGGCTGACTCTATGTGTTGGCAGGTTATTTACCTGCTTGGGGTTATTGGAGCTGATTGAGGCAAATGGATGGAGGGGGCAGTGTGAATAAATCCAGGAGATAGAGGAATGTTTAAAAGACAAAAATAATCAAATGGTGTGAAATTTACTGGGATGTGAGAGTTCATGTGAATGCTGAGAGCATCATTTAATGCACAAAAACTTTTTTGAAAATCATTTTTGTTATAATTAAGATCATTGACACAAGTAAAAACGACAAATATTTGCTGTTTCAAGCCTCTTAAATGTTAAGATTTGCTGTCTTGTATCAATTTAAGCTGAATATTTTGGACTGTTGGACTCTTTGAACTTATGAGTGGAATTTTTTTTTACATTTTTTGGACTATTTATAGACAAAAGAAATTTAGAATTGTGAAAATGATGTAGTGCAACTTAATTCATGTTTAAGCATAACGAAGAAGAATGATTAGCGCTCTCTTTTGAGAGTTTCCAGACGGTGCACTTTTGTCTTTGCTGTCAGGAAGTCAAGGCTGCTAAGAAAAGACGGAGCAGCTCCATGCAACGTCATGTTGGCATGCATATTTCATGACACCGCTCCTTGAGCTCTCTTGTCAGTTTTCCTCTTCCTGTCTGTCTTGTGCATGTTTCTGTCCTAGCTGGGGATCATTTGTGAATGATTTCCTCCGAAGGTTGACACACTTAGTGTCAGACGGTATTTACTAGCCAGCTGTACTGCTTCAGCCAACATGACTCTCTCCGCCTGGAGCGCTGCATGCAGCTTGCGTGCTGCACGCTTAGACAAATGAAAGTTGAGCTGAGAATGTATTTTTGGACCGTAGTAAAACATTCCTTTAGCCATCAGTGTCCTCCCTCAGAGAGACATTATCACCATGATGTGACCCATCTCAAGTCAGAGCCACTTAGTGTCTTTTCAGTATGAATGGTTTCAGATCTTCCAGATGACTTGTTCAGGATAGTTAAGACCCAAGAGGCTGGTAAGAAGACTTGGCCGACTTGGTGTGTTTGTGCATTAAGTCAGATTGATCAACCAGTTGCTTTTCCGCAGCGGGGATATTTATAAAAAGGAAGGGGGAAAACAGCTGGACTGTGCTTATGTGGCATGACCCTACATGTGCTGCATTAATTTCTTCCAAGCTGCCTTGGACTCAGTTGACCCACCCCCCCAACCAGGCTTCCTCGTATCCCCAACAATAGTTTAACACACGAGTTGAAACCTGATGCTGGCTCTGGACTTTCTCATTGGACTTTCACACCCAGACAGGTCAGAGTTGAGCTCAGCACAGCTCTCCTAAAGCGTCTTCTCTCTTGTCTGGTCTGAGGGCCCAGTTGGCTCAGATTTCGCTTCTCAGTTTCATATCTACAGTATCTGGGTTAGTTCAAGTTCCACTCAACCCCCCCACCGGCCCACAAAAAAAACCCTCTGACAGTTTCTAAGCCTGTTCTGGTCTGTTTTTTGTGTTCTGTTTTTCTGGACTTTTTAGGTGAAATATGATAAATAAATAAAGCTACTTTGCATGCTGGTTCACTGGAAAATTACTTCCACTCATGGATGCAGTTTAACCGGAGCCGTTTCTGCTACAACGGGTCAAAATGTCTGCTGTAAAAAGTTACATTATCACCCTATAAAATAATTTTGGCTAACATGTTAGTAAGGTATTGCATATGTTTCATTGACTGTAAAGAGATAGATGACATGACAGATCCTCAAAACTGAAGTCAAAACGTCGTGATTTCCCCCCTGGTGGCTGTAATTAGCACTTCAACTTTTCTGTCCCTCTTCCAGACAAATGAACTTTAAGTCCAACTTTTACTCTTCTTTTAGGTCTGTTTTATTCTCCATCATCTCCTGAGAACAACACTGAACTTTACAACCAAATATTTTTCAGTTACAGTAGGCTCTATGCTAGCTCAAAGTTAGCCAGTTGCGCTACTTTCATTAGACAGGAGTTAGCTAGTTGCTAGCTTTTCATTTAGCGCTGAACAGTTAGCACACATTAGTTTAAACAGACTTTTTTGCTGAAAACTGCTTCATCTTTT
>JAPZDV010000014.1:6567803-6594840 GCA_029814665.1 Acanthurus lineatus
TCTGGACTTTTTAGGTGAAATATGATAAATAAATAAAGCTACTTTGCATGCTGGTTCACTGGAAAATTAGTTCCACTCATGGATGCAGTTTAACCGGGGCCGTTTCTGCTACAACGGGTCAAAATGTCTGCTGTAAAAAAGTTACATTATCACCCTATAAAATATTTTTGGCTAACATGTCAGTAAGGTATTGCATAAGTTTCATTGACTGTAAAAAGATAGATGACATGACAGCTCCTCAAAACTGAAGTCAAAACATCTTGATTGCCCCCCTGGTGGCTGTAATTAGCACTTCAACTTTTCTGTCCCTCTTCCAGACAAATGAACTGTAAGTCCAACTTTTACTCTCCTTTTAGCTCTGTTTTATTCTCCATCATCTCCTGAGTACAACACTGAACTTTACAACCAAATATTTTTAAATTACAGTAGGCTTTACGTTAGCTCAAAGTTAGCCAGTTGCGCGACTTTCATTAGACAGGAGTTAGCTAGTTGCTAGCCTTTCATTTAGCGCTGAACAGTTAGCACACATTAGTTTAAACAGACTTTTTTGGTGAAAACGGCTTCATCTTTTATTAAGAAACAGGTCTGAAAGTAATAAGACTAAACAATAAATCAAACAAACTGCAAAACCATAAAAATTAGCCATAAAAGGATAAAATTCTCTGAATAGCTGATGGAAACTGCTAAGTTGCGTGATTATTCTGCTTGGCTTGTGACTCCTTGTGAAGTACATGTAACCATTTAGGTAATTGTTGATGAAGAAAACACATGAAGCTTTAATGTTGATGAATAAGTTCATTCATCTTGTGTCACACATTTTTTATTTGCAAGAAACTAAAATCACATTTTCAGTTTGTCTATGTAAATGTATCGATTTTGTTTGCAACTTAAAAACCATTGAACAGCAAAAAAAGTAGGAGTCAGGGACAAGAATCTGTTGCAGTCCAGGATAATATATTATATTACACTGTATATACAAAGGAAAACAGCAGAAGTTCTTGATTTGAATTATAGCTGATTTCAACGACTTATGCCGATGCCTTTAAACTGCTTGTTTTGTCTGGACAGAAGTCCAAAAAATGATGAAAAAAAACGATTTGCCATGTTGACAGGAAACATCCTCGCACTTGTACGGAGCCCGGGAGGGTGTTACTGAGGAAGAGAACCAAAACTAATACATGCACATAAACGACTTACGCAAGAGCACGAATCATTAAATCAAAAGAGCGAATTAGTAATATGAGAGGACGAATGAATAAATCCAGACAGCAAATGACTTTTTGATCTCCGCATCACCTCCGTGTGCCAGAAAAATTTATGTTTGAATTTTTTTTTAGATGAATGACCCAAACGCATGGAACTGAAATGTTATTAGTATCTCGTAATTTTCTGATCAATCAGCTTATTGATTAATCAAGTTAAGTGTCAGAGCAGTTTCACTGTCATCGCACACTGATACGTCTTTGTTAGAGTCCTTGACCTCAGTAATATTTAAGGACACTGTGTCATCTGAGGTAATGAGATTGTCCCAAAGCAAACTGCACAATAACTTTGAGATCTACAGTGATTTAGCAGCCTCTTTTTTCTCCTCCTCTTGTCTCTCTGCTTTGGCTTTACATTTTGTTTTTTAGGTTTTTTTTTTTGTGCTTTGAATGTAAGCCAGACATGTGCTTCCCATGACAGAGAGGAGTTCCAGGACGCTGTAAATGAAATCCATCACAGGGACCGTATTAACAAGCTTTCACACAGCTCTGCTCCAGGAGCTCTGCGACTCTGACCTTTGTTGCTGAGGCACACAGGCTCCACGCCAGGCGGCGAGCGCCGCCCTCGCAGCAGGGAAGACGTAACGGCACCGCTTCTCGGACAACATTAACCTCCTGCTGAGCCAACGGGAATTTTTTTTCCTTTTTTTTGCTACAGACCATCTATTTCCCATAGCGTAATTATGTGCTGACATCAGGCTGGTGACAGTAAATGAGTTCAGTGTACCAGGTGGGGGTAGGAAGACGGAGACAGGGAAGACAAAAGAGCTACTGACCAGAAGAGGGAGCCTCATGTTAAACGGCTTGATTATGACCCTTAAAAAAAAAATCATGGACCCATAAATCCAACCATTAACAACTCTCATTGCTGCCCAATTAGATTTGATATAAGGAGACACACTGTGCAGTTTGTACAGATCCCTGTTACCTCCATTTTACCTACAGGTTTCTGTGTTTTCTGATGCAAACTGAAGGGTGTTAACATAAAAACCCCCAAATGAGTCAGATGTTTATTATGGAGTCGAGCCAAGATTACCAGGCACTTTTCACCTTTGCTCTGTAATCCTGATGAACCCTGCACTCTAACTACATGGAGCAAGCTCCTGTTTCCAAATACGTGCCTTTTTCTCTGGCTTACATCATTAAAGGCTTCAAGTAATAATTATTTGATCAGTGATTAATCTGTGTATTATTTAAGCCTATAAAATGGCAGGAAATAGTGATACATGCTAATCACGAGATCCTGAAGCCACAGACGACGTCCTCAGATTGCTTGTTTAGTAGCATAAAGAGGCTTTTCTTCTCGTAATTACATTAAAAAAAACATAAAAATGCTTAAACTTTTATTTTAGTCATGTATGAAGAAAAATGTCACAAAATGCTGCTGAAATTTTAGCATTTGTATTTTTTTTTTATGTAATTACGAGAAGAAAAGACTCTTTATGCCGCTAATCAAGCAATTTGAGGATGTTGTCTGTGGTTTTGGGATCTTGTGATTAACTTTGTGACATTTTTCTTCACACATGACTAAAAATGTCGACGAATAACCCTTTAGAATTCTACTAATCAATTACCAGACTGCATTAATTAATTAGAGTGGAATGCTTTTACTTTTTTGCGCTGATGCTTCATCAAGACAAACATTCGAAGATGTCTCTGGTATTTTTCCCTTTTGGTAGAATATAGGATTCTTCAAATTTATCCAAAACCGAACTGTCACTAATTAAAAAGTGATTAGTGATGGTCCAGAGATGATGAAGGAGAGAAAGAAATAAGGAAAGGCTGCAGAGTTCATTGCTTTTGTCTCCAAGGTCATTTATGAAAGAGTCTTCTTGATGGTTCTTCCTTCCAGTGTATCATTCATCATTCTGTTCTCCATCACCATTCTGTTTGAATTAGCATAATTTGCCCACTCCGATTCAGGATAAATTGAATTTGTGAAAAGCCTGTCAATCACTCTTTGTTAAATGGACAATAGCCATAAACATTAACCAAGTTTTCTCCCCTCTGAGCTGATGTCAAGACCAACTTTTGGCTCAGAAACTTTGCTGGAATCGCGTCCTCCGTCCAGTCAGAGCTTTTGATTAAAGACATCCACTAAAACTGGATAGAAAATGACTTTGGATACATTCTCCTCATGCAGAAAAACTAATCATTCCATCAGATTTGCTTTATCAAGAACACACTTTCATGCATGTGCAGCATTTTTTTTTTTTTTTCTCTTTGTTGTGTCAGAGTTCTGCTCGTAACGGGCCAAATTTGACTCATCACTCCGCCTTAATTCATTCCACATGCTCTTATTTCCCATTTCCTTCTAGAGGTTTGTGTAACAAACAGTGTCAACCCGTGTCAAACAGTCCAAAGAATAATCTGAAGTGCGTCTCCTCTGCACTTGTTTTTTTATACCATTAAGGGATTTTGCATGTCAAAGAGTTTCATTGAAGCTGCCAAAGGGGATGTTTTTTCATTGGAGGGAATTTCTATCAAAGTGACTTTGGAGTGTGTCCTTGTGCGGTTTTGCTGCGCCAGCCATCAGGCGAGGGTGACCGTGATCAGGAGGAGGACTCTTTATTCAGGCGTTCATGTATGTGCGGCCTGTGTTCCACATCTCAATGGGGACCTGTGCACATGCTGCGGGGGGTGGGGGTGGGGGTGGGGGCACGGCCTCATCAAGAGCGCAGATGAAGGGAACAGCATGCCATTTGTGTAGGAAAAGCAGAGATTGTTATGAATACATTATTTCACGGTTGCCTGTCGAGAAGAAAGTTGCGGTCGGTTGCAAGAAAAGCGGGCTCTGGGGTTTAATAAAGCCGAACAGTTGTTGGTTTGTTTTGGTGGAAAAGAATGAGGGGGTGAAAAGGAAGGGAAGGGTGTTGTGAAAGGACTTCTGCAACGATCTGCAAAGAACTGAGGAAGGTCATCAGTTCCCTGGGACCGGCAGCTCATGGGCTGTGGAGAACACATTAAGTTGGGAAAGCGGGAATGATTCATGGTGAATTACCAAGAGAAAGTGTAAACTGACCCGGCAAGCATTGATTTAGTTTTTCCGGCTAGACGGCGAGATGTAGAGCCCAAAACAGGCCAAAATATGTTGGAAAAATGAATGAAATATGGTGATTGAACTGCTGTTAGAAACAACTTGTTTTATCTGCTCCAGTATTCTCACGAACACACGACCCTCCTCAATGAAGACAGCGAAGAGAAACTGATGAGCATGACTGAGAAGATGTCAGCTCTGTGTGAGAACTGGCAGAAAACGCTGCTTATCATAACAACCGTTTTGTGCATTTGCAGTCTCAGGTCTTCCAGTTTTCCCCCCCTTTTTTTTTTTTGAATGATGAATACAGATTATCACCATCTGCTGGTGAGGAAAGTTATTTCCTATAATGCAGCTGCAGCATGCATGGTTTTGTTGGTCTTTGTGGTGTGTTCAAGTGCAGCTTTTTTAGCAAGGACACAGTTGATTCCACAGTCATCCCACATGAAAAAACATAAAATACTTGAGAACATTTGAAAACAGCGCATTGCGTATTTGTTTTTTTCCCTTTTTTTTCTCATTTTGTGTTTCATCTTGTGACTCCTTGGGTGATCCCAATCCCTCGACTGAAACTTCTGACCTAGATGTTTGAAAAGTTAAGAGCCGTTTGACCTGCAAATCCATCAGTTCATGCTCAGCGTGAAAATGCTACACCGCTGCTAAGCTACAATCATGTATTACAGTTTCAAAAACACCAAAACAATGGCTGCACAGATGAAGTGCATGATAGATTTAGTTTTTTTTCTTCTTAACAACACTGTTAGGTAAAGCAAAGTTTACGACTTTACCAAGTCTTAGGTGTGTTTCACCTTTCAGTCTCCCACACGCGAACAAACACCCGCAGTCACTTTTCCACATACAAAGACACACAATCCTCCAATGTAGCATTCACTTTATTGCGGCCATATAAACGGCACAAACTCTCCTTGTGTACACCGGAGCATAAAGGGAGTTGATCGCGGCCAGAACTCTACTTTATTAAGACCTCTGTTTACACTCTCCTTTATTGAATGTATAAATAAGGCTTTAGGTTCTGGTGCCACTTTTTACCACTCCCCTAATGCTTCTGGTGGCTCTTATAACATTCAGGCTAACAAAAACCACTTACACACTTCCACACACACACACACACACCGCAGCCCCAATGCGCTCCAACTTTACCAAATGTCTCTCCCAAAAGCACGTGGAAATAAAATGACCCAGCAGACTATTTCCACTAATATAAAGCCATTTATAAGCAGGGAATTAAACCTCATAGCCCTCCGCATTAACAAAAATGGTTATTCACTCGCATGCTTTGAAGTCAGGCAACCAAATGCTGTGCAGTTTTGAACCGGCGTTTCAAAGTGGATGCCGTAGAAAAAAAGGCGATGGCTGTTCCATCTGTGTGTGAGCGTGCACGCCTCATAAATGGGCTGAACTAGAAATGTGGACCTGACCTTTATCTGTCCAAACTTCTCTCTTGTTTTTTTTTTTTTTCCCCTCTCATCTGTTATGTTTACCCAGCCATACTTTTCACCGAGGTTGTCATGCGTTCCCTTACTCAGCATGCCCACCTCCCCCAGACGGTAGTGGTTTTCTAGGACTAATGAGGATAGGATGCTTCTCTAGCTTTTGAGTGTGTATATGGGTGTGTATGTGTGTGTGTGTGTGTGTGTGTGAGGGAGATGCCGCCCCGTCCTTGCCGGAGCCTGTTTCTCATCATCAGGCTCGAGCTGGCTGAAGACTGCTGAGCTGGTCACCTCCGGCTCTCCGCTATCAGCTGGAGCGGCTCTGTGATGAACTCCAGAATGGTGGTTTCCTCAGAGGAGAACCAGAACAAAGCTCAGCTGGGGAGCACTCTGCCTGACCTGTGTTATTAATGCCGGATAATAAGCAGACTCAGCAGTTTCAGCTGGGTGAGTCATGCGTACAGAGACAGAAGGGATGTGAACCTCGAAGGAAAAAGCCTTGAATCTGCTGGTAATAATAATAATAATCTTTGATGAGCGCGTCCCAGTGAGTGTGTTTTGTGTTTATACGTGTTTGAAATGGCATTTCAAATTAAAGTGTAACAGAGTTTCCAAACATACATAAATAATGCTCAGACCACACGCAAAATAACTCCTTTTTTTTTTTTTTCACGAATCCCCTGACATCATCCTCAGACCGAATCTGTTTCCCTGCTGTTTGGAATCAATGGAGCGTCAGTGGAAGAAAACAGGAAAAACAAGCAAACATTTGATTTAGGATGTTTGCACTGAAACAAATGGTTCTAAACCCCCCTGCTGTTTTTAGTAAGAGAGCCGAGCTCTGAAACGGCTTCCCCGCTGCGGGGAGCTGATTACTTCAGGAACCCTGTTAGCGATGTCCTCCAGTGGCTCACTATTGCATCCTGACTCTCTGCAAGCTCATGATATACTCTTTAGAGTGATTGCAGCTTCTGTCTCGGTTAGAAGTGGCACGTTTGTTCGGGGTGTAGTGGTTTGTTTTTTCTGCCGGTACGCTTTTGGGACGTCAGTATTGGATTTGAGGAAGGATATATTCTTAAACGACTTGCAGCACAAGCCACACAGCTCCCGGAGACTTGCAGCCATTCGGAGGGCTCAGTTAAACACCCCTGTTAGAACAGAGAGAGAGCAGATAAAAGCATGCTGGGAACAATGCCCCAAAGCTACGTCTAATCCCTGCACTGCATCCTGGACACTGGCCCCCTCTCCCCGTGTTAGGAGTTATCACAGCAACCCCAGCTCCTCTTCGCTCAAAAAACTCCTGAAGAACTGTGGAGATTTATGCAGCTCGAGCGGCGGAGAGGAGGGAGGAACGGTTTCGCCACAGGCTAACAGCTCTCATGGCTGGATGTGTGAGAGCTCTGATCACCGCTGTTGTATTTACGTTTTAACGGCGGAGGAGTCGAACCTCATTCAGCTGAGGTGAACATATGTTCAGGAAGAACAAATATGGCAGTTTTTCAGCTTAGATTATTAAAAACAAACCCATCCAGAAAGCATTTATTTGTGTGCTGTGACACAGAAAAACCATGAAACACAAAATATTTTTATACTGTTAATATTTTATTTAATAGACACATTATAGTACAAGGCAGCTGCACTGTCAGGTTGCATCCTGATGTTTCTTAATGAGCACCAGGCTCGGGCCTTTTAATTGCAGGAAGGGATTCATTATCATTGTTTTCTGTAGAGAATCAGTTCAGAAAATGTTCCCATTGTTTGTGTCGACAATGATGGACGCAGTGTGGTTTTACAGATGCTGAAAGAATTTTTGGAATAAAGAGGGAGGAGAACTTTGAAGTTTCCTGTCTGTTCTCACATGGCGACTCTGTTTTCTCTTGCAGAGGGTCTCTTCAGCACGGCTGCTCAGCATCGACCAACAGTGAAGCAGAAACACTATGGGACCACAGTACCTCTTCAGCTTGTGGGACAAGACTGGAAACCATTCAGCCAGCTCAGACCCCAGGTGGAGAAAGCTGTTGATAAAGTTGTCTTAACATTGCTGAGCATATTTTACTAGTAATATTAGTATTATATCACAAAAATAAGGACCCAAATGCAGACTAAACTTAGCAACAAACAAAGCTTTAGCAAGCTTTACTGAAAAAAACTAATAGTTCTAAAACCCAAAAATGCAAAGTTTCGCTAAATAGAAAAATCAAAAATGACAAAAAACCAAATACTACAAACTAAGGTGACACATGAAACACATGAACAATGTCTGGACTAGTGGATGACAAAAACACAGGGGAACAGCTACAGATATTCTGACAAGGACAAAGCAGAAACAAAGAGACTATATATGCATTAGGATAATGAGACACAGGTTGGACAATCAACACAGGTGAAACACATCAGGGCAGGTAATCACAAAAGGAGGGAAACTTGACTGGACGTGGACGGATGAGACATAGAACAAGGTTTGCCAAAATAAAACAAAAAACGCAAGGAAATAAGGATACATATACAAAAACCAAGGAAACTTGACACTCAACTTAAGAACTAACTGAACTAAAATCACAACTGATGGATCATGATGGATATAACTTACCTTTTCCCCTTTGGTTTAGTGCATGAAGTCAAAATTTAACCTCATTTTATTCTTTGCAGCAACTCCATAAGGTCCAATTTCCACTTGTGCATTAGAAACATAAAGCAGGACGGGATTTTAAAGCAGGGCAGTTATCACAGCTCTTTTAGCCTTTATCATGAGGATCATAATACATTAGAAACGTAAGAAATACCATCTTTATGTGACAAAATAATGTACCAGCAGTATGTGTTGCATGTATATAATTGGTGAAAGCAGCATTTTGCTGAATGACCTCAGTGACCTCTTGGTTTTTTGGGAAGAAGTCCCTATGGATTTGCAGGGAATTTGGCTTTTGGCTTTAGTTTAGGAAAAAAATAGCTTTTTTAAAATCAAGTTTTACTCTTAAAATTGTTGCACAAGCATTCGAAATCAGATAAAATCTTAATTAAATTGATTTTAGGATTGGCTTAACATTTATGTCTTGAATTTAGCACGGAGTCTATCTAATCTAAGTGAATTCAAAGCTACATTTTATAGATTGTGAATAAACGCTTGGTAAGTCTAATATTAGATGGCTTTTTCATTGCTCAACCCCAGTTTTTTATGTTGATCTATTCATGCCCTATATTAACTGAGATTTCCTATGAATTTAATGAGAAAAGATAGTTTGTTTGAATTTAAGTGTAAATGAAACCACATGTTGCATCTCATTCTTGATTAGATGAATCCTGCTCACGTCTCAGGACCAAGAATCAGCCACCACATACAGTCAGTCAGAGACAGTCAGAGACAGTCAGACAGTCGTCGCCTCTTTGTGTTCACTTCAGTGCATTTCAAGCAAAGACAGCTGTACAATATCTGCATCTTAAAAAAGGAAGAAAACACTACAAATCCCACTGGAACACTATTGAAATGTTTGAAATCTGGGATCCTTGGCTCTGTTTGGTGTTCTAATCCCAGACTTTACAAAAACAAAATGCATGGCTGCCAGGCAGACTTACAAAAAAAAACACACACACACAGACACACACACACAGACACACACAGACAGACAGCTTGCAGTGTTTGCAGGTTGTGTTGTTGAGTCAATTCATTTGTGAATTAATTTGTTCAGGTCTAACCAAACAGACAAGGTGCCACAAGGTTTCTTTGGGATGTTTTTACCCCGGAAAATGCAAAAACAAAACCTCAGACTGCACAGTTTTCACGATGAGGGTGAAAATTAGTGCTAATTTGAATATTCTGCCTCCTTATTAACAAGCTCAAACATGCTCTGACTTTCCATATTTACCCCGAAGCTGTGAATGGCAGTTGTCATAAACACTGTGCAGTGTGAGGGAAGGTCAGAGCCTGCATATAGAAAGCTGTCAGAAGAGAAAATAGCAGGAAGTTTAGTCCCACATGGCTTGTGCAATGATACTGCCTAAAACCTTAAGTGTTCTGCTTCCATATCCTCTTATGATCCACTAGACATTCTTCTCCACGGGGGGTGATGGATGACTTAACCGAGAGCTGCACCGCTTTTCCACAGTTGACCCAGATTGAACCACATGTGTGAAACGTCTGTGTGTGTGTGTGTGTGGTGGCCTGATGATATAGAGAATATTGGAGGATTTTTTTGTGTGTGTGTGTGTTTCTCTTCCTTATTGAGAGTGAAACACAGGACAAGAAGAGAGGATATGTGTCGACATGTGTGTTTGTGTGGGCATTTGTCGCCCAGCATGACTTACAGAAGTGATGTATGAGTCTGTGCCTCTTCATCTGACTCTAAAAAAGTCCTTTCACGGCCCCCCTCTCGGTGCTGTGACTCAGGGGTGCGAAGACTCGTGACTTTGTGCAGGATTAATGTCAAATGGAATAGAAACATAAAGCTAATCCTCTCAGCTTCTTGTTCTTAGATACAAAGTCACTTCATGTGGATTTCCCGACTGCTCGCATCGATTGAAAACAGTCATCTTGTGTGTTTTCTCAGAGCACTGGGTGGCGGCTCAGACGTTCTGTAATCATAACTGTCACTGAGGTTTTTCAAAAAAAAAAACCTATTCGCTGTTTTTATTTTATTTTCGTAGCCACACAAAAACATAAATTTCATTTATTTTTTCTTTCATTTGAACCATGCTAACTAAAGATGCAACACTTGGACATCCCTAGCCATCCCCCCCCTTAATCAAAATGCTATCTGCCTGCTTCCAGAAGCAATCTCTCTCATCCCGTCTCCTGTCTGTTGTCTCATCAGAGTCACCCTGCATCACTGAAGCTCCTGATTGAAGCGGAAGGTGAACAGCTGCTCTTGGCTCTGGAGAAAAACGAGTAAGTGTTCCCTCCATTCATACTTGGCCTTAGCTTTGGATCTGGAGTACAAATGGGTGACATATGCACTTACCCAGGGGCTACAGCTGGGGCTGCAGCCAAGTTTGTGTGTCACACATAACAGCCAGGGAGGAAAAAAAAAGGGGAAAAAGGGAAAGTCTTTCTCTTTTGCAGTGCTCTTTCGCGTGGGCATGGCGGTGCTCTGTGAGCTTAAACAAAGACTTGAAAGACAGAAATTCCTGAATACATAAGCCAGACGTTGATAAAAAATGACATCTTCTTCATTCTTCTCCCCCTGTATCTTTTTTTTCATTTGATCTATTGGCGTAACACAGGGGAGCAGAGGGGGGCTTTGTTTGAACGTAGCACAAACTCCTCGGTCTGTGAGTTAAGATACTGTCTACACACTGTCAGCTGAGGGGACTGGCAACGAGGGGAAACACGATTTGAATGAGAAACAGGATATTGGAATTGGTACAGTTTGAAGTAGCTCCGGATCTATTCAGAAGAATATTTGTCATCTTTACATTTTCACACAAGGGCCGACTGAATGTGGCCTCGGTCGCTGACAAACTCTGAGTCGAGTGTGTGTGTGTCGCTGAGAAGAATGGGACGTGATCGATGGAGCAATATGTTTTCCATCCAGCTCTGCTGCCACACATGAGCAATCGGGAACAAGCAAAGCTGTCTGTGAGATAGAGAGAGAGAGAGAGAGAAAAAAAAAGAGGCTGAGGGAGCACAGAGGAAGGAAAAAAGAGAGAGCGGACAGGTTTTTATGTCAAAGCCAGCCATGAATCTCACTTGTTTTCCAGACTTAATATATGTAAATTCCACCTGCAGTCTGTGGGACAAAGCTTTCAACACCAGCGACCGCAATTTTATGCCTTACCTACTTTGAAAATATTTTGACGGGAAATCACACTCACTCTTTCTGTTGAATAACATTCCTGCTTTGCACAGGTGGGGATTTTGCAAAGCTGACTCGCAGATTGTCAAATTTTCACCAGCCCCATTTATAGCTTGGAATTACTGTAAGTTCTCCTACAGTAAAAACATTTTATTTCATAAATGGGAGCTAGACTTCTCCCCTGTGATCGGCAGCTGTGGAAAAACAAACCTGCTTTCCCATGCATGTTCCTCGTTCAGCATGGCTGTCATCTTTGTCCCGTAGCATTAAATGTAAAATCCACATTTAAGCTAAAAAACCCTGAGCCAAGAGGAACAAACAGAGAGGGATGGAGGGGTGCAATCAAGATCTTTCTAATAAGCTTAAGTATGATAGAAAGACTTGACTTAAACACACCTCCATGCATTTAAAATACCAATCTGTCAGAATTTACCCCCCAACACTTGTAGCGAGCCCGAAGAACGAGCTTTAATTACCAGCAAGGGTTGAGTTTTTCATCATCTGTGGAGTCTCGCACACTTCTTCGCTCAAGTCAAAATACTACTCGAGCAAATCAAAATAGAAGCTCCTTCATGCAATGCATGTTTGACAAGCTGAATCACAAATAGGATGTGGATTTGAAGAGGATGTGTGTGTGCTTGTCGAGTGAGCTCGCTCTGCGGATCAGCGCACCAGAGCCAGAGCTGAACCTGCTGTGCTGACATTAAGTGAGGGGTTTCTTTTTCGTCTGAGGTTGCTGGCAGACTCGCTGTTGCTCCGCTGATGAAATCCAGTTGTTCAAACACAAGCCAGCATCAGTAGAGGAGGACTAAATGTGGTCCAGAATGAAATGATTTAAATGAAACCCCCCTCCTCACCCACCCCTCCAGATTTATTCCTGTTTTCTCAGGTCTTTGTTAATAAATATCGCTGGCAAAACGTGAGCGAGGTGTGCTGCTTGGCTGAATGTGATCAGCTCTGTTGTGTCGTGGAGGTGAACACACTCAGTGTGTGAACTCACGTAAACCCTGGAGTGTAATAGAGAGCAGTGCAGGTCGCCCAGAGAGGCTCAAATATGAGAAAATGTTATTGCAAACTGCTTGAAATGGTTACATTTTTTGGGTCCATGTTTTTTAAAAAGGAAGATCCTTATTTTAAAAAATGTGCTAAATGGCTGAACCAAAGGCCAAAAACAATACAAACAGCCGATCTAACCATTAAAAAAACACGTCTTGTAAGTGGATGTAGTGGTTGGCTTTGTGACTGACGTGTTGTTATGGCGAGAACTTTGATCCTTCAAGGTTGTACGTTCAAACTTGATCCCCGAGTCAAAATCTTTCCTAATGAACAACACAATGAACAAGGGTTCTGTGCTGCAATCTGTGACTTTTTATGCACATTTTGATGCGTGAATCTTAAATACGAAAGCCTGAGCAGCAAATATCAGTCAGTTTTTTAAAAATATATATAATTACAAAAAGTTCTGATACTTTGTTTTTAGATCCATCTGTCGCATCATGAGTTGTCACATATAATCAGTGAATTTATGGTAAAGAGGTGGATTTTACAGAGATAAGCACTCACAAAAAAAGTCACGAATTATTGACTTTTGCATCATTTCCAATACATTTGGGGGCTCTAGATTCTTCTCACAGTCCAAAGGCATGCAGTTTTGTGTTTTTGGGGACTCTAAATTGGCCAAATGTATGAATGTGAGAGTGAAACGTTGTTTGTCTTCAAGTGTCGACCTGACGTCGAATTGGCGACCTGTACAGGGAAGCTGGGATCAGCTGCATCCCACCACAACCATGCAAAGGATATGTGGTTACAGATAATGGATGGATGGATAGATATGAGGGGGGGAAACTGCCCCCCTTGTTAGCAAATTGACCAAAATCCACCCCTCTTGTCAACAGAGAGAGTGCAGGGGCAGAGCGGCATGTTAGTTTATTCATCCTGAGTCATTGATGGTTTGTCTTATTGAGGTTTGTAAATGTTCGAGCTCATCACTTTAACCATTGCTCTGAAATATCAGTCACCTAATCGTGCTGTGTATTGATAAATCAATAATGCTGTCCATGGTGCTGATCAGCAGACTGATTTATAATTGTGGCTTTTTTCTCCCTCATGTCAGTTTGTTCTTTGACCTATGATATTCTCTAAATACCATAAAATACTCAGTTATACATTAATATTGACAACTTCATGATTGGAGTTGCATGTACCAGTGTTTATTCATGGCAGAGTGAGAGGGTCATAAAGACACAAAACCACCCGTGCTATTCTCATAATATTCCTTTAATTTTTCATTTTTTTAAAAAGTAGAGTCCAAAAAAACAGCTCCAGAGCAAGAAATTATTTTAGGTATGACGGTTAAAGATGAACAAATCACTTGCTGATTATTTCTCCTTATAAAACCTGTGTGTGTCTAATAAATGACATTTTTCATACTCCTCTGTGACAATGCACGTCTCAGAAATAATAAGCTAAATGTTGTGACTGTTGCCTTGTCTTGTTGCATCACTGAAGTTTTTTAATAAAGAGAGGATTTGAGCTGTTTTAGATTTATACAAAATCTTTTTTTTTTGTCCTCTGATGGGGAGCCTGTGTTGTGTCAGTGTCACTGATGACATTTGGAAATCCTGCAACACAATAAAAACTGTTCTTGATAGCTCAAAACGAGTGTGTTTTTTTGAGGCAGAATGGAGTCGTGTGTGTGTGTCTGCTCTTTGGCGTGAAGGGAAGCAGGACACGTAAGCGTCGGACACTCCGGATGTGCTTTAAAAGCAGCCTGTTGTCTGGACGGAAAAGGGCGCCTGCCGCCTCGAGCAACATGTCAACTGCGTGAACTGGCACTCGATGTTACGGTTCAAAAGATGGCTGCTGGAGAGATCAAGTGCCTCTCCATGTGGGAAATGCTGTGTTTTTTTTTTTTTTGCATCCATGTATGTTTGAGGAGCATTTTTGCAAGAAAACCAACAACAAATAACAGATTTAGTTGGAGGTTATTTCCAAATTTTAATGCCAGACACATAATTATTACAGCTCAGTGTCAGGGGGTCTCATCAGGGATTGTTCAGAATGAAGTCTTTTGTAAATGCTCCACTTTTTCTGACCATATTGTAAACAGATTGCACATAAAACTACCTAAATAAACCACGGGTGACTATTAAAACATCCTGCAGGCAAAGTAGGGTCAGTTTTTCACATAGAACAACAACATGAAGAGACAGAGGATTCATACAAGTCCAGCCACTAAAAATAAAAATTCATGTTCTTAATGCAAAATAAGTGAAGAGCCTAACAGTTCTGCTCAGGCTCTCTTAGATTTGCACCTTAAAAAAAAAAAATCCCTGCCCTGAAAAGCTAAAATTCGATTAGTGCATGACGTAAAATTAACAACAAAAAGAGTGTTCAGAAGATAAACTTGATCATTGTCATCTGCTGCATTGAGTCCGACCTCTGGTGTCGTCTCATCTTCTCAGATCGATATGCAGCAGTTAGCAGAAGACAGTCTTCACTTAAACTTCACGTGGCCTTTGAATGAGAACCTTAATAAAGTCCCTTTGTCCTCCTCAGGTAGATACATCCTTTACATTTGTCCATTTGCCACTTTATATAGATGCATTCATTTCTTTTCACTTAAGTGGAGACATTCATTTACTCGGTTTCCTGCCTCGCTGGGGGAGAGAAACCCTGAAGCACATCTAGATCAGCGGGGACGGTTGTGGAGCTTTAACCACTCGATGTGGAATCTATTCTGGCCGAGCTGTTTGAGCAACTCTTGCTGCTTTGTGGATTTCAGTGCGAGGCTCCAGGCATGAGTCCTAAGCTGAGCAGGGAGCACAGTCCTCATCCCTCTTTCCCTTTTCTAATGGACTGGAGGATCACTGAAAGGAGGCCTGGGGCTCGTCAGCTGGGTGCATCCTGTTGTTTGGCCTTAAGCATAAGGGGGGAACTGGAGAGTTGGCCATCCATCTTTTGGAGTCTTTTGTGCTGCGAGACAAATAGACACATAGGAGCGCACACGGATGTGCATTCACGCACTTTAATCTGGCCTTTTCCCTGGACGGAGGGCAGGCAGAGGATAAGTTTCCTGAGTGAAAGGCCTGGCTGCAAACCTCCTCTGCGTCTCTGGTGTTTGGAAGAACAACAACATTCAGCCTGAACAGAGTCCAGACGCAATTTGTCCAAGTTTGTGTATTGGGTTTTAGGGGATGTTATTTGACTCCATATCTCATGCTGGATTGCTGCTGCTGCTGCTGGCCAGTGACCTGTTGCTTTTCTCAAAAAAGAAGACATCCTCGTGTCTCACTGAAAGCACAGGCAGGAAAACAGTCTCTCCCGGGGAACTGAGCAAACAGAAGGTTATAGACGTTGCACAAATAACCGAACCCCTCCTGGAAAAATGACACATGTATGGCCTCAGATGTAGAGTGATTGTCATTAGCTTGCTGAGCCACACACAGAAGTCAAACCCAATGACACACACATACACCAAATCTCAAGACAAAATGAGATAAACACCTCTTTTACTTACTTGTCTCCTCATGCTTAAAGCTGATTTTTTGTATTGATTAACAGATATAATCACATTGGTAGGAAATCTTTTAATTTATTAGTGTTTCATTGGAGTGCAAATGACTGGATGACCCCAGTTTCTGCCTCTACCTCATAAGTGCGTTTTCCCACACTTTTTTTTACACATGTGACAGTGTTTTTAACAGCAAAAAAAGTACAAAGCATTACAGACTTTTAAATCTCAGTTTTGAACTCTGCAGCCCTTTTCGAGAACCACAAATGTAATAATGAGTAATCCTGTCACTATGTAATTGAAACCAAATCATTGCTTTTCTTCTTGAGCAACACATGTCTCCAATTCTCTGATGATTAACTGAATAAAAATAAAAGTTCCCACAGTTATGTGCCAGCCCAGCATCCTGCATCTCCTCACTGAAGAGCTGGAGTGAGAAAAGGTGGACAGAGAGAAGGAAAACATGAGAAAGGAGAGAAGACTGGAGGGAGTTCAACATTTTTTAAGAAAGTGTTGGAGATGAAGATGAAACTAGTGATTTGAATTCTCCATCATCTAAGGCATTAAATCTTGATACTATATGTGCTCTTTCTGCTATGCTCCATCTAATCACTTTGGACATTACATCTAATTAGAGCCTCGCTCCTGATGATCCTATCTGATGTGAAATAGTCACATCTACATTCCCTGCCGGTGCATAATCAGCTTGTCATCTGACCTATTAGTCGAGCATCCACAGAGAAAGAGAGACATGTAATTGAATGAGTCACTGGTGGAAAAAAAAAAAATCTACTGTACATTAAAGTGAAAGTAAGTGAGAAGCAGCCACGAAAAACCCAGTTCACCCACACTAATGATGCATGAGCATATACCATACTCCTATATATGAGCAGACTCAAAATCTTGAATATTCTTAACGCTTGCACCATTACCTGGTTATTCTCTTTCTTCTACAAACACACACATAAACTTCACACCTCCACGTACACACATGTTCTAAAATTTAGAAACCTTACATTGAGGAGAAGGATGCTGAGGTGAACTCCAGCCTTTGTACCTTTCCTTGTTACCCTTGCAGCTGCAAGGCCATGATAAACTGTGATTCATTAGTTTCAAAGACAAGCCATGGAAATGGGCTCGTCTCTGTCCAGAGCCTGCGCCTTTTAACTACTTCCTTCAAAAGGGAATTTTTTTTGGAAGGAGCTTCCCTCTTTTGAATAACCTTCTCCGAAGCTCCAATTATTTTCGAGCTTAGAGCAGTAATTAATAAGGTGGATTTGGTACTTCATGTTCCTAATTAATTAGGAGGCACAGAGCAACACTGGAAAGCTCTAAGAACAGCATGTCCCTTATTCCAAGAAGGAGATGAAGAAGTGTGAGATGCAAATGGACGCTGTTCCTTTAAAGTTCTGTTTCGTGTCTGTGTGTATGAAAGTGTTCTCACAGGTCTAAAAACCCTTTCACCCAACCTTCAAGCTTACTTTAAAGTCCAAAAACAACCCCGCGGGTTTGCTCTTTGACTCTCTCAAAAGCTCTCAGGTCCCCTCATATGTCAAATAATGCAGAGACTGAACTGTAAATAACATCTAAACAGGTTCTTTAATTAAGTGTAAGTTCTTCTTTTATGATTAATGAAGCAATTTTGATACAAGAGGCCTTTTTTAAGATGTCATCACATTATCTAGTTTATCACTTTGCTAAAATCACATAAGAGAACTGAAAATGTAGAGCTCTCTAATAGACCTATTTGAGGGCATAAATATTAACCTGGGTCTAGTAAATTGTTTTCCAACAAATAGATTTAACTGCCTAATGAAAAATTCTAATATTACCTCTAATTTTTTTCCTCCATTGAAAATCTAGCCACACTAAATACAAACATATGCTCATTTTAAAAGTTTAACTGCTGATCTAACAAATCCATTCTCAGTGTTCAGTGTATTTGCGCTAGACTGGAGACTTCAAGTGTCCACATTACACATGAAAATCGGACAATAATTTGCTTCAAAACTAGCTGAGATGTCACAAAATCCTGTTAGTACGTGCACGTTTTAAAACCAGATTTAAGGTGAGCAAAAGCAAGCTTTCCCCTCTTCAGGAGATGAATTCAGCAGCAGTGCGAAAGGCTGCACACACACATCATTCTGCACAGCGAAGGTCAAAGTCAAGTCACAAAGAGCAAAACTCGTTTTTAAATGGATCAATTCTTCGAGCAGCAAAAACCGAAGAAAATGAAGACTGAGTTTTTCGACCCAATGGCTCGTTAAAAAAGACCTTTTGTGCAGTGATATGGGGTCTTCCCCGCTCCGCTCTGCTCTGAGCCTTTTTCCAGACGGACCACGGGGGTCTTCATGAGTCCAGCTGGTAGATCTATTCCTCAGCCCTCCCATCCTTCATCACGAAGTACACAGCCAACTGAAACCCACTGTCAGCAGCTGCTTCTCTCCGGGGGAACGAGTCTTTACTCACTGCTTACCTTCACTCAAGAGCTTATAGAGGGTCCTGCAGATAAAATACCCTCTTTTTTTTTAGCAATAGATGTCGTTATCAAGGCTGTAAAAACACATGCAATTAAAATAAAAACAACACAGTTTAATTGACATGAACGAACTTCATGATTTGTCCGTTTGAACATGTTTTCAGTTTACTGGAGGTTTGATGCCTTGTTCATAGGCACCCTGGACGATGGCTGTCAGCAGGCACTCCAATGCTGGAATACTGTCACAGTACAAAAAAATACTGCAGGTGAACGTTTTTAACTAATCAATCATCTGAAATAATGTCAGCATTTTGAGTTTCTGCCAATAAGGCAAATATTAAACTGTATTTTAAGCCTTTATGCCGTGAGAACAAAAACGCCATGAATTGTTGATGCAAAACACAGAGGGATAATATCCTGATGTATCGTTAAAATACCCGCATGGGTTGCCACAAACAGGGCTGAAAAATGTCCCGACACCTCGTTAAAAATACTGGTATTGTTGCCCAAACACGGCTATAAAATATTCAGAAAAACAGGAAACAATTGACAGTTCAACATATCTGTGGATCACAAAAAAAGTACAATGCTGCTATTATATTCAAGCGACTGGATACGGATGAATGAGAAAACATCATATTTCAAATGTGCTTCCTCGTTGTTGCTACTATGTTTGAAATTTCTTTAAAATTGAAAAGAAAAAAAATCACCAGCGGTTGTAATTTCAGTGTGCAGCGGATTTTTTTCACTGTTAATATACAGCAACAATAACCAAAGTTGGAGACTGGGAACCCGTAAACAAGCTGTTTTCCCCAAACGCCTGCAATAATGTCATAGTTTTTGTATACATGGGGGAAATAAGCAAAATAACATATAAATGTATCTCCAGGGTCTCATGCGTTTGTGAAACAGCTATGAAAGCAGAGCATGTTTTATGTATTTGACTTGTATGCCTATAAGGAATAACATGTTTGTACACCCAGTAAACAGTAGCAGAAGTGCAAGAAGCAATCATTTGGATAGAAAATGCCAAAACAAATGGCTTTATTAGAGTTTTTTTTAAGGATTTCAGAGTAAAGAAGTAAGTTTTTGCAGTCAGTCAAGGTCTTGTATCTTCATCTTCCCTTTGTGTGTTTTTTCTATCAGACTGTATTTCTTTCTATTCTTTTCTCTGGCTAACTATCTCTCCCTTTCACCTATTTAAGCAAATGTTCTCCATCACTTCGAGTGAAATATCATTTTCTCAAGGCTCTTGGGTGCCAAAGGGAATAAACAAAAGCAGCCAAAGTTCTTTGACCTATGTGGCTGTCGACCATAAAGATAATCAGTCCAGGCTCGCAGCCCTGGCTTCCATCCTCCCTCTGACAGACAGACAAATAGATTTGCCTGAGTTGCAGTGTGAGTTAATGTCAGCTGGGAGGGAACGCTAGGTTTTACTTGTCCTCCATCCTGTTCTGTCCTCCGTTCTCACAGTCCACTGACCTTCCTGTGACCAGCACTCCCTACGTGTGAGGTCACTGACTGAGCGAGGAAGCCACGCGTGGTCGACAGTCAGACGGTCACATTTGGGCTGAAGGAAGTCTGTCTCTTTCAGCTGATCTAGGAAGCTTATTTTTTCTTCCCCTTCTGTCGCCCTACACGTACACATACAGAGCAGTGTCCTTGTGAAAAATGAATGTTGGATAGAAAGCAAAATACAGTCTCCGTTCCAGTTGACTAGCACAGCAAAAAAAAAAAAAAAACTCCAGCAGCAGTTTCCCCCTTTTTCTTGCCCTTAAAGGTAGCATCTCTGCTGATAAAAGTACCTCCTCCATGTTTTATTCTTGTGTTCCTGCTTTTGACTCATTTAAAACTTCAAATCCGCTCAACGGGGACCTTGTGTAGGAGTTAGAGTTCAGGTGCCTCTTTCATCACTAAATTCAGCTTAGTGATAAAAGGAAGTGGTGCGGGGAAAAGTCAGGAACCTGGAGCACGGAGTCTTCCGCCGTCTTAACATCATGCAGAAAGCAGATGCCTTTGGTTTTTTCCCTCCAACTTGTCATTAAGGTAATGCGTCTAAGGCCCCACAGTGCTGAGAGATGGACACACAGGGAGTAGACGGGGGCCGGGGTAGGATACGTGATGACTGGATCGGAGGTGTTTGTGCTCGGTCGGATGAAGTGTGAAGGCAGTCCTCCTCCTCGTCCTCCTCTTCTGTCTACCTGCCTTCATGTTTCTCCTCTCCGTATATTCTTACCATCAGCAGCTTCCATAACTCCCTAATGGGTAACGGGACACGGCAGGGTCTCCTTTGGTTGGCCCCTGTACTCCTCCTCACTCACTCTCACCTAATCCCTCCAGCACTGGCGACAGGAGTGGGCTGCCAACAACAATAGAAGCTGCCAGGGTTTGATAAAGAGGCTGTGGACTGCTCCGGGGGTGCAGGGACCCCCGTGAAATCAAGGGCCCGAGTGCATGACACCAGTCGCCTTAAAATTATCAACGGAGTTTCCAGGCGAAGGGGGTCACAGGCAGGTTGTAAATTCACAGTGGGCTCAGCAGGAAACTGCATTTGTTGACAAGATCTCTGAGGGGGAAGCTAAAGGTTGTCCCTCTTCAAAAACAAGGCAGTGAGAAGAGATGAGTGATCGAGGCTTACTGACCCGGCGTTACCTCCACGGTGACTCAGATAAACATGTTTCATGCTGAGTGAGATGTGACCCTAAAACAGATCCGTCGGTAATGTCTAGATCTGCTTTGTATTTATTGTCCTACTCTTTGTTTTTGTGTCAAAATGTTCTAAAGGGGTTTTGGATGAGGGTTTTTCCGATACAGATACAAGTTTGAGAAATGCTTTGGATTCTGTCTAAAATGATGGATTGATTTCATCAAGTACACAAGTCTATGCACTGATGGGATACAGTGTCATTCCTTTAACGAAGAACGGGTCCAGATTTTTAACTGCACAAGTAGCCAATATGGATATTTTTTAGTCTACTGTTATTGATTTGGTATCCAGTTTTGGCTAATATACAAGGTTTAGGTATCAGAACCAGAATGGGGAAGGCGAAAAAGGTATTGGAACAATGTCTTTTTAGAGGTTGTTCTGTTTTGTATAATCTCAGAATTTCTACAATTCTGCTTTGGACCTGCTCACCTAGTTGTTTTCATTCAAAATTCGGATAAAAACTAGCAAGTAGAAGCTCTGTGCGGGGATGCAAATAAACCACGCGTACCTTCTCTTTATGCTCGGCGGGTCGTCGACGCCGTAAAAATAAGCAAACCCCAGCTGTGCTCTCCATCTGCACGCTCTGATATATGATGTGATGTTTACAAACAGTCTCTGAGAGGAGAAGCCAATAATGTTACACTTCCTGGTTGGTGAATCAGCTGAACAACAGGAGCCATATTCCTTCCAGGGATCAATGGACCATGGATGATCGATGGGCTAGTAGTGCGTTATTGGGAAATCAATCACCAACTTCGGAAACATGGTGAAACGATGCTGAAGGCTGATTTAAAAAGAAAGAAATCATGACACAACAGAATATTTTGTCAGCAATAACTGCAGAAATTGAATAAAATCTTGGATTAGGAATGCTCAGGGGTTTGGAAATGTCTTGTTTCATCTAATAAATTGGACGTTTAATTCCTGGTCTTAGTACATATCACACCTGTTGCAAATGCATGAGGCTTCTGACCTTGCATTTTACAGAAAGTTAATTTCGCTTTGAATAATTGAGTTGCTTTTGTTCCGTCTCTTCCAAAGTCTAATCTTGTAGCCTTCTTCCCCCTGTCAGTCATCCCTTAAAAGAACACAGGGCATCGTCTTACCCAACCTAATACATCAAAATCCATCTTGTACCTGAAGAGGGAGGACATCTCCCTCACTGACACAATCAGAGGAGTGAGAGACGTCAAGGGAGGGAGAGTAAATTTGCATTCAGTCCTTAATTGTTTGTTCTCCCCCGAGGGCATGCAAGACCGAGGAGAAGGGCAGGAAAGAAAGAGGGGAGGGCTCACAACTACAGACAGATTTAATTAATTGAAAAATGCTGTTATTTTTTTTTTCTTGTATGTGCATTTACCTTGTAAAAAGAATGATAGGCTTGATTGTTTGAAGTTCCCTCGTTGCTCATTAGTTCAAGACGAGGTCGTGATGAATATAGATGCATGAGCTTTGGGCCCTCTTTGAAAACCGTTTGAATTAATGGGAAAAGCCCAAAGCAGTTGTTTAAAGCATGACCCATCCTGCAAAATGACTTTGCGTTCACCCCTCCGCGGCGCCTCCTCCTGTTCTCAGCCTTAACCCACATAATGATAGAGAAAAACAAACAGAGCAAAAAAAATCAGACAGAGACATTGTGACGCAATTAATTAATTTGAGAAGTGCGTTAAAATGGCGAACAAGGTTGCAAAAGCAAACTTACATGCAATTAGACTTATTAGAGGCTGCCAACCAGTTTGTGCTGCAGACAGTTTTTTAATGCGCTCTGTGATCTTTACACATTGAAGTCAGTGTGTAACTTCTTGGTTACAAGCAGCATCCACAACAAACAAGCCTCCTTAAGCCAATATGATCAAATCGTTATGTTATGTTCTTGAGTAATTAAACATGATAAGTTTTGATCACTTTATTAAATTTACTCATCTTAAACTCATCTGTAAATTTCTGCATATTCAGGCTCCTCTGGTGCTGTGACCTTGTGTTTCTACTCAAAGTTTTGGGCTCAGTAATACATGAAGCATCAAACAGGAATTATAAGTTTCCCTTAATTAAAACCCCTTTTGGTCATCAGCTTATATTTGTTTGGATGATCCAGATGTGAAATCCTCTTCTTCTTGTGGTGATCAAACTGGATTTCGTCCGTGTTTATTTAAATGTCAAACTGAAACAGGTTTTGAAGAGGGATCAGTCGTGTAGCACGGTCACTGAGCAACAAGCACGATGTGTTACTTCTCGTTTTATGACGCTTTATAGTCTGGTCTGCATTGTTCTATCAGTGTTTTCCTGTTGAGTTTTTAGTTCTTAATACATGTATCTATTGTTAAATTCGTGTTTTGCTCCGTCTCATAAGTTTCATGCATTTTAGACACCCACTAGGATGGGCTTTGTAATCCGATTTTACTTTAAATGCTGTGATATGTTAGATTCATTCATTCATGCTACATATGTGTCACTATAGGAATTTACATTAAATCAATAAACAAATTGTTTTGATGCTGCACATGAAGCTTTTTGTTTCCTCTGTGTGTATCCACAGAGAGGAATTTTAATTAAATCTAGTCACTTTCCATCTGCAGACTTTTAATATTTTCTGATTTTAATACAGACTAGAGGACATGAATACAAAAATGAGGTTTCTATCTGCCTTTTTTTACGATGCAATGAGGATTTGTGCTGCACACAATATTCTAAGAGGAAAAATAAATAAGCAGATGCAAATCAGCATCTCTCTCCTGAAACTGTGTCTTCATTACGCCTGGACCTCACTGTCAACTGATTTTTATAGGGCCTTTTTTTTTTTTTTTGGGGAGGAAAGCGGTTCTGGTGAGTGTTATTCACTGTAACTTGTGATAACTGGCTCTTTAAAATTTTGTTTCAGAGTTTGCAAAACACTTCAGGAAAGCATTACGGTTCCATAATGCCTTCCTGATTTCCAATGCAGGACACACTGAGGGTTGAATAAGTAGTTTAGGAAATCGAGTGGAGGAGTGTTGTGGTTTGCTGATAGTGTTGAAAGAGGAGAATGTGTTGCATGATCTGTAAGCCATGAGCCTGCTGTGTGTTGGAGCACGAGCGCTGCGGAAACAGCACATGCAGGGATACCTACATGTGTACAAACACACACAAACACACACACACTCAAGCTTCCTCAGAGTCACGCATAAATTACACCGAGCTATCGACACATGAAGTGATTTCTGAGCGGGGACACACTCTCTTTTTTTTCCCATTTCTCCCACAACACCGCGCTAACACACACTCATACTGAGGGAGATGAAGAGGCAGAGCAGAGGCACGCTCTCTGCCCCCAGAGGAACAGAAGCCCTGGGGGCAGATAGGAGTAGAAAGCAGGATGAAGGATCTCCCCTCCAGTGATCCACGGCAACAAAGGCGATTTGAGAGACTGCTGCTTTGGCACCCGGCATAATTAGTTTCAGATAACAATGTCATTGGCCCATGTCATAAATAAAAGAAGGGGGTAAAAAAAAACAAAACAAAAAAACACAGCCCCCTGGGAAAAAACTGCCAAGATTTTCAGTTTTTATTTGTTTTCCTACAATTTGAATTTAATTGTTATCACTTGTTTAGTTGCTAGCATAAGGGATATTTAAAGCAACTACAACTTTTGCACAAGTAATAAAACTGTCTCAGTTCAATGCTGATGCCTCCGTATGAGCCGCATAAGCAAAAAAGACCACCAGCAAGAAGACCGGCTGTTTATAATGGCTGTCCCAGGTTTGAGTTCTCTGCAAAATCATATTAAGTCGATTACAATATGCAGACAGGAGGAGTCTGTGTTTACATTTTCCCAGGCAAAGATGTGCAGCAACTAGTATGTTAGCATTTGGTTTTTTAAAGGGATTCAAAACAAATCTTGAATTGATTCCCTTCCCCCGTTAGACTGGTATCTAATATATGTTTTTAATTCATGAAATACATTATAAAATTAAGTTTTGCATCCATGTTGGAATTTTTCTTGGTTGTGACTCATGGCAGTGTTGGTGCTCAGGGAAACTCGTGAGCACCACATGACTTGATTCTGAGAAACAGTACCACTTTTGTCCACAGGGGCCGCCAAAAACCACTTGAATGAAAGTTCAAGGTAGTATCTTTAAGCTTGATATTCCTCCTGACCTGAAGTGGAGTATTTAGAGTTCACACTGTGGCCATCCGCTGCTTGTGATTAGTCAAATGCTATTATCTCTTCTTTGCCCTCACAGACCGTCGTATCATGAACAATAAAACTATTATTAATGCCTTCTGAGGGAAAAAAAATAAAAGAGGCTGCTCTGTTGTAAACCATGAATGAGCGGGGGATGATTTTAAGATGGATTGTCCTCATGGACAGCATGTGGCTTGTGCATGGATTTCCTCCGGGTGACAAATACTGTGGTGTAAGCAAAACACACAAGAGTCAGATGTGACTTGATGTTACACGTGGACTAGAAACAACAGGCGAAGAAGCAAAAGAGATCACAGCTGATGATGTGCGAAAACATCTGACTCAAAGTTGCAGTTTTGTTTTTGTGGCTATCTTGTCAGAATGTTTGTGACTCTCACAACGTGCAAATAGTTTAACAAATGTGGATTTCTATTATTTTATCAGGTTTTCATTGCGCTGGTCAGACTGGAATGGTTGGATTATGCGTCACTCCTCAATGAACTGCGGCTCAGCAGTGACAAAATGTTGCCATTATATAGCGAAGCAGCAGCATATGTGCTCAACACGGGATGCAACCGTTGTTGAAGGGACAGCAGGAAGAAAACAAGTGCTTAAACCTAAATGACACCCTCGTCTGTGCCTTCTGGAAATGATACATGGACAGACTTCAGATATTATGTCCACACACGAGGATTCTTGAAGATCTGAGGTTGCTCTTAGCACATATATGTCTCCTCTCTCAGCCTCTCTCTTTTCTTTTCTTCTCTTTTTTTGGCACCGATCACACTCAGCCTTTTTTTAGCTGCATAGTTGTAATAGTTAAAAAGAATTCAAATGTAAAAATTAATGGCTACTTGGGTCTACTGCGTATGAGTTTGTGGTTTATTTCAACATACAGTCCAGCAGACGTTCTGCTCAGCGAAGCATCTCAGGTTTGCTTTTCAAACATTAAGACTCAGAAAGATTTAAGAAACTATAAAAGAAGTCTGTTTTTTTAACAGTAACGTTCTCCTCGCACCTCAGTCTTCATCATCAGCTTTATGTTTTATCAATGATTAGCGCTGCATTTTTGTAATAATTCCAATTATCTCCCCCTTTGTTTGGGTGGGATTTATCATCCCGTCTCTGTAATTGGGATCCTGTGGAGTCATTCATCATGCAGACATTGCACAGAGATGACACTTTATTGATTTCACAGGGCACGCCCGAGCTTAACCACATCAATCTCTTGGTGACAGTCGCCGCGATAATTGCACGCCGCCGCCGCTACTAATGGCTGTGTTGTTTGACCATCTCGCTGACCAATTAACCAGCTGGTGACGCCTCATAGGTGAAGAGAATCATAATGAGGCGGTTATGATAAGTTGAAACGGGGATAGAGCTCGACCTGCTGTCAAATAAATATGAGGAGCTTTCATTTTTTTTTTTTTTTTTTGCACTTTTAACTCAGTTGACTTTCTTTCATGTGTTCGCTGCTGGACCGAGCGCCGGTCCTCGGGCCAGGCGATGCCATCAAGCTGCACGTTAGCAGCTCGCTACCGAACATGGCAGCTTATATAAATAAAGTCAAAACCATCTGCCTTGACTTTTTTTTTTTTTTTTTTTTTTTTTTTTTTACCCCCCTTTCCCCTCTCCTT
>JAPZDV010000014.1:6595563-6628703 GCA_029814665.1 Acanthurus lineatus
CCATAACCCTGCAATTTAGCAGCCCGCTACCCAAAATGGCTTCTTTTATAAATAAACCAACAACCCCCTGCCTTTTTTTTTTTTTTTTTTTTTTTTTTTTTTTTTTTACCCCCCTTTCCCCTCTCCTTCCTCCCTCTTCCTTGAGCAGAAATCATTGGCTGGCATGCTCTACCGGCTCTGTTCATGACATGCTTCATGGAGACTGGGACTTGCATTGAGCTCTGGGTAAGCAGGGGGAATTCTGCTTCTCTGCTCTACTTGGCACTGGCCTGCAACACTGCCTGATGTCAGACAGATCACAGCCAGGATGACTGGCCCTCTTCCCTTGCTCCTGGAAAAAAAAAAAAAAGAAAGAAAGAAAGAAAAAAAAAATGTTACTAACACTGAGACAAGTTTTTTTGGCTCGGGGGGGGTTTGCGCTATTGAAGGTTTTCATGCACATGATCCCACTTTTTCCACATGAAGCTGGGCTCTTGCCACTTGCCACATAAAAGCGAGGGGGGACGTTATTATTACCACATTGGCTCGAGAGTCTCTCAGCTAAAAAGTAGTGCACTAATTGGAACTCCTAGATTAGGTTTTTTATAGGAAACGTATTTCTTTGATGATGATTTTATCGACTCTGAATGTTTATATTTACATCTGTTCTGGATAACTTTACGTTACAGATCGAGGCTCGCGAGGAGCTGCGGAGCTGCTCGCTCTTCAGAGGCCTGATGCTGAGTTTCTCATTTATCATAGTTAGCTGTAGGATTTGTCCAAAAATCCCTGATTAGGTTGTCTGAGTTTAATGAGACATAACGGAGTCTGTGACTGGGAAATCACTGCACATCGATCCAGACTGTTTTCCAAAAATGGTTATGGAGTCTATAGTGTCGATGTACCGGTCATGGCGAGTCAGCTAAAGGATATTAACTTTATATACTCCAGAAAAAGAAGGATGTTAATGTACTTCCATTGCTTTCACAGACTGTGTCAGTGTAACCTTTCTCTTTGCTCAATTATACAAACAGTCGGGGTTGGTTTCCAGTAGATGAGTAAGAGTCCTGCAAAGCTTGAAGTTAAAAACACATTCGTGACTCCTCGCTGAAAAAATGTGCTGTTTTAGTTTCCACCAAATAGAAGAACTCTGTGATGCCCACAGCACAGGCAAGGATGACTCTGCTATTGTGCAATTTACCCACTTGTCTGACTAAAATGACTCAGTGAAGTTGAATTACTTGGTCAAACTAGCTTATATATGTGAGATTTTGAACATTAATATGAAAATTAGCTGCTGTTTTGGTGGAAGCTTCTCCGTTCTTTGTTTTTATAGACAGGATGGTCACACATTGCTCTTAATGCATGTGAGTTTGTCTGTTTGTGCACATGAACATGCATGTTTGTGCATGCAAGTGTGCATGTTGGTGAATGCTAAATTTTAAATTTCCATCTTTATTGTCCAATTGAAGCAGGTATCTGTTTAGTCTGAGATGATGGTGCTCCAGTATGACAGCTAGTAGCAGTGAATGTCATATATTTAACATTTAAGAAACTTAAAAAAAAAAAGGTTTTTCAAGGCAAATGTTCTTTCTCAGGATTAAATTTCTCCTTTTCCTCTTTGCCTGCAGTCACATAATCAATTCAACATTCTGTTGCTCCTTCAAGACTCGATCAAAAGTGTCCCAAGGAGTCTCTCCCCTATTTAAAAATGTGTTTGTTTGGCCTGTTCGTGACTCCGGCTCAGCTCTCGTTACATCTGAATGCTTCGGGGTTTTGTTATTGCCATAATCTCATCTCAAATTCCCAGTACAAGGCTGCATGTACAATTGTGTGTCATAATCAATAGACATGATGTCGCATTAGCATATAAAAGCTGGAATCTTTTCTTTTTTTTTTTATCTCCTGTGTTTTGCATGCTGGAATGTTTGACAATCAGGACCTTTCTCTGGAGGTCACATGCAGCATCCACCTGCAAAGAAACCTCCCTTTTTTTTTTGTTGTTGTTGTTGTTGATTGATTGGTCTCTGACTCCAATTCATCAAGCCTGTTGTGCTTAATAAATCTCACACACAACAACATTTACTTTACACACAGAAGAGCAGAGCAAACACTTACAATGAACACCACATGTAAAAGAGGGCTGGAATTCAACGATAAATCATCAAAGAGATAAATATTCCAAGATAAGCCTGCTCTGATTTTTTTTTTTTTCAATTGGAACATTTGCAGCAGGGAATATGTTTAAATGTTTAAATGGTTAGCAGTGAAAATTTTATTGCTGTTTGAGATTTTATTCGGTTTAGAAAAGATATTGCGTAAATCTTGCAAAGACAGAGAGACGGAGAATAATGTTGGACAGAGATGCAACATAAAAACATGATAATTTAATGTGGGAGGAACAGAAGTGGCATTTAGTTAGCTGGCATTCAGAATTAACTTGAAGTGACTTCATTGTCTGAATTGTCAAATCTACTGACAGGCAAATTTGACTCTTTCTCCCAAACTCATATATTTTCTTTCACAATGTTAGTCCGTCCCTTTCAGCTTGGGGACGTCGTGACAAGATGTAAACATCACGACTGTAATTACAGTTTATTGCACCTGTCGAACAGATGAGGAGAAGTTAACATACACTTCTTTCCGTCAGTTTTTTTTTTTTTTTTTTTAGAAGACAGGTTCATGCAGCAGCGGCACCAAAAAAAACCCCTCCCCCCCAGTGATATTTGCCTCCTGGTGTGTCAGCCTGCTCACAGTCAGGACAGGTTCTGCGCCATTAAAAACCGAAACGTGGCATCTTTCCGTCGACTCTTTGTGCTTCTCCTCGATGCCGAAAATTTCCCTGTCTGTCAGACGGAGCCCTGCTGGAGGCCTGTCCTTTTCCTGTAATGCATTTTAAATAGTTGGGGAAGGGGGGCACGACCCCTCGTCCCCCTCCCTCCCTCCCCCTACAGGCCTCATTAACTTCCCACTGATTGATAAACACCGAGCTGCTGCCACGCGGAGAATAGAAGACTGGCGGAATCAGACACGTGATGTTTGGTGGTCGATCGCTCGGCTGCGATGAGACTGAAAAAACCACAAGTGTTGCCGGCTGGGTGACTTGAACTGGAGGGTTTTTCTTTTTCTGGACATGTGTTTCTGTTTTTCTGTACTTTTGTTGACTCACTGATGCGAACGGTACTCCTGTACAGCGTTCCTCTGCATGCCTCGTGCAGACCGATGCTCTTATTTGGTGTTTTTTTTCATTTTCTAGCCCATCAAAAAAAAAAGCAGGTTCAAGGCTTGTGTTACCAGTGTGTCACATGGCGTGCAGTCGAAACACAGACTACTTTACTTGCCAACCACATCCATCAATAAATAGTCGGCGCTAATTATAAACCTGAGAGTGTCTGCTTATGCAGCAGAGTTGCAGCACAGAAGTTGATTTCACATTTCGTGATGAGAGTAAGAAGAGTGGACCCACAAGATGAAGTACATGGTGTCAGAGTGGAAAGCGAAAGTGCCCATTCAACAGTATTTGGGATTTTAGAGAGAGTGAGACTTGCTCGAGCTGTCATAATTTGCTCGACTGTACGTTAATTGGAATAAATCTGAATGCAGTCGTGAGCAGGTTCTGTTTTAAAAAAAACCCTCAGTTGAAGGTTGACGCTCCCTCTGATCTGGGTTCATTCAAGGACGTTGCAACCTTTTGGGAGAGTCGATTTAAAAAAAAAAAAAAAAAAAGCAGATACTTAGAGCTTCCTCGAAAGCAGCTGTGTTCTCCCTGTTTAACAGAGCTGCGACATTAGCTAACATCTCTGTTGCAATCCAGTAAGATTTGATCAGAGATCCTGCAAAGACCGAGAATGCATCGGTCTAATTCCTGCAACAACTGATGCATCCTCTTAAAACCTCATCCATTCAAAGCCTCCATTAAAATGTAACATTTGGATGACACATGGGTGTCTGCAACATGTTCTTTTAAACCCACATTCTCCCAGAGTGTTGTAGTCAACACACACACACACACACACACACACACACACACACTCACCACACTGGATTGTCTATTGTGGGCAGATGTTGAGGTTGCGAGTCCGACTGAGAGCGCAGACCTAATTAAGACTGAAGAAAAACATCATTTTTTTTGGCTCTCTTTACTCCTTTTGGCCTCACTTTGATCCAATGATTATTACCAGCTCTTTGGCTCTGCTGAGGAGGGGAGGGCGGGGAAGCATTGTGTCTCATGCTGACAGCTCCCAAACAAAATAACCCCCCTTCCCCAGGTTGTTACATCTGACACTCCCAGCTGGGTTGTCAGCGGTGAGGTCAGTAAGAGAATCCAGCTGCCTGCTGAGGTTTGTTCCTCTGCTGTGGATTAGCACCAGCCAACCATCTGCTGGCGTCCCGTAGTGTAATGCTGTACATGCGCTCGCTATAAGTACAGAGCATTAACACATAAAGGCACACACACTCTCATCCCGGCTCGTACAAATTATGAACACAAATACACATGGTTATGCTATAATAATTAACCCAGGAAGGGGTCTAAATTGCTTTTTTTTAAAAATTTAAGCTCATTTGTTGATCTTCTTCTGTTGTTTCTCTCCTCTTACTCCCTGCTGAGGGTCCTTTTTCGGAGAAAAGAGCAGTGCTCGGTAAAAATCCGTAAGTGATGAGAGAAGGGCAGCCCTCATCATTGTCCAGCTGTGGTAACTATTTTATATCCGTCGATGACAGCAAAGCACAGTCGGGCAGTTATGTGGTGTACTCAAGCAAAAAATCTATCATCTGAGTGTCAAGTAATCGCCTCCTCACATGCTTGAAAAAAGTCTTCAGGAGGCTCTGAAGTGTTTGTAGGCAGCAGCTGTAAGACGGCCACGATTCAAAACAGTTGCAATGGATTCTGGCGGTGACCCCGAACCAGGGCATGAATGAAAAGCATCAAAGTGTCGAGAGAAAGTCTTCAAACTCAAATATCACAGCATAATCTACTTATGATCTATGTTCCATTGGTTTATGAGCTGGAGCAGCTTGTCCATTAGTCCCAGGGTTATCGCTCCTTCTGTTAAAGTAAAAAATCAGCATATTGAGTTTAATTTACTCGAAGAAAGTATTTAGCAGTTTGTTGTTGGAGGAATATTTGTAAATGAAACAACCGAAAATACATTTCCTCTAGGAACAAAATACTAGAAAAGCTATTAGGTTCATTCTTGACCATGGAAACATTATTGTGACAAATAAAAACTTACCATCAGAACAAACGTGCTTGTTGTTTTTAATAGTTACATTAAAACAACTAAAACCAGCTCAATGACAATTTTAGGAATGGGGTTTAAAATTTTGTGAGTTGGACCTTGAGTGAAAAAGTTTGATGTCAAAATACAGTCAGTTATTTATCATCAGTGCCCACGATGCATTTACAGCCCAAAAAATAACAAGGTGTTGTGTCAGTCTCCCCCAACATTGTAGTGACCCCTGGATTTATGCCGCTCTTTTATCAACTCGAACAGAAATAGAAGGACAGAGGGAGCGAGAGAGGAGGGCAGAATCACTCTGTTTGCCTGCAGCTGGGATTTACTGCCATGATTTATGTGCTTTCTAGATATAAACTGTAAATGGATCTCTCGGTAACCTCAGAGAGTCACTTTATGACATTATTGATTCCCATCTGCAACTCAAAATGATTTCTTCACTGTTTGCCTGTCAACATAATCCGCCCGTTCCAATTTTTTATCACATCATATATGTCCGTCTGCTCATTACTCCCATTATCTGCAACGTGTAAGCTAATTACTGCGCCGCCGTATCACATGGAATGAGTTATGGATTGATATTGAATGCTTCGTCATCGTGCATGCATGTGGCATGAATGCGGTTATATAGAAAACGGTCACAGCAGCCCCTTTTTTTTTTTTTTATCAGTATTTTTTTTTTCTCGGTGCCTTCAGCTGCTCTGTTCGATTTATGCTCTCCTAAAGCAGGGTTAAGTTTTAAATCACATCAGACTGTTTATCTTTCATGCAAGTCTGGCAGTTCTGGAATGGCCTAAGACATCATGATTGATTTTTTTTTTTTTTTAAAGGATGAAGACCCCCCCTCCCTTTGGTTAACATGTTGTTTTTCTTCATCCTTTCTTAGGGGGCTGTTTGCGAGTAACTACACGGAAACCCATTACCTGGAGGATGGCAGCTCGGTCACAGGCTCTCACAACTTCATGGTATGTTTTTTTAACAACTTTTTATTACCATTTTCTATAATTAAGGCAAACACAATAAACTTAAAGTCTTGAATCTGTGATGTTTTCCTGTTTTTCACCCTCCCAGCAGCTCTTATGACTGTTAAACCCTTCTTCTTGGTTCTGCTTCATAGGGTTCCCTTAAAGTAAAGAACTGGTGTTACATTTAAAGTCGGAATCGGGTTATCTTTAGCATAAAGAAGCCTGTGTACGTGTGAGTGGGACCATTTTCATTCTGTGCCATCAGATTCATATTTGATGAAAATAAAAAGGCATATAGAGGTCAGTGAACAGATACAGTTTTAGCGAATAGCTCAGCTCTTCTATTATAGATAAACTCATAACCATCCCATGGTTTGTTATGCAGGTCTGCAAAGAAATCTTGAATCAAAGAACATTTACATTAAGTGCACTTTTTAGAAGTCATGGTGACTAAAATATCCTGAATTTATCATTGTATTTTTGAGACTTCCTCTTCAAAAGGACAGCTTACTCAAAAATCAAATACACATACATAAATGCAACACCACCTTTTCTCATCTTCCTTAAGCTCAGTTGGGTTTTTTCCCAGCAAAATATATTCTGCTGTCAAATACAATGAGTTTTACAAAACCTCTTCCAGGGATCCAGAAATAACCCAATCAAAGGATATTTATTTTGAGGTTTGTAAAATGCAGGACTATTTAGAGATTACATGTACTATAGTAAATGAGTGTGATGTGGTTGGACCACGTGCAACAGTTTCTTCATCTCAAAGCTTCCAACTGCTTCCCTGATTTCAGGGATTTGATCACCTGCAGTGTGCAAAGCAATTAAAGCCTCTAATTTTTTGTTCAGATACCCAGGAAGCATAATAATAGACCGCCTGTGAGTTCTGTGTACAAAACGCCTGGCCTACTTGTGCCGAATTCCACAAAAGAGGAGATTAATATAATTCAATAATGGGCAACCCACGCAGTCAAATGAATAGTATTTTCCTCCGGAGAGTGCTGTGAGAACCAGAACTGGACCATCGCTGCCTGGGATCGGCCAGCCCGTCTGATTCACTGCCGTTCCAAAGCATTAAGACAATGAAGGAGCTGAGGAAGGTCAGATCAGGGCGGCTGACTCTGACACACTGAGAGTCCACAACGTTGATAGCTTTCACATGGATAGTTAGATTAATGGATAAATGGGTGCAGCTCTGCAAAAATTACATTTTTATATTTCCCAGATTAATTATTTAATCATTAAAGGGAGTTTTGGTATCTGGACTCCTGAGCCCTGTTTTTACACATTCTTGTGATTAAATCACTTTATTTACCAAAAAGTTTTGGAACTGAATGAAAATGGCTATAATGTACTTTGGGGGCAACTATGAAGACCTTTAATATGTCCACTAAAAGTGCTTAAATAGCACTCAAAGCAACTCACAGGCTGATATTGTTATGCTTAGTCTCTGAACAGATTATCAGAAGGATCCCTAAAGAGATGCACCTTTTGTTAAGATAAGATCTGTTCTGTTTACCTGGAAACAAAAGCTGTGTTTTACTTTACAGAGTTCACATGATTGGATTGTAAAACACAATCATTTTTTCAGTCTCTGGCCATAAAACAAAAACGTTGGCACCCAGTGAGATGTCATAATATTCTGGCTTTACATTTTGGTTTCCAATGCTGCTTCTCTCAAGCCTGACCAACTGAAAAAAATAAAGACTTTTATTGTACATAGTAAAGAAGGTTGGAGTTGCCCCAAAGGATTTCATTGCAGCCGTGTCACATCTCCTTTCTGAGGCAAGCTGCCAGAACAATTACTATGTTTTTCATTTACACAAAACATGTAAAAAAGCAAGGCTTAGCTTTAAAAACACCAGATATTCCCTTTAATTCTATTGAATTTTTGAGCATAATGAAACACGCCAATCACAATTTTCCTCATGTTAAGATGATGCCTTCACATTTCTTGTTTTGTTCAATCAGCAGACCAAAATAATCACATGAAAATGATGTAAAATGGAGGAAAGAGGCAAATTCTCACATTTAAGAAGCTTCAACCAGCAAAGGTGTGACATTTTTGCCCCATGTTTGTGTCAAAATGCCTCTCTGGCTCACTGACCTTGAACTGCATGGATGACCGGATTAAAGATTAAATAGATGGACTAAAGGTTCACTGTCAGTAACCTGCATCTACCTGCTCAGTTGCTCACCAGCTGAGAAACAAACAGACATCTTCTGACCTCCGTCACTCCTCTCATTCCTCTCTCATGACCACAGCCAGCTCTTCATGGGAGGGTTTTTTTGAACTGGAAACAACCAGATCTTCTGAGACTGATCTGCAGTTAATTTATTTGTCCTGTCGGCAGGGAGGAGACTGATATAGTGATCTGGGCAAGGGATCTTGGGGGTTCAGTGGAGAGTCAAAAGCAAGGTACTGCTGGGAGTGACTTCAGCGTGAGTCAGCCCTCCCTCGGTTCTCTCTGTCTGTTTTGCATCGTCTCCCTTTCTCAACAAATCCAAGTCAACACACAATGCAATAAATGAATGCCATGTGCTGTAACAAAAGCCATCTATGGGGAATATGAATCACTAGCACGAGTATTAAAGAGTTAACTAAAAATAATAAATGCATCGTTCTTATAAACAATGTAATGTTCACACCCAGGGTTGTCTCCCACAGTTTAATCTGGGTATTAGTTATTAATCTTCCTCATTTGAGATACGACGGCGTAAGCACTTTCCTTCCTCGTTCCTCTCTGCAGAAACCTTAGAAACAAAAAGTCTATTCATATCCCTTATATCGATGCATCACAGTCATGATCTCATCAAAGAAACATGAGGTGGTAGCATTAACTCAGTGCACTAAATCCAGCCCTGCTCCTCCCCATAACACTAAAATTTCATATTTCATGTAATGGGCTGTCCTTTCTTTGCACCTTTTTACCTCACTATAATGGATAGTCCTCCTCTGCACACCTCTAGGTAGAGATATGGAAAGTGGCCAAGCAGACGAAAGCTTTCAAGGCTGTGGTTCCACTTCACGAACATCCCGTGGATAAGACGCTGCTTTTTATTCAACAGTAGAAGTGGATCCGATAGCCAAATCCATTTTTTAAACAAGTCTCCGAAAATTACATTCATTAAACCGTTTTGCCAAATAGAGTTTCGGAAGAAACTGTGCGGTTTATTTCCACTTTACAGGCCAATTTGCTTATAAAATGAATAATTACTTATTAGGAGTAAATAACAGGGTTGTCGTTTTAGATCTGCTATGAAGTTGGTAAAATTATTGATGGTTTATATAAACCTCTTATCCAATTGAAAAGTACTTTTTTATTTGGAAAAAGCAAAGAAAAAAGACATTCAGGTACATTTTTAGCTAAATAAAGATGTAATATGTCCGACAAGGTCTCTCACCTTTTAGTTCTTTCTGTCTACATAAGTATAAACTTTAGTGATATCAAAGTATTTTAATTGAGTTTTTAAGCCCTTGAGGGCAGCAAAGTAATCTGTAAAATCAAAACTGACTTATTATCACTGTATGAAATCATAACAGAGGTATTCAGCAAAGACTGAGCAACATCAGCATTCCTTTTGGGTCATGTTTCTGGCAATCAAATGCATCTAAGTCCAGTTATCAGTCATCCTCTAGCTTTGTTTCAGTCTGTTTGGCCTGCTGCTAAATGCTCCTCTTCCTTTCCCAGCAAGTCACGACTTAAAAGATGATGTGAAGGCAAAACAGTGAGCTGAATGATGCTAAAGCACAGAGTTAGGTGACAATTCTCTCCTGGTTTATCACTTTACACAACCCTTTTTAGGCATTTGATCCATTTATTGTATGAAAATATGACCTTCTGCGGCCTTAATCAATGCATTTTTTTAAATTTGTAACTCTAAATTCAAGTAAGCTAGCGCTGAATTCATTTGATGATGGATTTCCAAATAATTCTGATACAATAAGTGGATTTAATACTAGACTCTGCTTTGAGGAAATGCCATTTAATCCCTACAATATTTGATTGAGATACTCTACTATTTATCAATGCTGTTTCAACTCGGTCATGTGTGAAACTGTTAATTGGATTATCTGTTTTATTGCAGAATTACTGTGAAAAAGTACTGTGATGCAAGACTGAGTAAGGATCTGCTTAACACCAGAAACCAATTCAGACACTGAACATGCAAAATCAGCAGCCTTGAGAGGTTAGCCACCTCGAAAGAGGGCGGATGTTGAAAAATATACTGCCTACGCTCTATATTTTTAGGAGGTGGAAAACTCACATTTCCTTGTTTTCCAGAGCAGGGTGGCAGAGGGGCCATTGGTCAGACCTCACCTGAGCGAAGCCGCCTGACTGTAGCAGAAGGGGCTGTTTTTACTCTAAACCAGACATTTCCTCCCCCGCCCTCCCACTGCCAGGCTTGGTTCAATAAACATGGGCTTAATTCACTTTCTTTACTCCCTGCTGCAGCTTGACAGGTGGTCCATGAAAGCGGGTACCTGGGAACACAGCAGCAAGCGGCGGTACAGATTCCAGCCATCATTCGCCTGCTAACCCCTGCAAAAGACTTTTCCCTTTAGACTTAATTTGCTCATTTTTCACAGGTATCAGCTGGTGCTTGGTGTTGAAATATGCTCGAACTTAAAGACATGTTTTGTTTCACGCTGGTCCCATTTTTCCCGTTATGAATTTCAGATGATAAGTCTTTTTGCTTGTGCTCCCTCAGACAAACTGCTACTACCACGGGGAGGTCGAGGGTCATGTCAACTCCGACGTCAGCCTCAGTACTTGTGCTGGTCTCAAGTAAGTGTGTTAGACTCTTTTTCCCAGACAAAACAACTGATATAAAGACATTTGTGAAAAAAGTAGTAGTTTACAAGGTTTCTTTAAGTCTTTAGGGAGAAGTTTAGCTAACCACTTGTCTCAAGTCTTTATAAGCAGATTTGCAATTCAAAATGAAAATCCTTCTGGTCAGAATTCTCATCGTCCCCAAGTTTTTTTATAGCACAGATCAAGACAGGTCAAGCCCACGTCGCCAGCAAGAGTTTCATGGGGAAAGAAACGCAATCATTTGGACAAAAAACACAGTTTTTCCATTGCAAGGAGTCACTATTACCAGCATCTCTGTGTTCACTTTCAGCTTACCCTCTAAATAAAGTTTTGTGGTTTAGATAATGTGTCTCAACTGTTGGCTTGTTTGCAACCTCTTTCATCAATTATTTGGCAAGCTGGTGCTTTCAAAAACATTAAAATGGTCAATAAAGCCACAAAACTCAGATACAGGCTGTAATAAACAAAAATTATGTCTGACTTGAGACCAAGTCATAAGTCTCAGGTCCACATCTCTGAGAAACGGCGACAGAACGCAGTAAATAACGAATTTTTTGAAACATTAATAAGCCGAGATGACGCACTGTATATGTTGAAAAGCAGTAAACTTGACATATTGTAAGGAAAAGTGAGGATTGTCAGTGTTGGAAACACTCTGTTTGCAAATGTCTAACAGGAGTAACGATCGCCGTTATATCATTGGAAACCATCGGGAATGTTCTTACAAACCAGCCAAACATCCCACACCCTGAGTGTGGTGTGATCGGCCTGATTGTGCAGCCCCCGCTGCTGACCTTTCATTTATTAATTCATTTATTTGCAATTTTATTTATTTTCTGTTTTACTGCAATCAGTCTGCACGACGGCAGATGCATGGAACTTTTTGACAGAGAGCTCCACATTGCTTGGCTAACCAAAATGAATTGATCTTGGTTTTGGTTGGCGGTGATCAGGCTTTCAGACGGGGGGGCGTCAGTGTGAGTTTATGTGGTTGTAAATATTGTGCAAGGTTTGTGAGAATCTCACAGTTTTTATCCAAACTCACTGCGTGAGAGTGTCACTTTAAATCACTGAGGCCACAGTTAAGACATGAGAAAAGCGAAGAACAAGGAAAACAGAGTCCAAGTCCAAGAAAAAACTACAAGCTACTTCTTTTAAGGTTTAATGTTGACTAGATCTGCGGGTGCTAATTCAAGTAGCGTCCAATGTAATAACTCTGCATGATGCATTATGATAAATGTGCATCATCATGTGTTTGTTTTTGTGTCAAAATGTCATTTTCCAATATCCTCTGAAAATGGTTCCCAATATTTCAGTGCAGTTCTAGTTTTGGAATTCTGCAAATAAAATGAAACATAAAAAAACTTCAAATTATGCAGTTCCTTATCTAACTTCTGACAGATCTCTCCGTGCACCTCTTCCTCTCTCTCTGCAGGGGTTTCATATCTTTTGAAGGCAAATCCTACATACTGGAACCGTCTGCCGATCAATCGGATGGGACTCACTGGATCTACAGAGCTGAACACCTCAGCTTCCCTCCCGGAACGTGTGGACATGGCTTCAACATATCTCACCCTTCTGAATATGCAGACAGCAGTCCATTCAGAACCTTCAGCACAAGGGTGAGGATCATGAAACTGTTATCTATCTCATCTTCAGCTCGCTCTCTGTACTGAGTGTGATTTGAAAGGAAGCATCTGTCTTCTGGGTTTCTTACTTCTTTCCTCTCTTTCCCTTTAAAAGAATTTTCTGCTAACATCTTTGGGTTTAGAGCAGAGAAAAGACAGGAAAGGACGGGAGGTAGAGTTTGAATGACATGCAACAGACATCCTTTAATAAAACTGGGAAGTTGTGGCTCATATTTTGCAATTTAAACTCTATTTTGTACTCTTTTTTTTAAAGGGAGAGTGCCTGATTTCATGTGAATGTCCAGTAAGTGTTCAGGGTGAACGTAGTCAATTAAAGAAATTATTTCCACCCAGAAAACTCGGTGAGGTCATTGTTATTAACCGTTAAAACTTCTTATTGAATTAAGTTTTTTTTTTAAACTTTGGGTGAGATCAGCGTTGGAGTTGGAAAGATTTTTTTCTTCCCTGTATTTCTTGCATTTGAAACAAAATAGGCTGTTTGCTTCTGCTTCTTTTTGTTTTCCACTCAAACGCCTGATGACTCGCTCTTTTAATCACAATGTGCAATGACAGAAAACTACTATCAATCATCTGAAGTAAATATACAAGATTGCTCACCTCGACCCTTTTTAGAAAGCTCATTAGCAATGTAGATGGCGGTAAGTGACCTGCTATGTGTTTTTAGAGGCTGCTGCTTTCTGAATTATCCACTCGTTTGTTCCGTCTGATCTGACAGGGTCCATTTGTGATCTGGAGTGTGTTCAGAGTGGCTGTTGATGAACGGCCGGGGAAAGTACATTGACTGTTAAGTGGCAACATTTGCTCCGAGAGCGACATCAGATTGCAGATTTGTAAATCACGCCTTAAACACGAACCCGTCCATCCAGAATTAACAGATTGCCTTTTTAGAAACCCCACCCTGTCCCGCGCTCTGCACCCATTCACTTACCACCCTGCTGGGCTAGAGGGATAAATCATGAAGGACTTGGTCACGGGGAGTCTTCATCCTCAGAGGGCTTTTAAAGATGAGGAGAGCTGATAAGATGAAGACACAGACTCTGGTGATCTGTATCTGACTTGTGAAGGATGGCAGGAGCGGAGGATTTATCAGGTCAATACAAAGAGACGCAGAGATAGGTGGTGCTAGAGATGGAGCAGATGTTCAAGGACACAAAAGGAGAGCAAGCACACTTAATATAAAAAGTGATAAAAAAAAAAAACTCCTCACCTTTCCTTTCAAGCTCAATACGAGTTTGTGCAGATTGGAGGAGAAAGTTTGCTCTTTCTGATAAAAGTTTTTTTTAATCAGATTCAACTGGTGATTCTATAAATGCAGATTTTATGTCCTGGTTAGCATTTATAGTGAAGTTATAGCTCTCTTTCTATAAATTAAGATAGGAGTCTGGTCTTGTTAGCCTGAAATAACTGACCAGAGGCGTGGTGAAAAACCCCCAATGTGTTGTGTTTTGCAGCTGGTGAGCTCTCTGTATCGAAGCTGTCAGACATTATGCATCCTAAGTTATGCATTTTCTCCATTCATTATAGATCACATGCTTTGTAGGCTGTTTTCGAACGTCCCTGGCATCAGTTTAACATCAAAACGAGTCAGATTGTTAAACACTCTGTCACTTTTTCCTACAATATGTAATCAGTGTCAGTTGTCTGTGTATTATATTTCTTAAATATACCCAACACAGTCAGCGACGAGCGGGTGGGACCCCTCATGTTTTTGGATGCTTTAATTTTAATCTTTTTACGGAATGCTGTTTTGGAAAAGTCATGAATAACAGATAATAAATAAACTAGTTTTTTAGGTAATTTTTCCAACATTCTTTGTCTTTGACGTCCTGTTTTGTCTTGCACAGGCTTTAGGCATTGGGTCATCTTTTGTGCAATTTCAGCATTCCTGTTGCATTTAACCTGCTGATATATGCATAGAACAGTTAATAAATCTTTCAAAATTCTCTCCAGAGTGGGTAATAGTGATGCATTTAATGGTTACAACTGGCAAAAAATATCTTCCTGATGGCATAACTCTGAACCCCCCCCTACTGGTGCCCAGTTTCTTCTGTCCCAGCAATGTTCTCATCTTTTCCTCTTTAACTTTGTTTGCATCACCAGTTAAAGCATAAATGTGGGGGACTTTCCATTTTCTTAAAACATTTTTTTTTGTTTTTTGCAATTGTTTAATCTTTTCATTAAGGGTTTTTTTGGAGTTTGGAAAGAAATCCAAACATGAGGCTGAGCTGGCTGAGACACGCTGGACATCCACATTGTTTTATTTATTCGTGCAATAAATGTTTTTTTTTTCTGATGTTACTTTACTGTTTGATTCCTGTTGGTGATTATATAGTTGGCTTTGATTGCATTCGTTGTCTCTAGTGCTGAGAGAGAGCCACAAATGAAGAAATCATAACAGAAGTTCAAGAAACTGAGAGAAAGAAGAAGGCGAAAGACTCATTTAGATGATTTATACCACTATGAAAAGTGGGGTTTAATTTTCCTGCATGAGGATTGTTTTCCTTGTAGTTTAATCTTTTTTTTTATCTCATCACAATGTCTCCTGTCATTTGTTTAAAATACTGCGACCCTACTTCTCCTAAAGCTGCAAGATATGTCAACGTTAGAGAGAAAAACATCTCTATAAAATGAAGACAGATGGGGTTTTTATATAAGGGAGTGGGTTAAACATAGAAATCCCATGTGTAATTAAAGAAACTGAGGATAGTGAAGGACCTTTTTAAACACTGTCATATGCAACCGGAGGAGTGCGAGGTCTTGTTAGTTGGCGGAAAGCAGGCAGACTCACCTCAGCATGCTGCACAGGGGCGGCGAGGTGTGCTGCTGCCGCTTTGATAAGCTACGATGTGCCCTGCTTGAGGGTCTGAAGATAAAGAGGCGTGTTGACAGAATCCCCCCTGGATGATGGGAGTCAGCTGGAGAAAGATATGATGACTAGCTGACAGGAGCAGCACATCAACAATATGAGTTCTTTTGCAAATCTCTTTTGTCACAAAACGAACATTTGGCGGAGATATCAAAGCTGAAACAACATGCAAAAACATTTTGAGACATCGTACATGTTTGAAAGAGCATGTTCGGATCAAAAACTCAGTAAGATTGTAGGCTAAATTGAGAAGTTCGAGCATGGTTATTCGTGTTTGATTTTCAGAAAATTGTGTGTGGTGACGAGAGTCTAATCACAAAGCTCCATTAATCAGTTTCCATCTCAGTCTGCACCTGAGCTCCATTAGCTTAATGAAGTCTGTGAGATGTGGATGAAAGCTCTGAGGCTGGTAAACTGGCCTTTGTTCTTAAATTCTCCTCACCATTTAACTGTATACGAACACCGGGCTCTTTCTTTACCTTTATTCTGCTATACTGAAGCTACAGTGGGGTGTAAAACAAGAACAAAAGAAAGAAGAGGGAGAATATTTTGTTCCTGTTTGCCATTTATGTGAAGCTGAATCTCTCAGATTGAATCCACTTAAAGTAGATTCTTTTTATTCTCGTCGACTGGATTGAATAAATTAATATTTCTCTCTCCAGTAGCAGTTTCAGTTTTACAGAGACAATGAAAAGTGGTTTAAAATATGTGTTTTTAAATTCACACCCATAGCTGTATCTCATGTGATACTTCTCAAGTGCAGCGGTGCTTCGCGCAGGGTCGATGGAACACAGTGTTCATGTGTGTGTCTCCTCTCCAGTGGCCTCCTAGCAACTTGGTTATCACCATAGGGTGCATTTAGAGCACACTTGCCCATCCTGGCTTATCTATGGAGGAGGCAGATAAGTGCAGAGAGGATCCAGGCTGCCAGGCCAGCAAGGATAAAGAGGCTCAGGTTGAAAGCGGGCCAAAGTGTGAAGGCAGAATACACAGCCAGCAGGATAGTATAGAATCTGTGTGTGTGTGTGTGTGTGTGTGTGTGTGTGTGTGTGTGTGTGGAGGTTATAAAGACCCGAGCTTGTTGTGCACAGCATGAAGCGGCGTCTCCTCTTCGGCCAGTGGCTGTATTTGTCTGAGTCTGGAAGAACCCTAAATCAGTGTCATCACAATACTCTGAATTCTACTTTTTTTCTTTCATAATTTGTCTATTTTTCTCCAATTTATGAAAATATTCAGTTTAAGCAGTTTATTCACAATTTAAATCTCTTCAGTTTTAGCCTTGCTTGTCGTAGCCCTTGGCAATGTCAGACCATTAGTCTTTCTGTTGGTTAGTCTAGACTTTAACATCTCAACAACAACTATGAATTACCAGTTAATTTTCCTCAAGCATTCATGGTCTCCGGAGGATGATTGTTACGTGACTACTAGTGCCATCAACAGGTCAAAATCTTTATATTCCTGGTGCTTTTTTTCAAACCAAAAACTTTCAGAACTGACAGTCCCATTAGCTTTCATGAAAAACGTTGTAGCATCAGCATGTTAGCATAATTTTGAACATGTTTACACATTTAGCTCTCAGGTTCACAGAGCTGCTGTGTTTTTGACATGTGAAAAACCTCTTCAAAGTTCCCAATAATATATCTTTTCTATAATATATATTTTATGTGTATTTTTTGAGTTGTTTTCTTACATTATCCGAGATCTTCCCAATGATGTTCAAACTCAAAGAAATCTGTAAAATCATGAAAGGTAACAACATTTTGTTACTTGTTGCATACTTATGGGCTAACAACAGTCAGAGAGTGAAGCAGGTCGTTGGCAAACATGATTAAATGTAACAGGAATCAAACTTTAACACACTATCTCGCCTGTAAACGTCCCTGCTTGAATCTGTCAGCTAGATTTTTATCTCCAAATGAGGCTGTTTAACAATGAAATAAACAAATCCTATGATCCCATACTACTTCACCTCCTCATTAAAGCACAACTTTTGTTTTTATTGTGTTGATAGAAAGACTTCTAGTACTAAAAATTTTATATTGTTCATTTAAATGACTTTATTAGGTATGTTGAAATTCATTGTACCTAATTTTTTTCTACCTGTTTGAGAAAAGTTGACCTCTTCAACGAAGATAAAAATGCAGCTAATGAGATTTGAAAACTCTTCAGTAGTTTTGAGCGTGAACCAGTTTGCTCATTAGTGTGTGTTTTGGTAGAGTCACTGTGAATACTTATTTTATCACATGCTCTTTGAATTTTGTAAAGGAAAGCAGAGGTTGCAAGGGTTTTGTACTGTGTAATGCCAACAGCGCAGGCAGCATTGTCCAAAAAGCAGTGATTTATTAGTTAATAAGCAGGTTCCTGTAGAGTGTTATTGGAATTATCGGTCTCGGTGACCTTATTGGGTCAGACGTGGAGTGGAGCTGATTGCTTGGTGCTGATTTTCATTTCCACCACCTTTTGTGTGGAGTGCAGATCAGGCGAAAAGCCATATGGAGTGGCCACCTGCTAAATTTAGGCTGCCCTTTGCAGAGAGCTGCAGTTAAATGTGTCCTCCTAATGTCATTCTTCTTCTTCTCTCTCCTCCTCACATCTCGCCACCTCTTGTTTTATCTTTTTTCCACCCTCTCTGTTCCCTCTCTCTTGCCTCCATTTCTCCTGCCATTTCCCACCTCTCTTTTCTTCTTCACACCCACCTCTTCCCTGTGCACTTCCTTTCATTCTCTCCTCTCAGCACAAACGCCATGCCCAGACTACAACCAAGTATGTGGAGCTGATCATCGTGGCTGACAATAGAGAGGTAAGCAAGGGTCGCACAGTCTCAACCTCTTCACCCCCTGCTGCTGAATCCCTCAGGATGGGGGCTCAGAGGTCACATGCTTAGCTGCCCCTCCCTCCCCCCCTGAGACGCAGATAAGATGGCTTGTTGTCTCCTCTGATGTGTCATCTATTTCACCGTCCAGCTCGTCACTGAACCACTTGACTTACAAATGAGACTTGCGCTCTGCATTATCTCAAATCTCTGACTTAAAAGGATTGTTCCTTGCTGACTTGAGACACATAGGTCAATGTCACATGCTATTAAAGCTGCAGAAAGGGAATGAATGCTGGATGTGACACAAGGTCACTGAGGTTATCTCTTTAGCCTGAGCTCCGCTTAGAAGCCCTTTGATGATAGCAAACTGCAGCAGAAGCCCCGGCAGAATTAACATGAGAGTGATTGTAGCTCGGCTCCAGGACACCCTGTGGAGACCATTCATGAGCTGACACTGTGTTAATACATCTCAAATATTGTCTTTGATGATAATAAACATTCAAGAAGGAGGGTCACCTCGTCTTCTCCTTGCTTCACTCTGTCCTCTGGTGTTGTTAAGTTTCAGAAGCAAGGCAAGGACGTGGAGAAGGTCAAGCAGCGGCTGGCTGAGATCGCCAATTACGTGGACAAGGTAACAATCAAATCAACAGAGGGAACGCAGTGCAGGAATGTGATTTATTAGAGGTCACATAGAGCCTTTTGAGAATTAACCGACCTGCGAGCAGAGGCTGATTGGATTATGAACGGATGATCAATTCCATAACTCGACTGAGAAATGTTGTGAAGTGGCCACTGTAATAAAATGTGCCGCGGGTGGTGGTTTAATAAAACAGAAGCGAAAGATGATTTATTCATACGGAAAGTCATATATTGAAACAAGGTTTTAGGATTTGTTCAAAGCCCCATGTCATTTTTAAACGACCATTGTGTAGTATTTGTGTTTTAGTTGGTAATGTGCAGTGAAAAGAGCAGAAGCAATGTTAGAAGACGGATTATAACCCTTTAAACTGAAACTACCCTCCTCTTCCTGCAGTTCTACAGGGCTCTGAATATCCGTGTGGCACTGGTGGGTCTGGAGGTATGGAGTGATGTGGACAAATGTCCCATCACCCAGGACCCTTTCACCACTTTGCATGAGTTCCTGGACTGGAGGAAGGTCAAGCTGCTGCCTCAGAGGCCCCATGATAACGCCCAGCTAATCAGGTAGATCTGTAAAATGCAAAAATCACTTTTTGAAAGATGTGATTTCAATCAAAAAGGTATTGAAACCACAAACAGAGAATAAACTACTTGTCAGTCTCAGAATGGTTCTATTTATTTTAGGCAAAATCAAATATGATGTTTTGTGGTATGCCGCCATTTCCTCTCCCACAAAGGTACTCAGCAGTGTGGGTTTATTCCGAACCAACAATTATGGTTCTGTTTGGCCAAAACAAATTTAATTTCCTCATTCGTAAAACATTTAAAAAGTCTTTTTTGGATTAGTCTTAGCTGTTTGTGTGCTGTGAAAGCCCCATGAGATGCTAACAAAATGCTGACTGCTGACAAAATGCTAACAAAATACACATATTTGTTTAAAACCGAAAAAGATTTTATTTTGGTTAAACTAACAAGGCATCCAAGTTTATTATTCATCCAGTACAGATGTCAGCTAACCAGCTGAATATTGTTAGAAACTCTGTAAATTGTTATTTTACAGAAAAACTAAGCCTATTCCCTCACAGATGGTATTAAGGGGTTAGCATTGTTCTCACCTCTTCCACTTGGTAATGTTAGGTCGAGTATGCTAACAAAATAATCTTTTGTTTTTCTTAAAATGCCGTCATTTGCAGTTTTTCTATGAAATACGGCTATTTTAATTTAGACAGAAAAACTGAGGAAAAATGTTTTATCTTTATCTTTATCTGTTGAATGAAAGTTTTAATGATAAAAATCATTTAGATACAAATGCTAATGAAACAGACAACAGTTTTAGCCTTTAGCCACTAGTTTTAGCCATTTTAACCATAATATGATACACCTAAATGGGTTAGCATTTGGCTAAAAGCACCACTGTGCCTCAGTTAAGCCTTTCAGAGCTGCTTGCAAGCTCATATTTTAACTGCACATGAGAAGAAACACAATGTGTGTTCACTAAGTGTAGCTGTGAAATGCTAACCTAAAACTAGCATCCACCAGCATCAATAGTGGTCAAAAGCTCTTTCAGGGACCTTCAGTTTTTGACATTTTAAGTGTGAAGACTCTCCTTATGTTGATGATCTAAAGACCTCTTTTGTCTCCCCCTTAGTGGGGTCTATTTTCAGGGCACCACCATTGGTATGGCACCCATCATGAGTATGTGCACAGCAGAGCAGTCGGGAGGAATCGTCATGGTACGTACATTCGTGTGCTACAATATGTACACATGCTCAATCCATCTTAAAGCAAAAGAGGTGTAAAGAAAACATTAGGAAGGTCGATAACTTCCAGAAAGGAAACCAGACTTATTTTATCCTTTTTCTTCTGCTTCCTCTCCACTCTTTGCATTGTTCTCCACCTCCGTCTTGTCTGACATAACACTCTCATATTCCTCCCCTGAGTGCTTTGTGTAAGAGTTGAGCTGAGGATGCCAGATTTGATATTAACTTATATTAACTTCAAGGCACACACATCGCTGAATCTTTTTTCCAGGAAAGCCAAGGGTATGGGTAGTGCCCTCCACCTAGCGCTCATAAATCAATGTGTATTTTAATATATGAGTGGAAACTGTTGCTACTTAATGAGGTGTAACAAATGAGTGAATTTAAGGGTAAGGCGTATCGTGGCCTGAATCAAAATGTAGGAGCATGTCGAGAATGATTACCCATTACAGAAGTGTAACCCTATACTGTATGCAAAAGTCATGTTGCATTAGCGCAATGTCTCGGAGTAGCTGTTTGTCTTGTGGCCTGGCTTGCTTGCGCTAAGGTTTATAGTTAGCCCCCAGATGGTTCTTCACTCTTGTCCTCCCAGATGGTAAAGTGGGGATTTCGCCATTATGATAGAGCTCTAAAAAACACACATACATCTGGTCAGAGACATAAATGATTAGGGTCCGACCGCATACTCTTCTGCTGGTTAGATTACAAGCCTGTTGTCTCAGTTGTCTCCCTTCATTTACAAAGTATTTTTGAACTCATTAGCTAACTTCCCCTATGGGTCTCATTGTTATTTTTCTAGGCTGTAAAATCTTAAACATTCATTCTCAGACCATCTGGAATCTCCACTTACCAGCCCTGAATGTAACATTAATTTTATTGGTGTGGTGAAACAGAACACAGACACTGGCTTTTAATGTCCTCCCTAACACTTCGGCCTCATCAGTCAACGAAGGCAGCTTTTTTTTTTCTTTTTTTTTTTCCAGGAAGCAGAATTTTTGCATGAATCCAGGCTGCACAGTTGGATCGTGGCATGTACTGACAGCTGATGACCGTTACTTTCAAAACCCCCCAACAGAGCAGTTCATCAGTCTGAGCTCAACTTGCACAGCACTTTCTGAATAATGCAGAGTGACGGAAGACTCTGGAGGCAAGGTGTTCTGACATACAGCTCTGCATCCATGAAGAGCTGATGGCTGCTGCCGCTATATTATTTCTGCAACCTCTTCATGTGTTCGTGCCTTGCAGGAAATCTCAGCACCTCTGCCAAGCAGCTGCTTTCACTTTGTGTCACTGTAGCTTCATCTTCACAGTGCATCATCATGCATCTCTGTTATCTTTGCCTGATTTTCAAGTTGTCCTTTGAGAGTTTCTTTTTTTTCTCTCTCTCTGTCTTTCAACCTGTTCACTGGTTTCGCTCAGAGGGAGGGTTGTGTCTTTATTTATGTGGATGAAGAAGCAAATCTGGCTCTGTCAAAGTTTGCAGAGCTGGCTGAAGGTGACAGCCTGCAGTCTGCTGTTTTATTTTTCACCTCAGTGCAAAGGACACGCTCTGATAAGCAGAGATCCAACAGCTTTGTTTATTTAATCTCAGCAATATGCAATTACACTCACTTGTTTTGAGTAATATTTCTCCAGTGGGTCCTTTGGGGAACAACAGTTTGGCTAGTATTAATTTTTTATTATTTCTTATTTTCCTCAGAGTATGTAATCAGGAACGTCTGTTCTTAATTAGCTATTGTTTGCTTAAAACAGAAGTGTACACTGAGCACATTTTAGCATGGGGCCTTGCTTGTGGCACCATTTCTAGCCTTGGAATTTACTCGATAAATCAGACTGAAGCTCGAACAGAAGTAAAGAAGTTTTGATTGGATTCAGATGAATTTCTGCATGATTGATGGTTGTTGTTTTATATTTGTTTTTGCAGGACCATTCGGACAATCCGCTGGGCGCTGCAGTAACTCTGGCCCATGAGCTCGGACACAACTTTGGAATGAACCATGACACACCAGAAAGGGGGTGTGGCTGCAGGGTGACAGTGGATCGTGGAGGCTGCATCATGACACCCTCCACTGGGTGAGTTGCAGTTTCTATCTTGACGATTAAGAGTCGGTAAATTTTCAAGATAGCTGACTCCTAACTCTTTACTGCAATATCCAAGATTGCAGGAGTTTTATTTCAGCTAGATGGCTTTCATCAGCCTGAGGATATATGCTGTCATTTACTGCCTCAGCGCACTCCAGTTGGGCTACTTTTAGTTCAGCATTGCAAATGACAAACAGCTCCAGAGGCATCCAAAATACATCACCACAATGTCAAACAATCATTAAGTTTGCATTAATTTAGTCACATAATAAATACAGCAACTGTTGCTCAAAAGAAAAAAAAGCCAGATTGGGATCGTATGTAAACATTGTTCCACATCTCTAATTTATTGTCTGTCGAGTGGTAAGCAAATAATGCCGCTGAACTGTTGGGCCATTGGGTTTATGGCAGATTCAGCAGCTGTGCTAATGCCCCGAGGCAATATGACTCATTCTGAATGGGAAGCCAATGGTTCAGTGGCAGTGCATGGCCAAAACAGTGCAGTATGACTTATACTGACACAATGGAGCTGATCTCCAATAGACTAAATAAAACTGCAGAATGTGTGTGTGTGTTGCACATGTGGTGCACGAACTGTGCTCCTGCAGCCAGGCTGTGTGAGGGAGATTTTGCAATGGATGATTTTTTGCAAACAAGAAGATGAGTCGACACAATTGTTTTGCGTCTTTAACACAATGTGTCGCGGACAAAACGGAGGGAGAGGGATGTTCTGGGTGGATGTATCGGGTATCGGTTCCAAGCCAAGGTCTGGTGGTCTGTGTGGGAGCCTCAGATTGGTGTTTATACTGGAAACGTCCATTTGTATTTGACTTGGACCATATCCATGAAAAATAGGGTAACACTATTCTTGATTATAGACCCATAAAACAACACAGCAGTAGGATGTAGATTTATATTTAACCCTAATTGAGGGTATCCCTGGTCAAGGACTTTGTCCTTAAATTGGCAACAAGATGAACACATGAAAAAGAGCAAGAAATACTTTCTGTCTTCCTCCTACTCTGTCTCTCCTTGGCTTTCCATTTTTTTCCTTATGCACAGACAGAGTGATTCTATTCTTTGACACACATTAAATTTTAACGTTGGAAAATCTCTCTCTGCATCTTCAAATAAATACTTAAACACCCTTGAAAAGTGTCTATTATTCACTTTTTTTTATGTACGGAGGATTTATCACCTCTCCCTAGAAATATCTAAATCTGTCGTTAGCAGCAGACCTCCCTAAATGTGAAAAAATGTTGTTTGTACCAAACATAGACTAGAGAGAAATGAAATAGTGCATGAATATTAGGGATTTTTGTTCTGCTGTCTACAGAGTCTGTGCTCGTTTTCATTTCAGCTGACAAAAGAAAGAAATGATCTAGTCTTTGGTTTTAAAAATAATCCCCCTCTTCTCCTCCTTATTGCCCCATATTGCTGCTCTCTATTTAATCCTGGATTAGGGAAGCAATACATTTTAAAAAAAAGGGATGTTTAGGAACTCTGTACTCCTCCATTCTACTTCCTCACTTATTTCCAGGTCAGAAACATACACTCTGCCTGAGGCGGTACATTATCTCCCATGGGTGCAGCTCAAGTCCCACGCAGTTCTGGGCTGTAAAATGCCATGTGGCCGGACACATGGACTCTGCTGGATGTTGTTTATCATCTGACTGCTACTTAGTTTTTTTGTTATTGACTTCCATGTTTTTTTCTAAGCATGCAACGTGCTCTATTCGAAGCACAATATGATTATACAGAATCCCTCTTCACAAAGCCAGCACTTGGATGGGTTGGTACAAAAGCCCCTCTGATTACCAGCCTCTGCATTCAATCATTGATACCACTAATTGAAAGAAACTCGCCCACACTCAGCCAGCGTGGAGTACCAAGTGTTTGGATTTTGCTGTTTTAGTTGATTTTTTAAGTAAAGCAAATACAGCACAGGAAAGTCTTCATTGTGGCTGATATGTACAGAAAGATAACCATCATACTCTCCTGGCCCTGCTGTGGCTCCAGAAATTGAGCGTAGGAATAATGAGATCCAGTTCATCATTATTATACTGGGTTTGGGGAGGGTTTTAGGGGAAGGTGGTGGGGGTGCAGTAAAGCTACAAGCTGTCCCAGTGCCAGCTGCACATCTGCGCAGAGCAGTGCTTGTTTCCTGTTCACATTGGTCACGGCCAATTGTCGCGTCCCCCTCTCCATCCATCTCTCCATCCTCCCATTAGCTCTAAGTAAGAACAGGCTGGTGTCTCTCATCGTTTGTGATTAAAATTCTTCCAAACACACACACACACAGGAGCACACAGACATAACAATGAGCTGGTGATGGCTACTCAACGGGCAGAGGAATATACAAGGGGTTAAATAATAAGTCTATAGCCTTAGGTAGAAGTTTGAAGTTAATAACTTTTGTGATATTAGTGTTTCAGATAATTGAAAATTGCAAGTCAGCACTGTCTGAGAAAATTGACCACATCAGTCTTTGCACAGTCATTCAGTTCTGCAGATATGAACTCATCCAACACTCACTATATTCACCTGACTTGGCATTGTCAGACTAATAAATCTTCCCCAAGACAATGAAGAATTCAATGGTTACTAATTGTTTTAATGTTAGAGGGAACAATGTGCAAGTTTTTCTGAAGTTAGAACATGGATTCATCAAACATCCCTTATATAAATGTGCACAAACATACAATTGCAAGATAATCTCTGTCAGACCAAAGCAGGCATTCCACAAAGCTCTGTGCTTGGTCCACTTCTTTTCCTTCCTGTCAAGGTGCAGCTATATTCTAACTGAGCCACAATTTAATTTAAGGAATTTCCAGCAACGGTTTGGGAAAAAAACATTAATGCCTTCACATTTTTGATAAATGGCTCAGAGACTGTTCCAAAACGACAGTGTGATAGCTTTCTAAATGATTTAACAGAATCGTGCGGGAGCTGTTTCTTACAAAATCAGATATTGCAGCAATTACCTCAGGTTGGTGTGTCTGTGCACAGCCGCACCACTTTAAAAATGTCTGTTAACGTCTTGATACTCACTCATGGCAGCCTTGCTCAGCTCTGCTCGGTTTTTATCAACCAATCATTGACCACAGCGGCAAGGCGTCGAGTTTCATTATTCCTGCGTTTCTGTGTTTTTTCGGACCTCCTGTGGTCCACACCGCTGCAGCCTAAACAGACCACCCAAACTGAAATTAATAGGAGAACTTGTTTTATTTTATTGTGTTATTTATGTATCTAGCACTGTTAAACTCTTTCCCTAACTTGCACAAAAAAGTTGTCAAAATGTTACAGCAATTTTAATTATTTACTTTGTAATTACGTTTAATTTATCTCTTTATAAAGTTATACATTTGTTTGAAATTCCGTCACATGATATATGTTATTCATTCACTTGCCATCCAAGGCAATCAAACAAGATGAGATGCTGATGAACAGATATCCAGGATGCATTACTCGAACAGAGTTCATTCACTGAAGTGTCTGGCCCTGAGTAAGATGATAACTTCAGACAGGATCACCATCAGGCAAAAGAGTGATTCACTTTATTACTCTGGTCATAAAATAATCAGGAATCACAGAAATTGAGTCTCAGAGTCCAACGCATGCCATGGAAATGCGACCCGTGCCCCAATGAAGAACATGAACTCTCTAGTAGGCCTTATTTAATTGGGTCCATAGGGAAATCAATGTGAATATGCTCTTCAGTATCTACAATGTAGGCCAGACTGCAAGGCACCAAAGGCCACAACAGATCATTTCACCTAATGTCATCGCCCACAGCTCAGGCTCGACATGTACAAAAGAAGCCGGAAACTTGATATTAAATGTGTAGTGAAGCGACTGTGGTTGTGAATAACTGAAGCGCACATAAAAACATTTGTCATTGTTACAGTTGTCACAGTCGGCTCTTGAGTTAGCTCTTTATTCGCATTCACATCGAGGCCTTCCAGAATGTAATAAAAACTCTGATAACAGAATAAAGATAGGGTCGCAATCAGTTTTTAACGCACATTTTGTAATTTCTCTGAAAATGTTCTCAAGGAATTGAGGAAAATGTTTTGGCAGTCGTGTCACTGGAAAGGCCGGAGGATCTGATTCATAGCCTGATCAGAGTTTTATGGCTGAAAAGATGTGACATAAGCTGGCTGTGCAGGATGTGTTGGACGAATTTCCTGTCTTTTCTCTGTGATCTGAGCCACGAGGACAGACAGGCGAGGACAGAGAGCCCTGCTCAGCTCAATTTGGGTTAAAGGGCTCCGTGTATTTTAATTTCATACTTTACCCTCAAGGGTTTTCTAATTGCTGGTTAAATAGGTTTGGATCTATCATAGTCCGCAGAAAAATCATGTATAAACATGACCTTCAAGAGAGAATAGTGTCGTTTTTCATAACTGAAGGCAGACTCCATTAACTCTTCTGCTTCCATTAAATTTAATTTAGCAAAGAAACTTTTAAGATCTTTTGCTTTATTTCTGCTTTTAATTTTTACCTTTTTGATCCTGTAGCTGCGAAAAAAATGTAATATGCATGCCCAGACTTTGTTAATAAACGGAAAGAACAAAAACAGATATAAACAAAAGAAAATGAGTCGAGGGAAATACTGTTGAGATTTAATTTTATCTGTTAGTTTATGTCTTTACTGATGACTTCCTTTCCAATTTTCTACAAAAATGTATAAGTGGTGTGACTGAACATAGTTGATCATAGTTTTGCACACATACTTTAAAACAAGATTGGAGAGGTGCTTTAATTTAATTTAACCCTAACCTTTTTTTTATATATATATACAGATTCAGGAAATGATCTGTGACTCAAAACCACAATAAGATCTGAACCGTGAGCTTTGTGATCCGTTGCACCCCCGTGGGTTACCTGTCACAGTTAATCTACCCCCTTGTCAAGGCAGCAAAGGCTTTGAAATGTTTGAGAGCCTTCAGGTCTGCAGTGTGATCACAGTGCAGTGGGCAGATCATAGGGGCTTGAAATAGATCTGGGAATGATTCCTTATCACCAGACCTCCCACAGAACCATTAAAGCCTTCTTTGGCCATTGCTGCAGCTTAGTCGCGCTGATTGCTTTGTGCACTCTATCAACCATCAACTGAAGTACCTCCGAAGCTCTGGGGGCAACGGTCAAACGCTGACTATAGGTAAGAGATGAACAAAAGAGCCCAGAACAGAGAAGAATTGATCCCATAATGGAACTGGAGCATGACCAGGTGGAAAACAATGTTGCAGTATGAAAGCAGACAGAGGTGAACATGCTCATCCTTTTTAAGCCAGAACAGGATGAAGGAAGCCTGAAGATTACAGTCAAATAGGTCTTTTTTTTTTAATTTAAGGTGGTGGCCCAGACTCTCGTGGGATGAGTGGTTCTCCAGGGTGTCTTTAGCTCGCCATGAGCCCCAGATGTGCCCGCCGTGACTGGCCCTGGCACTAATTTACTAGCCCTGAGGCATGCAGCTGCTAAATGCCATTCATTGTCATTCATCAGTGCCTCTGTCTTTTCACAGTCATTATTCCTGCTCCCACCCCCGGACCGTTGCAGGGCAGACCAATTATTTCTGTATTGCCTCTCATAAAGAACAGCTGGATCCCGAGCCGTTCGTTCGTTCGTGTATGTCAGAGAGTTACCAACAAACAGCAGGGATGTGTGTGAGTTTGTCAGGGACTGCATGGGCTGGTAACTGAAGAGCAGGGCTGACTTCATGGAAATTGAATGAATGCAGCAAAAGGAGGGGGGGTTGCAACTTGAGCAAGCAAATTTGGCACAGGGCTTCGGGGGCAAAGAGGAAATCAACAACAGCAGTTGCTAAGGAAGTGGCCTTGCTTGTTGAACAGCAGCCTTGACAGCTGTTCATCATAGCGAGATCCCCTGTGGTGTTAAGCGAAGAGGAAGGGAGTGGAGGGGGGGGGCCTAGGCCACAATAATGGCTGTTATTACAGCTTCTCTTATTGCTTTTTTTTCCTTTTACCATTTCATATCATTACAATCAACTCTGATCTTTTCCTTTAATCCGGAGTGTCTAGAGATCTGCGTCAAGCACCCCACTTTCACCTAAAACAACCTCTGGATAGTACTGATGTCAGAGAGCAGCGGGCGGTGTGTGTTTTGGTTTTTGGTGGGGGGTGTGGGGTCAGCAGCAGGGGCTGATGTAAGCCGCCTCCACATATGATGGAAATCAGAGGCAAGCAGAGAATGAGGTCATGTCAAAACATTCACGGAGTGTCATGACATATTTAGAGTCGTATCAGATCCGGAGCTCAATCAGAGAAAAACACAGGTTGAAAGAGTTGTCGACTCCGAGCCGCATTGAAATGCCTCCTTTTCGGAAATTGAAAAACTCCAGAGAGAAAGTGGTTGTTCCATTTTTTTTTATTTTCAGCCTCTACATCATTACGGTAAGTGGGTCTGAGTCCAAGGCTTGACCTTATAGCTGAAAACAACCGACAACTCCAACATATGTATCACTCATATAAACACCTCAATGAGCAGCATTTATCAGGCTGCCGAGGACTGTTATGTGACTTTTTGCCTCAGCAGCTCAGGATGTGTATTAATCCATTTTGACTCTGACATGTTTGATATAAAAAGCTAAAGTCACCACCACCAGTCAAGCTGCAGTTTACATCCATGTCTGTGCGGACTCATGTTGTATCTGTAGCCATAAAAGTGTTTTATAAAGCATCAAAATGTCACAGTAAAGCTAACTTTTGACCTTTTAAGGTATAAAATGTCATCACTTCAACATGTAATGCTTTTAGAGGTTTGTGTGACATTTTGTCATCCTCGGCTTACAAATTCTTGAGTTATGGCTGTAAACATGTTTTGTTTGGTCACAGTGACCTTGAATTTTTTGCCCGTTGACCACCAAAATCTAATCATTTCAACCCTGAGCGCAGCACTCTGACTCTGTGGATAGCTCTGTCACCACATAACTGGTTTCCTCAAACTGCTCTGGTTTCGCCCACCACCTAAAACATGAACAGTTTGGTGAAATTCTCCTGTCAGTGCTCTTGACCACAACACTGGCTTCCAGCTGGAGTCGGTCCCTGGACGCCTTACAGTGGCTGCCCACCGCCTCTAATGGATGTGCTGCACACAGAGACCCAATTTCAGTACTTTGAACTAAATATAATTATGTCAAATAAGGAATTCTTCATTTCTCTCCTTCAAGTGAACATGTGCCATATTTGAAGTTTGAAGTCCCCTCAAAGCGGTCCTGAGGCATTGTGTTCACAAGAAAAGAGACGGACAGATGGACGGACAACACAGCTCTAGCAGGCACGGAGGCGTAAATGTCATTAAAATTAATCTCTACAAAGGTTAACAAACAGACTAGGAATATAGTTTTAGCTGCATCTACATCTCCTGCCATCTTGCTCTTGAATGGGTTTGCCTGTTGGAGACACATTTAGGCGCTTATCTTGACCTGATCTCCCACACATTGTCTCATACCTGCACACATTCGTATGTGCAAAGAAAAATGTGGCCCATAAGTGTGAATATAACATACAGATCCATCCATTCTGGCCTTGTTAGGATGAGTTTTATAGTGTGGGTGGAGGTATTAAAAACCTCATATGCTGCTTTTTTTTTATTAAGAGCCAGATAGAGAAGAAGATACAATCTGCACGTATTCATGCGTGCTTCACACACACTCTGTCATCTAAGGCACTATATTATCAGGGAAAAGCTCAATAAACCCACATGAGGTCTGTAACAAAGCTTTTGGCAGACAGAGCCCTGGGCCGTGTGCTCTCCCCACAGAGCAGACCACCCCAACCGTCCGCTCCAAAAACAATATTAAAAACACACCATCCCACGTTTCTCCCAAATTTATGGGTGTTGCAGGTCTTGCGAAGGAAGCACTTCTTGGGTTTGAGTTTTTAACAATCCCCTGTCTCATAAAATATGTCTTATCAGATCTCCGTCTCCCCGCGTGGAGGGAGAAGTCATTGGGGCGCAGTGCTGCTCGCATGCTGATGGAGCTTCGGAGCGGCTGTTGAGCTCTAGTGGTTAATTGATTTTCTGATTAGCAGCTAGTAGCACTGATTACTTCAGACTGGAGAGGACTTTTGTGGGGGGATCTCAGTCACCTTCCCCTTCTGTCTCTTTTTGTTTCTATCACTCACAAACTGTTTCTTCCTCTTACAGGTATCCGTTCCCGACGGTGTTCAGCAGCTGCAGCAAGAAGGATCTGGCAGCCAGCTTTGAAAAAGGCGTCGGGATGTGTCTGTTCAACATGCCTGAGGTCAAGGTGCTCTATGGCGGGCAGAAGTGTGGCAACGGATACGTGGAAGAGGGAGAGGAGTGCGACTGTGGAGAGCTTGAGGTGAGAGTGCTTAGTCATGCCAGACAAAGTGTTTTTTACCCATCAAACTCCTATTGTTCTGCAGCATCCGCGTTTGAATGCCAAAATTGAAATCTCTTTCTAAACTGCAAACCATAAATCATTTTTAATTATATTTCCCACTTTTGAAAAAAAAGAAAAAAAAGAAAAATATGCTGGCTAGCAGGAGTTTCTGTAGCGTTCCAGACAGAAGCATGGCACAAAGCAGAATTTCCCAAAGTAAAAAAAAAACAAATACTTCACCTCGGTTCAAAGCCAACAGCGCCGAGCTTTTGTAATGCAAACACAGTCTTTAGAAAATGAGCTTAGAGATATGAGAGTGAATTTATTCATTCTATGCGCTGAAGAGGTGTTTGAGTGGTGGGCTGACTGATGGCGACACAATTCACTGTGAGGAAACATCGCTGACAGCTTCAGCCTGTCAACTGCTGAATTATTCAAATGACTCTGCATCGGCATGCACATGCATAATGGTGGCAAACATTTCTAAATGCTGCGACTGTAGGAAGATAAAATAGTTAATCATGATGCAACTGACAATCAGCCGAGGCAGGCTGACAGTTAAAGAGTTATGAAATATGAAGGAGACATCTATTATGATTTGGTGGGATAATTTGTATTATATAATGGTCTACGTGAGAGAATGCCTCGTTGTTTTTCACCATTTGTTTACACCTTTATGCCAAGAGAGCCTTTTTGTGAGCTGTTTAGACTTCAGTCTGGTTCAGGCTCCAAGTGGCCTTGTGCTTCAACACAAAGAACTGACATAAGCCCCGCAGGCCTGAGCCAGCAGCGATAATAAAGCTCTCCACAGAGTCGAGCAGCGTCATGCCAACCCAGGCCAGATCAGAGTGCTCAGACAGCACCTCTCTCCACCATTAAAAAGCCTCATTAAAAAGCCTGAGTCCTATTCCTCACAATCACAGGCTACTTCTTCTCAGTGAGACTCCTCCGCCTCCTTTGGCCCCTGGGACCATGGGAAAAGGCCCTTAATGGTCTTCAGGCTGAAAGAAGTTCTGGAAGGCCCATCATGTCAGCTGTGTCCCCTGCCAGCTCCATCCATCTACTTCCTCCCAGCTCTTACCGCACTCGGCTGTACAGTGCGTTCAGGTCGAGGCTTAATGGTAGTCGGGAGAGTGCCGGCCCTCGGGGGTCCGGTCAGTCTGCCTCTGTGTGAGATCATACATGCAAAAGCATACATGCACTCACACACACACATACGTGCACATCTTCTTAGCTGGACGTTGATTGAAAGCTCGTGTTGCTTCGTATGTGAAGGCAGGGAGCTGCTGATTGGTGCAGAGCATGGCTCATGATAAAGGCTAACATGAAACAGATGGGCCTCCATGGTGAGAAGTGAAATGTTGCAGCCATGGTGCTCATACTGTCTCTCTCTCTCTCTTTCTGCAGAGCAAAAAGAGCACAGCAGATATGTTTCCTTAATATTTTGTATAAGATGTGTAAATTTAAATTTTTTGTTGTCACTGTCCAAACTTAATAATATTGATTATCTTTCACATTTAATTATTAGATTAACTTAATGCCAAACTTAACACTGAAAAGCAGTGCTTCAGCTCAGACCACAGATGGTTGTGGTCAAAAGTGAGGTGGTGTTGGACCTGTAACTCCACCCAAAAGTGATGTCAGTGGGTCTTAAAGTACCCCTGTGAATCACTGCAGCAAGGTGAAAAGTTAAACCAACAGGGGTCACTAAAGGCAAAAATATCAGAGTTCAAAGCTACTTTTTTAACACGTTAAATGGCAACTGGTCTTTATTTTTTTTAGTTGGATCTTTAATCTCTTTTTGCTGTGAGTGCAAACAAACAATCAGCTCCACAAAGGTTGATTTGATGGTTGTCACAAACAAAATAAATGAAATGGCCTCCCTTATTTTCGGAATCAGACTGATTTTCAAACTTAACCCCCCCCCCCCTTTAAAGTGATTAAAGTAAGTGGG
>JAPZDV010000014.1:6628803-6666038 GCA_029814665.1 Acanthurus lineatus
AGTACCCCTGTGAATCACTGCAGCAAGGTGAAAAGTTAAACCAACAGGGGTCACCAAAAGCAAAAATATCACAGAGTTCAAAGCTACTTTGAGCTACTAACACGTTAAATGGCAACTGGTCTTGTTTTTTTTATATGGGTCTTTAATCTGTTTTTGCTGTGAGTGCAAATGAACAATCAGCTCCACAAGGTTGATTTGATGGTTGTCACAAACAAAATAAATGAAATGGCCTCACCTATGTGAGGAATCAGACTGATTTCCAAACTTAACCCCCCCCCCCTTTTTAAAGTGATTAAAGTAAGTGGGTAAGGTAACTTGATATTAGAAAGTTCCTTTTTCTAGAGGAGGCCCCAATTTAAGTAGCATGTATCGGCTTAATTTCCTACTGTGACAGTCACTGTGCTGCTTCCTCCTTCCTGCACAGACTTTGTGTGATTAATTGGGGAGAAGAAGTCTAGATCCATTATTGTCAAAGTTGGGGCCCCCAAGTGGGGCTGCAACATTTTTTCTAAAAAATAATGTTAAAGTCAGATAGCATCTGACATTGTAGCTTAATTTTTACTTTGTATCAGGTTAAAAAGTCTTATCGATTCTTTTGCGTATCCAACTGGCAGCTTTTTGTTTAATTCTAGCCAGTTTGTCTATATGACACAATATTTTCCTGTTTGTGCTCGATGTGTTTTCTCACTTTTCAGTTTCCTTCATCATCTCACCATGTTTCTGTGGTTCTAAATGAGCGTGTGAGTCCTGTCAGATGGAAACATTGTTGTTTCTAGAGAGCAAGAAATTGCTGCTTCTTTTCTTCTGCCAGGTTTTTTTGTTGTTGTTGTTGTTGCTATGGAACACAGTCCTGCACCCCCTCTGATAACCAAGTCAAAGAGCATTTGCTCTGAGGTGAAATATGATCTCTTTGTGCTGAGTCAATTCCTCTTTACATTTGTTCCACCTCGCTTACATTCAGTTTCTCTGTTTGCTTTCTCCCCCTACCCCACCCCCCTTTTCTTTTCCATCTGAAGGAATGTATGAATCCCTGCTGCAATGCTACCACATGCACCCTGAAGGGCGATGCTGTTTGTGCACATGGACAGTGCTGCCAGGACTGTCAGGTAGGATGAATGCTGATTAGCCAGCCATAGCAGTTTTTTTTGCATCTGTGCATAAAGATATTTCCTCTGATGAACTTAACTTTAATCAGCACCTTTAAATAAATTACATATTTTTTTTCTCCAGAGCTCTTTTCAGCTTACTGCATATTTTTTCTGAGCTTCTCTGTGTGTCTTTATCTTAATGACTGCTGCCTGCTCTCGACATTTGCATGCAGCTGAAGCCAGCAGGCACTCCATGCCGTGAATCCAGCAACTCTTGTGATCTCCCCGAGTTCTGCACCGGTTCCAGCCCTAACTGCCCCTCCAACGTCTACCTGCACGACGGCCACGCCTGCCACAACGTGGACGGTTACTGTTACAACGGCATCTGCCAGACTCACGAGCAGCAGTGCATCACGCTGTGGGGACAAGGTATGTCGAGGGCTCCCGTGCTGACTTACGCTGCATTTGAAAGTTCAGTTATGGGTGCTAGCTTCTTTAATGTGTTTTGTGTTTGTGTCTGTGTGTGTGTGTGTGTGTTTTAGGAGCAAAGCCAGCTCCAGGCATATGCTTTCAAAGGGTCAACTCTGCAGGAGACCCCTATGGCAACTGTGGCAAAGACTCCAAAGGTTCCTTTGCCAAATGTGAAGCACGGTAAACCCTTCCACACAAGCCAGTGAATGCATTTAATTACCAGATGTGGAGATGTTCTGTATAAATAAACTGCCCTTAATATGAACTTAATACTCACATGTGACTGGACTTTTTTACTCCCAGAGTCTGCAGTAGATGCGATTGACCAGTAGGTGAATAATTGGCTGGTTTCAGCATCTAAAATGTGGCAATTTGCTGCATTTTTCCAGTTACCAGCTTGTTATTGGCTGTTGGATGGATAGATAAATAGATAGATCAGTTGTTTATGTCACATCAAGCTCTTTGGATGGACTTTCTGCAAAATTTTTCAGATATTTTAGAGACAAAAATAATTCAATACATTTAACAGGAATTTATAGTGATATTTATCAGTTTTAGTCCTAACTGAAGGTTACAATCACATGCAGGAAGTCCTGAAATCTCTTTGGTTATGGTCCAAAAACAGCACAAACAAGCTGCCCGGTGTACAGTTTCTCTAATTGGACACCAGGAGTGAGAGAAAAAAAAAAAATCGCATTTATACACATTTGGGAAAAACAGTGACACGTTATTCAATTATCACATTGTTATTCTCCCTGTTGCTCGCTGTGTTTACAGAGATGCTAAATGTGGCAAAATCCAGTGTCAAGGAGGAGCTAACCGCCCAGTAATTGGTACCAACGCTGTTTCCATAGAAACAAACATCCCCATGCAGGAAGGGGGAAGGATCCTGTGCAGAGGTACACACGTCTACCTGGGTGATGACATGCCCGACCCCGGCCTGGTGCTGACGGGGACCAAGTGTGGAGACGGAATGGTGAGAGATGAGGCCTGAAAAAGTTGCTAAAAGTTACTGTCTTTTAAATACAAATTTCCCTTTTTTATGTTTCTTTGAATTACAGTTTTTGTCTCCCTTCCTCCAATTACTGCAACTCAGTGTTTCAGTGTAAATGTTGGGAGCGTTGTTTTAAAACAGACTTAAAAAGCCGCCTTTAAGTGAAAGATTTCAACACCTCTACCGTCACTGCTGAATTACAATGGAAGCTATCTGTAAGACTGTGTGAACACAATTTAAATTTGATGTCAAAATGCTGGGAAATAAGGGAGGAAAAAGTGATACAGTGTGACAGGCCATGACTAAGACACTCTAAGAAGTTCTCCAGGGTGTGTCCTGTCATTTCAGACTCACACAACCTCACACACTTAATTGACTTACCATTATTCAGTCTATTTGGCATCTACCGCTGGTCATCTGTTCAGCCATTGGTCACTTCAATGATACAGTTTCTCCATTTAGTCTGATTTACTTCGCCTCAGGCCTCCACCCTTAAGGAGGATCCAGCATTAGCCCTCATCTGTCAAGTGCTCCGGCATAACTCTCCAGTTCGTCCTCACGTTCAGCTCGAATATATTTGGGTGTGGTGCCTTCAAGGAGCCCACAGTTCACATCATGTAACTTTTTAAAAGGCAGTTTTGATATATTCTTGAAAAATCCTGGTGTTAGCTTAATTATATTTCAAGCTGTTTCATAGTTAAAGTGGTTTGTTTGAGGCAAAATTGAAAGATATATAGAAAGCAGAATCAGTTGGTCTTTTCTCTTAAAAGATTTAAGGTTTTCTGTATATTACTGAAATGCTTTTTGGGCTCACACTGTCAATTTTTAATGTATTTGTCTGTTTCAGATGTGTCTGAATCGTCAGTGCCAGAACGTCAGTGTTTTCGGTGTGCATGACTGCTCGGCCAAGTGTTCGGGCCGCGGGGTGAGTAGAGCAGCTTTCATTGCTATTACAGTGTTATGAAGACCTGATGTGATGGCTGTCCATCTCAAACCAGTCTCCATCCCGTTCCACCACCAGAAGCTCATTTTTAGCTGTAATATGGTCAAAATACCCAGTGTACAGTGGGGTAGGGAGCCATTACAATGCCTTGCAATCAATCATTCTGGATGCTGAAAGGTTCAATCAATTTCATATAATGGCTTCATTTATGCTCAGATTTAAGTGCAATTCATCATACTCCCGGGCAGTCGTCCTTGTCCCAAAAAACTGTGCTGAAATCTGAAGGGCCGGGCTTTGTTCGGCCAGAAAACTTCGGAGCAGCGACACACAGTTTGACTTTGAGCCGAGCAGCGTGGATATTGGATTTTTCTTAAACGCCACCCATCAAACGTCTATGGGTGGTCCTGTTTGAGATCAAATATGTCAGCTTTGTGGTATTACCCCTAAATTCACTGTTAGGTCCCGGAAGGCTTTGACTGGGACTTGTTTAAGTTGCCCCCCCTTCATCAAAACCACAGAGGAAATCGTCTTTACTGTCTCTTAAAATGAAACATCTCCAGTTGACAAGCCCTAATATTTGTTAATCTAGTTCCAATTAAGACGTATGTATAAAACTTGGAGCGTCTTATTCAGTAAAAATAAACTGAATGAAGGGATGTTGTTCCTGCAGGAGACACAGCACCCTTGCATGCACAGATTAGATCAAGATGTTGCCTCGGAAAAAAGGCCGTCGTCTGCTCCACATTACGCTGCTGGGGAATCCTCTTTAGACTTTACTGTTCCTCTTCTCTGCAGGACAGGAAGACAGCAGTGAGAGGGATAAAAAATGTGGTATAAGGCATAAAGTTCTGGCTTTTATAACAGACGTTTTTGCCGTATAAAGCAGTGCAGGCTGGCGGTTGACTTTGCCAACTTACATGCATCCAGCATCGGCATCCTGAGTGTTTGCTGACTGTGGTGTCTTCTGCTGAAACAACTCAGACAGAAAACTAATGAAGAACAATTCTGATAATCGTTTACAGTCAAAAACTCAAAACATTCACTGAATCCAGATGCTCAAATGTGGGAATTTGCTGTTTTTGTGTCATTTTTCATCACTATTTTCACCCCTGTAGATTAATTATTGGATTTATTAAAAAAAAAAAACAAACTTAGATTAATCCATAATAAAAAAAAACACTCAGCCTGAAACTCTGCATCCAATTTCACAAACATAACCCATTTATCACTGAAGAGTACGCATCGTAGCCTGACGAGTGCAGAAGCTGCATATTAAACGAGCGGCGTGTCAGGCAAACACACATTTTGGGCTCATCTAGCACTTAATTGTCCTTTTAATAAACTGCAGGTGTGCAACAACAACAAGAACTGCCACTGCGAGGCTCACTGGGCGCCTCCGTTCTGTGACAATGCAGGATTTGGAGGGAGCGTGGACAGCGGCCCCATCAGGCTAGCTGGTAGGTCAACTCAAGTCCATCAAATGGCGGGTTTGAGTCATTTTATGTTGTAGCTCTTTTAGCGAATTCAACAGTTAAACATCAATGAGTCACGCTCAGGAAAAAAAGTGAAACCAAAGAGTCTTAAAAATGTTGTTCTCGCAAAAAAAACCCACAGAGAATTCAGACTGCAACATTAAAAAAACATTAAAAATGGAAAGACAAGTCTGCGGGAATGTTTACAGACAGTCTGACTGTCAGTTTTTAATAATAGAAGACTTTTTGTTCTCTGAGACTTTGTGCTGTTTCCGTGTGTGTGTTTCTGAGCAGACAGCAGGAACCTGACGGTGGGCATCCTGGTGGCCCTCCTCACAGTCCTGGCAGCCGGACTCATCATCTGCATCAAGAGGAAGACTCTAATGGGGCTGCTCTTCACCAGTAAAAAGAACCCGATTGAGAAGCTCAGGTGTGTTTCGCTTCAGAACTCCATCATTAAAAATGATTGTAAATATCAGAGATGATGAGTGTAATTTCTTTTTTTAAATTCCAGATCTGTGAGCACTGCAATCAGCAGACCTTCCCCTCCCAACCAGCCTCCATCAGCGACCACCACATCTCCATCCCGACCCGCCCCGCCTCTGCCGCACAGCGCCACCATCTTCAAGGTCACTAGATTGCACGTCTTAGCCTGACAGGCCTGAAACAAACACACAGATTACACATCTCATGCAGACAGACAGGACTTTTTTTCTTTACATTAGAGGATTATTACCAGCAGATGATTCATGCTATATGATGCTCTTCACAAATCATTCTCAGCAGGATTGACTTGTTGTTTTCACACAAATGGCAGCTCATTCAAATCCAATTAAACCCCCACCACCGCCACCACCACCCTCTCTATATGTGGACATGGTGATAGCAGTGTGAGCATTGTGTCCGCGACACTTGAATGCAGATCCTGTCATTAACAGCCGCCTGTTACGAGAGAAAATGATTTATCTATGCATCCCCCACGTGAGGGATGTTGACACGGGGGGGCTTACTTCAGATATAAAACCATCGTGCTGCTGATAATTGCAAGACAGAGCGGGGATTTTCACCGTAATGACTTGCGGTGCCTTACATCACCGTGTGCCTTAACTACTTTATTTGTGCCCTGACGTGCTCTGTAATGGAAAGAGACCTGTGATCGATTGAGTTAGGGCTGCTGAAATAAGAGGAGCCGTGTCGGGATTGACATTTGTGCTGCATGGTGGCACACGAGCGAGCCAAGCTGTTGCGCATTACCATGCGACCGGTGTTTCCACTTAGTAGCATGTGGCTTTCATTTTGGGTCAACGGTAAGAAGAGAAAGGATGTAAGGCTGTTTGATGTAAGCACAGTGCAGGTGAGGTCATTTTCCAGTTGTTGGGAGCTGTGTTAAAATGCCTCATGAGCGCATGTGTGCGTGCCTTTGTATATGTGTTACACTGTGTGTGTTTTTTTTTTTTTTTGAGCTGTGCACATCTGGACGGGAATACGCATTAGGGAGACTCTTTTTGAGTCTTTTTCTGTGTATGAATAAGAGTGTGTGTGGGCTTTTTAAGCTGTGTCCACCTATGAATGAGGCCAGCCGGGAGCTTATAGCACAGTCTAGGTCTTTGCCTTTGATAGGCTACCTTAAGAGGAACAGGGGAATAGTGAGCAGGCAAGAGGGAGCGTTTGATTTACGCATCTTTGACAGCGTCAGGAAGAGCGGCAGAGGAAGAGGAGGAGGATAACATGACTGTTTCTGATAGGAAGCAGACGCTTTCTCTTCTGACTGACTCTTTTGGTCATGTCTTTCATCTCTCTCTCCACAGCCTCCTCACCGGGGGCCGGAGGCAGTGCTCCCACCGGCCCCTTACCCCTCCCACAGTCTGCGCAGGCTGCCCCAGTGCCCTCCGGTTCACCTCAGCCACCCCGTCCCCCTCTCTCTCACCCTATCCCTCTCCCCGGGCCCTGCGCAGCCGAGGCCCCCGGTGCCTCCACCCCACATCCACGGCGCACCCAGGGGGGCGTCGTTCCGCAGTGCTTCACGCCATAACTCCTGCAGGATGGTGATGGTGAGTGAGTGAGCCCCCCCGTTCCCTCCGATGGAAACATTTTATTTGATGATGTTACTCACTGCAATTTCTCCGCTATGTTTGGGGCGGCTTTTACTCGCAAACCCATATTTCTAACCAGTGAAACAATATTGCTCATTGCACCTTCAGATGGTGTGATGTCAACCGTTTTCATGGTGCCTCCGTGTCTTATATAGTATATGCATGTTGACAGTTATGCACAGTCTCATAAAATAACGAGGTTAAACCGGGAGCTGGCGTCATCCAAGCGAGACCTCGATCCTACAATACAAACCACCACATAAATATAAAAAAAAATGGAGCCCGGCTTGCAGAGAGGAGGAGGGGGAGACGGAAAAGATGAAACAGCAACTGGAGTGAGCAAGTATGTCCAAATATCACAAGGGGGGGGGGTTAGATTTAGCTGCCACTAGTATTCCATGGAGTTTAGTTATGGCATTGCTGGCTGTCAGAGTTAAGCGGAAGAGAAAGCCAGAGGTTCCTGGTGTTAAATCTCTCTCACTCAGTGATTCTCAAAGACTCTTATTTGCCTTTAATCCGGTTTGACTTGTAGTCTGTGGGCAAGCGAGGCAGAGAAACCCAAAGAGAGAGAGAGGAAGGATGGGATTGAGACATAGAGGAAGGATTGAGATTATGGGCGAAGGAGTTGATTAATTAAAGGCAATCAATACATTGTTGAGGCATCGGCTTGGTTCAGCCTCTTAAACATGTTTTTTTAAAAATTCTCAAGCATTTTTATGGTTTTATCAACAAAGAATAAGAGTTGATCACCAGTGAGAATAATCATTAGTTGCAAATGAGCAAATAAGTGCTAAAAAAAAAGGACAACGTGATGAGTTCCAGCCTGAAAATGGCCCTGAGTTGATGTAATTTAAGTCACGAAGCCCAACCTTTGAGGAGAAAACTGAAAAATGACACCTCAGGAGAGCTGAGGTCAAAGCGATGCCACACCAGGATCAGGCTAATTAGTGGTGCGTTAAACACATAATGACATTCTGGTCTTGTTCAGAATAATGGAGGGGGTGGGGAGGGGTCATAGAGGAGATCTGGCTTCAGAGCACAACGCTGAGCTCTGGAGCTAATAAATATGATAACAGAAAATGATGGAAGACACGTATATGAACGTAGAAGCATTGCATCAAGGGAAAATTAATGTATTACTTTTATTACTTCAGTGTTTTTGAAATAAAACCCTGACTCATGCTGTGTAAAACCTGACTTTTACACCTTTTGATACCATCATTTGTGGGAACTGGAGGTTGTAGATATATTTTTATAATCTTCTATTACTTCACACTATTTGTTATCTGAGAAAGAGCACACTAAGGGTGTCCTACCCCCTCTAACCACTGTATAAACATTTCACAAATAGGTGATAAAAAACTCTATAATATAGTTGTAAACAGATGTAAGTGTTTATTATTGTAGCACCTTTGAGTACTTATAAGTAAAAGCAGGTGTGCAAACAGAAAATAAATGACTGTGTAATAAAACACAGGTGAAATAATATCAAATATTACTACATGGGATTTATTTTTTTGACAAATACCGTTCAATACTTAACACCTTAAATATCTTACATCTGCTCACAACTACATTATTGTGTGTTAGAAGTAATAAATGCTATTTTTTAATGTGATAAATGCTTAAAGTTTTATTGGAGACATTGTGATTTAAATGTGGTCGTTATCTGGAGTTCCTGTGCAGCTTCGTGTTCAAAGTGAAAAAGAAAACCACACTGAAGAACATTAAGACGAAAAACAGCGTAAGTGAGAATGTTCTTATATTAGGCGCTTTGCTTTAAACAAACACTACAGTTTCCCAGAGTCGTTTAATTGAATAACTTTGCTCAGTTTTGCAAAGCTTCTTAGGTTTCGCACACCTGTACAACAGGTGAAGTGCCGCAGCTCTTGGCAGTGTTTTGACTTCAGGAAGTGGATTTTCCCTCTCAGCTGTTTCTATTTAATGTCAAAGTGTGAAAGTGAAAGTGATGCCTGCTGGCAGCAGACTTCACCCACAGTATCTTTAGCAGCTGTTTGGCAGCTCCAAGATGGTGACAAAGCCCTTTTTTTTTCTTTTTTTTTTCTCCCCACAGCGAAAGCTCTCTGCTGGGGGCATGGAAGCATTGTCTAATGGGAGAGCTTTAGCTGGATGGAGCCAGCAGCTTTTTAAGACACACTGGGGTTTGAGAGATGTGGGTTTAGGTATTCGGAGCCGAAGCTGCAGTAACGTTTTGTGCCTATTAATCACTTCATCAGACGTGTTCTTTTCATTTGCCTGCATTTTACTTTACTGCCATTTGGTACTGTTGTGATATGTTTGGATTGAGCTCAAGTTGGCTGCACCGCTTGACAGTATTGGCCGTCAGTGTGATGATTTAGCAGCAGTACTTCAGCAGGGCAGATGGTCCTGATACTTGACCTTATGGGTGCAAATGAGAGACGTATCCAGCACTGACAGCATGCAGCTTTCAGTGAAAACATTAAATTAGGGTATCAGATTTGACTTTGACAAACGACTTATGTTTTGAGTAGGCAGACGTGACTCCACGGGTGAGTAAGGTCTGAGGTTAGCTTGTTTGGCTCCGTCCTTTCTCTGATGTTTGAGGAGGCTTTTCTCCAACCAGGGAGAAGAGGAGGAAGTGGATAGAGACCAGATGGAGGCTAGGTAGCAGGCCTTTATCATGATCTCAGTCTTTGACAGATTAAAACCACATGACAGTTTCTCTCATGGCCAGTGGCGTGGGATGCCTGGAAAGAGGAGGACACTACAGATGCAATGGCCTGACTGTGAGTGCCACCTGGTGGACGTTCTCAGTTACTATTTTGTTAAATCTGTTTTTTTTTGTCAGGAGCTGGAGAAGCCCAGTCCTCCTCAGAAACCCCTTCCTGCTGATCCAAGAAGTTCTCGTCTGGTTCGAAGTCCCTCTGCCGTGCAGGGCCACAGTGTAATCCAAGGGCCCCCTGCTTCTGCTGTTGCACCGGCGCCTGCTGGACCCAAACCCATGCGCCCAGTCCCACACCCCAAAAGGTAAACTCCAACCTTTGCCAGATGAATATAAAAACAATAAAGCATGCAGGTTATTTCTATCACCTCTCTCTCCCCTTCCTCAGACCGAGTCCCAAGCAACCTCCAACACTACCAAAGCCTTGCATAATCGCCAACATCAAATACAGCAGCTGAGACTTCGGCCGGAAGGGACAATGTTGTGACGAGACGCTTAGAAAACATTTGCACTATGAAAAAACTCTGAAAACCTTAAAAAAAAGATGGTGGCTTCTCTCGAGTTTTTGAAATCCGGAGATCTGCCGTGTCCCTTTGGTGCTCTGTCTCTGAATGGTGCTACGAGTCTGAGCTCAGGTACATGTAAAGTATTTATATTCTGTATTTATTGCCACGCAGTGCACTGTGCCAGACACTTTTACTACACGGTAGCAACAACCATTTTTTTTTTTTACTTTGGATTATGTTATTTGCATCAGTTTCGCCTTTTTTTTTTCATATCAACTGATTTTTTATCGAGGTGAGTAAGATCGAGGAAATGAAAAGAAAGTCAATCTGTGAAATAGATTGCAGAAATGTTTTTTTTTTAAAATGTGTTTTAATGAAGGGAACCTTTTACAGAATGTGTTTTTTTTTTGTTCTGTATACATCAGGAGTTGATAATAATAAAAAAAAAAGAGTATTGTGCAATGGCAGATGAGAATAGAGAAAAGCCTCAGACAAACATTTGTAGTTAATTTGGAAGCGACTGCGGGTTTTTTTCTCAAGGGGTAATTCTCTCTGCGGCGGCTTTGAGCCAGTCTGACGAGGCTTGAAACAACCGCAGAGAAAGAAAAAGTCGTATTACTGCAACAGATCTGCAGCTGACGGGGTGTGTGTGTGTGTGGGGTGGGTTGGGGTGGGGGGCACGACACGGGCTTGTTTTTCTTTTTTTTCTTTTTTTTTCCACAGACAGCCGAAGTTCAGGTCTGTTTCCTCCGCATTTATATTTCGGAAAAAAGGTAACAAGCCGAATTGTGAAATGTCACTGATTTGCCATTTCCGTTTCATTAACAAGCCTCGAGAAGCTCACTTGAGGGATCTGGGTACCGAGGTATGAACCGAACAAGGAATCAAAAAAATGAGCCCGAGATCAAGGAAGCGTTCATCCCTCAGAGAGAGTAAACTTCTCTGAAATGTTGCTCCGCTAAAGGTCATGTGGGTTTTTTTTGGAGTATTTCCCTCTGTGCCTGACTCTGTGTGAAACTCTGGGAGTAAATCACAGAAACACACAGGAGTTTGTTCAGGCGTCGTGGAGACTTTGTCTGGCTGCAGTGCTCCTGTGTGGATGTTAAATCATGTTTTTTTTTTTTTCTTCGATGGGGAAGGACAGATTCACTCAACAAAGACACATCTGCCAATGAAATTCCCCCTCTTTTTTTTTTTGTACCTTTTTAATTTGGCTATTGAGATTAAATTTTTTAAAGCCAATCACATCACATGCCAGATACAGATCCTGCGTTAATGGAATTTATGATAATTGAGCAATGTTTTATTCATTCTGCAGAATTGTTATTTTACTGGATTGCAATGCAGCGTATATACATTCACACTGAGCAGCATTTCCTTTAAGCACAGCTCCTCTTCACAGATATGTAGGCTGAAAACTGACTTTGGACTTTTGTTACTTTTGATACTGTTATCTTTTTTAATACTGCACTAGTTTTTTGCATTCATTGCTTTGTTTACTTTGCTTTGTTTTTCAATGCTACGTGTCCATGTACTTATAGACAGTATTGAAGTCCAGTCCTCTGACTGTACGTTATGTCCAAAATGTTCCTCATATGTTGTGTTACAGGTGAACACATTTCAATGGAGAATGCTTTTTTTTTTAATGATTGTTTGATACGTCATATGTAAAGAAAAACACTCTGTGTGTCAGTGTCTTGGTATTTCGAACACTCGAGCAGTATTAGTAAAAATGTTTTTCAAACACTGAGGAGCAGTTTCATTATTAATCTCTGTGCTCGGTATTTTTGTCTTTGCCCATTATTCATGTGTTCAGCGAGAGAAATTAAAAACAGAAAAGCTGCAAAAATCAGTATTCAGTGTATAGAGAAAAAAAAGACCTTTTAAATTTTAAAATGGAAAACAGTGCACACCCAAAATGTCAGTTTCTCTCCAGCAGTCCGACTTTGTAAAAATACAAAGAGATTTTTTATTCTGCTTCAAATTTTATAACTACAATAGCATCGCACCTGCAAAAATGAACCTTTTTCTGAGGAGCCTCTGGCATTTTCTTTTATGCTCGAGTCAAATTACCTTCAGGAGATTAAATAACTGAATAAAGTGATACATGTAATTTAACATTTTACAATAGTCTTTATTTTCCCGACAGGTTTGAGGTTTCAAGCTGTTTTAATCGTTTGACGTCTGAAGCAGCTCAGCTCATTTCAACAGGCTGAACTTCTCTCTGAAAACAATTTGATGAGGTTTTTTGTGAGGGACACAAATAGTGTTTTAATCAGAACTGGTGTGTGTGTGTGTGTCACAGATTTTATTTGTTAAAAAACAGGCAGATGGTTGGGATGCAAAGATTAAAAAGTAGTCATGTAAGGTTGCTTAAAATTGGTGTTAAATGCAGAATAATTTAACTACGCTTGAGTGTGTTTCCTTGCACAGATGGAGGCCCTCAGATCTGTTTCTTAAGTAAACGCAGAAATTGTGATCAAGTCCTGAATTCAAAGTCTTACTTAAGAAACAGCATACGTTTAATTGTCCCTTTCATCAGTGCTTTATTACTTCAGAACCCAAATGCTCAAAGTTATGATAGGAGCCCAAAATGGTTCACTAACAGTTTGCCAATTTGCAGAAACAGAATGCATAACAGTGCAATAATATGTAAATTTATTTTCCTAATTAAGATGGAAATACAGCTTTCCTTTTTAGCTATGCTGCCTCAACAAAGATGCTGTTTACTCTTTTTTGCAGGTTTGGCTAACAGGAAGATACCACATTTGTCTTTCGGCTCTTGAGCCAAAACAGTTTAGAAACCACAGCTTTCTGATTTTTATATTCTTCTGTTTTCTTCACTTATGAATAAATGAATAATGTATAAGAGAATTTTTATACATTTTAAGTTTGTTAACTTGGAATCAAGTTTAGATCCTTGATATACTTTTGGGTAGATTAGTTTTTTTGTGTTGCCTCAAATCATAAAAGTAATATATTTTATTGAATGTCACCCAAAGAATAACTAGTGGTGTAACAACATCCGTACGATAAATTAAAAGTAAATCTCTTTCCTCTGAAATGCAGTTGGGTATAAAGTAGCTTATAATGGAAATACTGGTATGTCCAAATTTAATTCATAATGACAAGAGGGCTACATATTTACAGACAGCAGAGTTGAAACCTTTTATTGATGATAAAGTGTCCCAACAGACTTAGAAAGTTGAGATTTTTGTGCAGTGCTTGCTGTGAACTGGCCTGCTGATAATTGAACAGCTCTCCCTTGTGGCGGAGCTGCAGCATGTCAAAGGTGAACGGGTTCCTGTCAGGTGACCCACATCTAATTTAAAACACTCATGTTTTTAAACTTTACCCTTATAAGAAAATATGATAATTCAATTTTACCTTATGATTTAACATCCTATAATTATCACCTATGGTCCTCGCTTCCTTCCACGTGGTTATTCTGGATAAACAGGGGGGGGATTATGAGCGGCTCGCGGGCAGCGCTCGGTAATGAATGTGAAGCCCTGTGCGGATCAACACACGTGTGAAGCCACGCTGCGGAGAAACTGCGGAGAAACTGCGCGCCGGTGCGCACAACGCGTCAGCCAGCCCCAAAGGGAACAACCACAAACTTTTGAGCAGCTTAATAAATATAAGTTTTAGCAATTAAAAACAGCTCCGTCCAAGTTTGTGAATATAAGAAAGGTGTTTATACTACAGACTGGACTAAAAGTGATTGTTTTTTTGCAATATTTTCGATAATAACTTAATGTACCCGTTGCTGGAGTGATAGAAAAACTTCTTTGCGCTCTTGTCCGGATTAATAAAAACACATGTGTCATCATGTCGGAGGAAAATACTTCACCCGAGCCTGACATTTACCCTGAAAGTGAGGAATGTCCCGCGGAAGATTCATTCGGCTTTGGGGAGGATCTGGAGTTAAATCAGTTCGATGGATTGCCCTTTTCTTCACGTTACTACAAATTACTAAAAGAGAGGAAGACTCTGTCAGTCTGGAAGGTCAGGTGCGAATTTGAAGATGCTCTGGTAAACAACCAATTGGTTATTGTGTCTGGGACTGCAAAGACTGGGAGGAGTACACAGGTAAGAATACATTCTGAGTAATATGAAGAGCATAACAGGAAAGAGGGGATCAGGAGGGATGAATGATTTGTTTTTCATTGGATTTATTTTCAAAGGAAGTTGATGCTTCAATTGTTCTCATCTGGAATCTGATCCAAGGGTGTTACAGTTTTAGAAAACCGAATCTCTCTCTCTCTCTCTCCTTTTTCATCTTTCTCTCTATTCAATCACATGTTGACTTCATTCAGACTGAACCCAAACACTAAAGCATAACCAAATATGTGTGACTTGCATGCATTTTTTATTTCCACATGCTCAGTCCAACCTATTCATTCAGTGGTAAATAAGAGAGGTCTGCTCCCCTTGATTTGATTTAAAATGTGAAGTAAAAGCCTTTCAGCTGTGTTTTCCTGCCCAACATGGCCATTTTTATCCTCTAAACAACACATCCTTTCTCTCTGAGATATTTTTGTTTCCTCTGACGTGTTTCCCCCCCCCACCCCTTTACTTTGACACGTATGGAAGGAGTACCATTATGTGAGCTTGTGTGAACAGGCTGTCCAGCTCAGCAGATGCTGTTGTGTCACAGTGAGGCTGTCCAAGCTCCTGCCTGCCTGCCTGATAGGCAAGCTTCACAAAGGCTCCAGCAGGGGTGTTAGGGGACCTCCTGCTGCTAAGCCCTGATCCGCTGGAGCCGCCTCATGCTGCCAAAGCAATTTTTCATTATGAGCTATAATACCATAGTATATCTCCTGTCACTGTTTGTTTTGCTGTGTGCTCAAACAAAAAAAGCTGTTGATACAATCCTGAAAAGACGCCTGTTTGGATGCAAAAAACTGAGTTTATCTGAAAAAAGGAAATGTTCTTTTAAAAGGAGAATTAGTAGAGAAGCACTGTTAAGATTCACATGTGAAAAGTGGAAAAAAAAAACCCAAAACATTTGGTGATTATATTGTTTCAGATCCCTCAGTGGTGTGCAGAGTTCTGTCTGTCTGCCCAGTACCAGCACGGCATGGTTGCATGCACACAGACCAACAGGCAGCAGGCTGTGGATCTGGCCTTACGCGTGGCTGATGAAATGGATGTCAACATAGGCCACGAAGTGGGTTACACCATCCCTCTGGAGACGTGCTGCTCCTCCGACACCGTTCTGAGGTTTGTTGACGAGCTCTCAGTCTGTCTGTTTCACAGCCAGCAGCAGCAGCAGCAGCAGCAGCAGCAGCAACACGCTTGAATGTCATTTTAATATCATCCTCAAACCATCGCTGTCACTCTTAATCCTCTCCTCTCCTTGCCTGTACTCTTCACTCACATCATGGATGGTGCACACATACAAAATTCTGCTGCACTACCTCTGAATCTTTAGCTTTTATGCAAATATATATTAAAAATGTCAAGTCTCCTTATGACAGAACAGTATCAGTCATTTATTTCACCGGTTTCACTTCATAAAATTTAAGGATTTGCTGCTTTTATCTCATATTTATAAGTGTAAAATGAATTCCTTTGTGGGTTTTGCCTTTAGTCAAAAAAAAATCATCCATTTAAGAACTTTTCATTAGCATTTTTTTCTTATTACTCACCTTTTTTAGACCACAGAGTCAATTTATCATAACAAATAGTTCCCAATAATACAGGTAGTCGTCTCTAAATGACACTTTCAACTCAATTCACTGTGTAAACAAAGCCTTTGCAGCCAGTTTGCCAATGCTAATGTTACATGAATAACATTTTCACAGTAAGATCTTGACTTAAAACACGCATGTGCATCTTTGAAATAACTGTTGTAACTGTTTGGGAACCTTTCAAGGATTTTAATAACAAAAATAAAAGACAACATAGATTAAACACACTGAGTCTTAACAAGGTTCCACTTCCGCCTGCTATTAGTCAGTTTGCCAAATGATGATGTCTCCAACATAATTAAGAAAATAGTGAAATATGTAGCTCTTAACCTGAAGTTGTCAGCTCTGGCTGCTGTTAGTGGAACTTATTAACCCCTCTGATGGCTTTTATCACTCAGGTACTGCACTGATGATATGCTGCTGAGAGAAATGATGTCGGACCCTTTCCTGGAGCACTATGGAGTCATTATCATCGACCAGGCTCACGAGAGGACAGTCAGCACAGACATACTGCTGGGTCTCCTCAAGGACATCCTGCTGCAGAGGCCCGAGCTCAGGGTGGTGGTCCTGACCATCCCACCCATGACTAACAAGCTGCTGAGCCACTACGGCAACATCCCGCTCATCAGTGTGGACGCAGCATCTCCTGCAGAGGTGGTCCACAGCAACAGCGGCAACAAAGACTACTTCTACTCGGCGCTGAGACTGGTGCTGGAGCTCCATCGAACCAAAGAAGATGGAGATGTTGTTGTGTTTTTTGCTTCAGCTGAGGTAGGAGGTTATAGCTTGTCTTATGAGCGGTTTGATTGGACTAAAAGCTATATTTGCTTTCACATTTGTAATCTTTTTTTTTTTTTTTTGCAGGAGGTTAATTGTGCCCACAGCATCCTCCGGAGAGAAGGTACCAGGCTGGGAGGGGAGCTGGGCCAGATGGTGCCTGTGGTTCTGTGCCCAGGCCAGGAGGAGCATCTGTCTGTCCAGACTGAGCAACCAAACTCCAAGAAGTCCAGGAGGGTTTTCTTGTCCACCAGTAAGGAGGAGGATATGTGGTGGCCTGCTGAGTCCGTCAACTTTGTTATTGACACTGGAGTCCAGAAAAAGATGGTGAGTTATGTCCAACAACACGTCTCCCCAAAACGAATAATACTCTCATATTAACTGTCAACTTGTTTGGACTTTTTATAGGTTTACAATCCAAGAATAAGAGCCCACTCAGAGGTGCTTCGACCCATCAGTCAGTGCCAAGCAGAGCTGCGTAAACAGCTGTGTGGACCAACAGGTACGTCTGCTTACTGGGTGCTTTGAGTTTCACAAGTCGAACTCAGACATACTTAAACATTTTTCTATCCTGTCTATAATAATGCTGGAGGAACAATATCAGTTTTAATACAATAACTTCTTGTAAAACTACAAGTTAGCGCATTAGCTTCTTGCTTTATTGAATTACTTTTGTAATTTCCCAGGTAAATGTTTCTGCCTGTATCCAGAGGACAGCCAGCTTCCTGCAGAGACCCCCCCACAGATCTTGGAGTCCAACATTACACCAACAGTCCTTTTCTTAAAAAGGATCGAGATAGCCGGCCTCGGACAGTGCGATTTCATCGACAGACCAGGTTCGCCTGCTTGTAGAAAAAAAAGCTCTGAAACAAGATCGGTTATGAAAAGTGTTTTTACTCTCAGGTTACCGGTTCCCACAGACTCAATCTTTCTCCCACCCTAAAACGCAGTCGGAGAGGTGTATGTGGGGAGGGTTTTTTTTTTTTTTTGGCTGGAGGAAGTACAGATGAATTTGCTCTGTGTAGCTGTTTGGGCCCATTCAGCCATGATTTAGCTGAGCTGACAGGACTCTGCTACTAACTATTGTCTGAGCTCTGACCCACCCTAACATGAGCAGAACAGGCCGAAAGAGGCCAGCTCATTAACGATTACAACATGTCCCATCGGGGCAGCGCCAGATTAGTACAATCAAGAGGAAGTAGAGACAAAATGCACTGTAATATTTCCATATTTTTATGCAGATTTTGGTACTGAAATTATTTTTAATGTTGTGTTTTCATGTGTAAAGGTATGCGGGGAAAATGGAAATCAGCCGGGAAAAGTAGTATTTTGTGAAAGCAGAGAAGTTTTCAAGTTATTTTGATAGCATAGTTTGGTGTTTTTCAAAAAGCAAGACTATTTGTCACAGAGATAAGACGCTTTACTATTTGCACCGTAGGGATTCTCTTCTTTTGATTTGTGGAATTTCTGTATTAAACTGATGCTGTTTCATTTCTTTGCTGCAGATCCCGAAGGTCTCATGCAGGCGTTGGAGGAGCTGGATTACCTCGCAGCCTTAGATGATGATGGCAACTTGTCTGAGATTGGCATCATAATGTCTGAAATCCCTCTTGACCCTCAGATGGCCAAAGCGCTGCTGGCATCCTGCGAGTTCGACTGTGTGAGCGAGATGTTGACGATCGCTGCAATGCTGTCAGGTACGTATGTGCAATTTGTTCGTCTTTTTTGTTCAATCCAAGTAAGATTTCTTAAAAGTAGTTGTTTATTAGCAAATATCTTTTAATTGGATTCAAATATTCACCAGATACACATTGTTGTAGCTGCTCAAACAAAGCTGCAGTTTCCCTCAGATGCTGAACCAGATGGTCCAGGGTGAGAGTGGCTGTTTTAGTGATGCTGACCTCCGTGTTTCCTTGTCTTTTAGCGCCAAGCTGCTTCCTGGAGACACATGCCGGCATGACCCACGAGGCAGTCCAGTGTCACAGAAAGTTCAAGCACCCTGAGGGCGATCACTTCACCCTCATAAACATCTACAATGCCTTCAAACAAAGCCAGAGAGAACAATGTAAGATGCAGTCAGTAAACAGAGGCAAATTTGCTCTTTTGTGAAACGGCACTTTTTTAAAAAAACATGCAGAAGAATCGCCCTGATGCACTCCATCCGAATCTGTTCTTCCCTGCAGCAAAACAAACAAAACAAATTAAACCTCTGGAGCAAAAAAAAACTAGTTAACTCCTAATACCAATTTACACACCAAGGAACTTTCTAAAGTGTTTACAAGAATTTAAAAAAGCATCAAAATACAAAATCACAAGAGACTTTATTGTTACATTTAATGGCATAATCCCAAAGAACCTCAAATTCATGATTACAATTTATATTGAATAAATTCTGAATTATACACAGAAAAAACTGAGGAAAAACTGGTTCCCAAACATTTATTTTTTCACCATTTTTTGATTAACTAATTAATTTTTATAAAACCTACATTAAGGACAAGACTGTGAAATGGGACCAGCTATTAAAACAATAATGTGTGCGACATTTATCATAAAACTGTGCTTGATGTACAGGGTTGAGGTAAAGTTTTAATACACTTGAATCAGTTTGCAAACTGGCATTGTTTTTTTCAGCCAGTTACAATTGTTTGTCGTTTAGGATTTAAACTGAAACTAACAAAAAAAAATGGATTTATTGTAGTATACACTCAAGGACTTTATCTAGAATTTCAAGTAATATGTTTGCCATTTTTTTGAGTTTCATGACATGCCGAGTTTGTCAAAAATACTTCTTCATTGTGCGTTTCAGACTTCAGTGCTGAGAAATGGTGTCAGGACTATTTCCTGGATCACTCGGCCCTGAAGACAGCCGACGCCATCAGATCAGAGCTGACTGACACCCTGAACAGGATCGAGCTTCCCATCTCCGAACCCTCCTTTGGAACCAAGACCAACACTCACAACATCAAAAGAGCTCTGCTGGCCGGGTTCTTCATGCAGGTGTGTGCAAACTAAAGGTCAGCGTTACTGAGTTTGCCTCCAGCATTTCAACTGAATTCAAACCTTCTGTTGTTCCTTACTCGTAGATTGCTCGAGATGTGGACGGATCTGGAAACTACTTCATTCTGACACACAAGCACGTGGCCCATGTGCACCCGCTGTCGGGCTACGGGGCTCAGTCGCACAAGCTGGGGCTGCCGGAGTGGGTGGTGTTCCACGAGTACACGCTGTCAGAGAACAACTGCATGAGAACAGTCTCCGAAATTTCCCCTCAAGTGTAAGTCAATCCCTTTTTCCAGCTCTCTGTCGGATTCGCCATGTGTACAAGCAGATTAGAGTTTCGACTTCTCATGGCTTATGATGTCATGCCCCACATTGGTGAGACAAACATCATCTGATTGTTTTTTTGTTATTGCAGTAAAAAACCGAGTTGTTTGGTCACATTTTAAATCTTTAAATCCTCTTAAAATCTCCACAGTGGGTTTTTTTTTTTGTTTGTTTTTTCATTTTTTCTCGACTAATATCATTTCTGTTTGTCTTTTTTAGATTCATTCAAATGGCACCCTTGTACTTCTTCTACAATCTGCCCCCTAGTGAAAGCAAAGACATACTGCAAGACATGTTGGACCCGGATGGATCCAGAAAACGTAAAGAGGAGAAACAAAAAGTAAACACGATGAGCAGTGACGGCAGCAGTGGCTGGGCCGTGGTGCCGCAGACTTATGACAGATGTGTTATTCAATGATGTAAAATCATATCTGGGCTGTAATCTTATCACCAAATGCATTCATGCTTGTAAAATGTTTTAATTATCGCAAACCAGGGACTGTAATATTAAATTATGTTGCTTAAAGTCATTTTGATGGTCACATGTACAGGAGAGAAGGAGGTGGACTCTCCCACAGCCTGATGTTGTTGTCTTGTCAGATAACATGCTGCAAAATGATGCACATCATGAACATCTTTTCTTATTTGTTGGACTATAACTAGCATAACCAGTGCATCATTTCTCCATGATGTTTTCATGTTTGCTTTTCACTCCTTTTCCCTGTTCTGCCCTTCCCTTCAACACCGTCTGTCTGCAAGTACTGTGATGTCTGTTTTTAGACTTTTAGACTTTAATGAGCAGAAGAGGAGCCGCAGATGGATGTCATCTGTTGCAGTACCTTATGGGAAAAAAAAAAGTCATTCCATCACCTATATACACATTACTAAGAAAAGCGCAGATGTAAATAGATGGTGTAACACTTTGATGCATGTGCAAGCTGCTCAAGATGTCTTTTTTTTTCACCTACTTCCTTTCCCTTGTTTCTTATGCAAAGCTTTTCAGAAGTGTTCATAGATCTGTCTCTTTAGGTTAATGTGTCATGTAATATTTTAAGACAGACACTGTATGTATGAGATGACATGCTACCAGATGAAGAAAGAAAATAATTAATCTTGTGGATATATATTGCATTTATTATTTTCAGTGGTGAGAGATCTACAGAGATGCATTATTGGAATGGCAGAAATAAACATCATTTGAGATTCTGCTCACTAAAAAAATCTGCTTTCTACCAACTTCTATTATAAAGGACATAAGACAGACTTTTACCAATAAGTCATTTGACCTGATGACGACTGACACATCCTTCCCTCCTTCAGCTGATGAGCCGCGACTACAAGCTCCCATCTGAGCTTCAGTCATTATCAACACAAAATATTTCATTTTCAATTGTCTTACATCATCATAATGTAATTGAAGTCTTTAAAAAAAAGACCTGTTGCTGTATTTTTTTATTCACATCCGCATGATAAAAGTGTATATCCGCAGAATGTGAAGCAGGAATTTGTAAAAAACGACAAAATTGCTGGAAACACTGTTGAATGTCAGGTTTACAATGTGTCACAACAGTTTACCAAAATAATTTCTAGTAGAGTCACAGAACAGTATACTGATGCATTTCCATGAGCCTTAAGGTCTTCAGTGTGTCCAAAGGTGTCTTAGTTTTATTGTGAGCTTCACACAGTCAGGTATTCTTTCAGTTTGTCCATAATGACAGGCATTCTGTCTGCTGGTACCAGCATCACTGTCCTGAAAGGTTTCATGGGAACATCGTCAAACGACCACCTGCCACTCAAACAGGAGTCCGCCTCTTCCTGGACCGAGTAGTGGAACTTGATGATGGCTTGCTGTGGGGAAAATACAGACAATGTTTGAAAGAATAATCAGACATGAATACTAATGTTTTACTAAAAAAAAAGGCCCACTGTTTGAGGCTATTTTGTTTGAGGCTATTATGTTTGCATTTCATTGACTTTACCTCATAGAAGAATTCCTCCTCTGCATTAACAAACATGTATTCTTCTTTGGGAGCTCCTCCTCTGGCTGGAATACTTTTATTTGCCTCTTTGCAGGTTTTGCTGATTATTAGACAGTAGTGACATTTCCCACTGGGCTTATTCGTCCTCTGAGCTTCAGCTATTTCATCCCTACAGGACAAAAATACATTCAGTTAATTGTTTCCGGACACTTTTGAAAGATTGATTTATTTTTAACCATGAAATTTAAAGATGTGCTACATTTTTTCTAATCAAAACACTGAAATAACTGCAGCTACCTGTATAGATGTCAAATATTCCAGATTTAAATGCATTCTAAAACTATTTAAACATTGTTAAAGGTTTATAAACATCTTCAAAGTTTTTTTTTATATCTACAAAGCCTCACCAGGTCGTGCATTTGATGAGCTGGGGTATATAGACCAAAAATCACATCTTTCCATTTTTAAGCTGAATGCAGACACATGATATATATTTTGGTATTTTTCCATGAATGTGTTATATGTTCACTTGTAACAGAGTAGAACTTACTGAAGCTGTTTGTGCAGAGGCAGGGCGATCTGTGGGGGCACGTTGATGAAGCGCTCACTCAGCAGCAGCCCCACAGGCTTGCTGGTGTCATTGAGGATCTGCTCCAGCTGTTCTGTCACACTGTGTGTAGAGTTCTTCTCACACTGATCCACGATCAGCTCCTTCACCTCCTCCACACATTGCACACCCTGCCAACAGCATCAAACACACACACATTACACACACATACACTGAATATCAGCATCTCATGTGGTTATTTCTCCACTGTTAGTGCTTCCAGTAGCCAGTTAGTCTGTACAGCAGGTGCATGTTAGTGGTGTTACCTTTCTCTCAGTAAGGTTGAGCATAGTGATGAAGCCAAACACTTCATCTGGGTCATCATCATCACTGTCTTCTGGCACCTCAGCTTGCTGAAGCAAAGACAAGGGACAAACGAAAACATGTTAGAGCAGAAACTGCAGAAAAGTCAGATATAAAAACTGAGATAAAACCAGTGAATAACTCACTTTAATGACACTTCCAACATGATTCTGTTGAATGATGATGTCTGTCATCTCTGATGTATTTACATGAGCCTTCAGGAAGACCTGTATCCAAACGTGTCAAAGGGGTCATCAGTGAGGTCATGCATTAGATATGAACATGAAAACTTAAGGTTCAACTCATTATATAAAAAAAATCACAAACCTGTTGCAAGAGTTTCTTGATGCCATTGAAGTCGTTGTCAGAGATGGTGTGCGCTTCGAAGTCTACGACCACCTCCTGCAAGTGAAACAATAACAAAGCAGAACAGTTAACTAATGACAAGAAACCCGCCTCCCTCCGTATGTGCACAGTAATTACATGCAGTTTTATTACTTCAATCGAGGGTTTGTTTTATGCATTTTTCTGATGAATGAGAAACTTTCACCTAAGTAGGCTTTTTACTTGCAAACACCTTCAGTAATTATTACCGAGTAACTTATAGTTTAGTTACAATGACATTACAATTGATAGTGTCACTGTGCAAATAGTTTATTCCAGTTTCTTTGGTTCAGTAACTTTTATCCAATTCTGAATTATAGCAATTGTAAATAACCATCTTCCTGCTAACATTAGCCGACAGCTGAGAAAGCTAGCTAACTAGCAGGCTAGCATGGCCATGCACAGCTGTGACATTTTAAGAAATGCTGGTTCTTAAACCTCGTTAATCTCCTCCTCCGATGCCTCGCTGTCTTCCTCCCCGGAATCTTCATCCTCCTCCGGATTCTCGTCGGAGCTGATGTCGCTTTCCTCGGGATTTTCACCCAAACCTACTGCTCTTCTTTTAGCAGATGAAGCCATGCTTCAAACAAGCAACACACGTGTCAACGTAGTGGGCGGGGCAACGCTTAAAGTTCAGCCAAAGAGAGGAAGGGAACTGAAATTCTGAAGCCGCCATTATGGCTCCAACTGTACACGGTTTTCCTCTCACCGTAGCAACCGTCGGAGCCGCAATGTTTGCTTGTCGTCAGTTTCATATGGAACAAACCATTTTTGAAAAAAGGGATGCTTGTTATTTAAACAGTTGCCAAACTACTGTGTGAGTGATATGAAGCGATATTAACATTACACAGTCCAATAATTACTACCATTATCTGTATTATATTGCGTTATAATTATGTATGATTTGTTTTTTGCAAACAGCAGGTCGAATATGTAATGTTTGTCTCCCCTTCTTAACTGTGACTGAAGCCGTCATGTACTCAGCGGTAGTGACAGCTTAAGGTACATATATTTCGTGCAATATTTTGTCTTATTTGTGCATGTTTTGTTATTTAGCTTATTGTACGATACAAGCAAGATATATTAGTCGTCTGCTAACGCGTGACATTACAGGCGGGTTCAGTTTGGGGACGGTTACTGTTGCTAATCTATCGTGTCTTGCTAATGTAAACAATAACACAAGACATTAGCCACGTTTTAGCTACATACGTAATACACACATTCAAAAAAACATAATTATTAATAAATTAATTAATTATTAATAAACACTAAAAAGTGTTGCATTATTGCTTTCGATCTGTTGCAAATATATGGTCAAATAATCATGACTCAACTGTATTGTTATCAGCAGGCTGCATATGACAGTTTTAGGGTGTAGCTGAGCTTGTGTCTTCACACCCTCTGTCCTTACTGTCATTGCAGTTTTGAGTGTCTTTGGCCGCATTTTTAAGAGCAAAATTCATATTCTACACTCGTTTGTTCTCTTGTATTCTTACTTATTTTATTGATCTCGGTTTTAAGGTCTCTGTCAAGATGCATGTACTGCTTCTCAAAGAGCCAAGAGATGGAGAGTCTGGACCTGATCCTTACATTAAGGTAGATAGCCTTTGTCTCAAACCAACTGTCTCAACATTAGTATGTTTATACATGTATTCTCACTGTATTGTAATTTTTTTAAATAATATTTTGTTTTTCCACAGGAGTTGGCATCACATGGACATAAAGCAACCCTGATTCCTGTGCTGTCTTTTAAGTTTGTCTCATTAAACACCTTGTCGGATAAGGTAAACCCATCATTACATAGCTGAATTATATATATGCATGTATTTTCCTATTAACTGATTCATGTGTCTTGCGTTTTTATTTGTCTCTTTATTAAAGCTCTTTCAACCAGAAAAACATGGAGGTCTAATATTTACTAGTCCGAGAGCAGTGGAGGCTGTGAAGATGTGCTTAGAGGCGGAAGAAAGAAGGGAAGGTGAGAGAAACTAAGATAATTGCATTTCAAACATTATATATAACTACTTCACTCTGTACCTCAAAGATATAACAGTTATCAGTTTTGTGAACTGCATTACAAAACAATTTTCTTGATTCAATATGACTCTTTTCCTAATTATTGATTTATAATGGAACAACTCTGTGAAAGACAAGTGGAACACCAAATCCATCTATGTGGTGGGGAAGGCGACTGCTGCATTAGGTAAGTTAGTGTCACAAATAAGACAATCTTCTTAAAACTTTTTTTTTTTTAATTTCAATGACTGTGCTTTGTGCTTTTTATGAACCCTTTCTACGTTAATGCTAATTCTAGCAGAGTCTGCAGGCACCTGGTGTTGTGGTAACAGAGGTGTGTAAAGTGATGTTACTGCCTTCAGTCTTTTGGAAACAGGTTGTACACAAGTGACAGTTTGCCGTGAAACACAGCAAATATTTGATCTGGAGAAAACGAGCAGGTGCAGCACCCTTCTGATGTGTGCTTTGCCTTCTTTCTTTAGAGACTGTTGAGGCAATTGAATTACTTGAAATTAACCATTTTTCTGTTTGTTTGTTTTTTCCTGCACAGTACGAAATCTGGGTCTGAACCCTTTGGGCGAGGACACGGGGACAGCAGAGGTCCTGTCACGTGTTATCATCGACCGTATGATATGATTTTACCCTTCCCGCACTCTTTACAGTTCAGTTGAATGGATATTTTATGATTGCTCCGATGACTCTTATGACCTTATACTTGATTCTCATTCTAGGAGAGGACACAAATATTCCACCACTTTTCTTTCCTTGTGGCTCAATAAAAAGAGAAGTCTTGCCTACGGCTTTAAGGGACAATGGTAAGCATTTTCCCTTGTTATGCCTCAGGATTAAAAACTCAAGGTGATAGAAATCCCATGGGGGCTCCACTAATTATAAAATCTAATAATTGTGCTACGTTTATCACAGCAGGGATCTGTTTCTTTGTTTCCAGGAGTCCCCCTAGAGACGCTGACTGTCTATCAAACAGCTGAACATCCAGATCTGGAGAAAAATCTAAAAAACTATTTCACAGAGCAGGTAAAATCACACTTCTACTGCATTTTAGAGTATACTTTTGTTAAATATACCAATTGTTAATTTGTCTGTGTATTTTCAGGGCATTCCAGCCAGCATAGCTTTCTTCAGTCCATCAGGAGTGAAGTTTTGCCTAGAAGTAGTACGGAGGCTGTCGGGTGAACAGCTCCCTCAGATTAAGGTGCAGCCTCCTCATAGTGCACAAAATGGTCATGATGTGTGAATCTGCAGGACTTAATAGGTCTTTATCACCTCTGACTGATTTTTGTTTCCAGTTTGCAGCCATAGGACCTACAACACAGGACGCCATGACAGCAGAAGGTCTGTGTGTCAGCTGTGCTGCAGAAAAGCCAACAGCTGAACACCTGGCAGCAGCGATAGCCAAAGCTCTGCAGTGAACACACAGAGGCTCAGAAGTCCATCTGCCTTGTCCTCTCTCCTTGTATATTCTATGTTATTTAAATGTTTTTGTCTGTTTTACTTTCCTGCTTATTGTACCAGTTTTCTGTATGTACATCAGCTATTTGCACAGAGAAAAAGCAGCTTTTTGTGTCAGAAAAATCCCAAAAATGTTATATTATAATACATGATAATACATTATTAAGTATGCTTGGCTTGCTCAAGAAACTCAATGTAGCGTTTGTTCTTGAAAATAAACTTGAGTCCATGTTATGATGTGGAAGGTGGTCCCTGGTTGTCTACTGTAAAAAGTGTTTGTCCTTCAAAACAGGTGTTTGCAGAAACCATAGCGGCCATAAACTGTTATTGTCCACATGAAAGTGAAGGTTTTAACTTCTTTTCACAGCTCAACAACAGTGCATTTAAAACCAATGGTGCATAACACATCCATACAATTCAGTCAAATTGAGCAGTTGGAGACAATAAAGAGAGATTTACTTTTCACACAAAGATGAAGAAAGGTGGATACCTCCAGAGAGTCGCACCTTTAGGTGGGTGTGGAGAAGGTCAGGATCTGCCTATAAAGCACTGCAGCTTCTCACTTGCTGCCATCTCAGATGTATATACTCACATGAGTACACTGACGCCACGATGCTGACTTTGATCCAGCTGATAAATGTGTTTTTTTGGACGAGCATTAGCGAAGCTGATGCGGAGAAACTTTTCCATAATCGGGATCATTCTGATGTGCAGAACCTGAATTCTCCACAGGCTGAGATTATATCAGACAAATACACAGCAGAGGTAAAAATCTCATCATTTTCAGAATCTTTTTTATTGAACATGTTAGGATTAATTATTGGAACCATAACCCATGTCTTGTTACAGTTATTTCTCTCTAGATATGGATTCATTAGGCCGGTGAACTGGGAGGAGGTCCAGTTTGAAGACTCAGTAACTTATTTTAAAGAAGACTTCCTGGATGATCTTCAAGACACAATCCAGGAAGGCACCTCGCTGCACCATTCAAGGGATGCTCCCAGGTATGGTGATCAAGATGGCCACAGCAGTTTGACTGAGAGCCAGGCGTTTATTTCAGCACTTGAAGAGTTCCAGAGGGTGTCAGGTCTGCCGGTCACAGGCGTGTTGGACGAGGCCACCAAGGCGGCAATGAACAAACCCAGGTGTGGAGTCCCTGATAAGGAGATGGACCTGAACCCCCCTGAAGCACCTGAGAACAGCAGTGTCTCAGATACTGAAAACAGTTCCAGTGACACTTTTAAGGAGGCTGATAGTAACAACACAGCAGGTGATACAACCGGTGACACTTCTTTGAATACTGCTAACTCCTTTGAAGATGACATGTTCGATTCTAACGACACAGGAAGTGCTCTCACAGGTGTTTCCAATGACACCAGCTGGAATAACACTGAAGACTTGAACTTTTTTGATCTCAGTTTAAATAACACTTCTCTGAGCAGCTCGCTCGATATCAACATGGAAAATCAAACAGCAAATATCAGCGTGAACATCCATCAGAGCGGAGCAGTGCGGCGCAGGAAACGTCACCTGGCTGCTCTGGTATCCAAAAACAGGCACAAGAGAGATTTGAGTGAGATGGGTTACATGGCTTTTTCTAAGAGGGTGTTGAAATGGAGGTTGATAGGAGAAGGCTACAGCAGTCAGTTGTCCATCGAAGACCAGAGGTACATCTTCAGACTGGCCTTCAGGATGTGGAGTGAGGTGTCTCCGCTGGAGTTTGTGGAGGACACACACTCTCCTCTAGAAGATGTGGACATCAGGCTGGGCTTTGGCACAGGTCGGTGAAATCAGATACATACGAGCACTATTAAGACATAATTTATTGTTCTTTGTACTCCAATAAATATACCTAACAACTTGAGTCCCTAGTTGCTTTTCAAATTAAAATTTTTGCAAAGCTTATGAGCTTGTAGAAAACAATGTCTTGTTATAAATTAAAGCACCCAAAAGTATATGCGAGTACAGCTAAAACAGACTATTAATCATCTAGTTACTGACAGAAAATGAGTTGGCAAGTGTTTTAATAATAGTTGAAGTAATTTTTCATAAACTTTTTATGATTCCAGCTGCTCCGATGTTAAGATTTGCTGATTTTCCTTTGATTTGCTTTAACTTTACTGCAGAAGCAGCAGAGTTATAGTAATTTTTCCACTGTTTTGAATTTTTCTCACAGGAAGGCATCTGGGCTGCAATCAGAGGTTTGATGGCACTGGTCAAGAGTTTGCTCACGCCTGGTTCCTGGGTGACATCCACTTTGATGATGATGAACATTTCACTGGTCCCAATGCTGGCAGTGGGATCAGTCTTCTCAAAGTAAGCATACAACAGCAGGTTATATATGCGGAAGTTCAGTTTGAGTTCATCCATTCTTACGGTATTTTGAATTTCTTTCTATAAGGTGGCAGTCCATGAGATCGGCCATGTTCTGGGCCTCCCTCACATCTACAGACCCGGCTCTATAATGCAGCCCAGCTACCTGCCCCATGAGTCAGGCTTTGAGATGGACTGGATGGACAGGAAGGCCATACAGCACCTCTATGGTAACAGCACCATCTAGTGGACACATACAAACACAATTTTAGAGAGAACTAGTCTGTGATGTACTTATATACTTAAAGTAGCCTACTGATACAAACAAAACAATCTGTTTTCTGTTGTGTTTTTGTGTTTGAACACAGGAGGCTGCAGAGGTCGATTCAACACGGTGTTTGATTGGATCAGAAAGGAGAAGACGGCTTACGGGGAAGTGGTCATCCGCTTCAACACCTACTTCATGAGAGATGGCTGGTATTGGCTGTATGAGAACAAAAATAACAGGACACGCTATGGGGATCCAGTTGCACTGCAGATTGGCTGGCGTGGAATTCCCATGGGTGGAGTGGACGCGTACGTTCATGTGTGGTCCAGGAGAAGAGACGCTGTTTACTTCTTTAAAGGTAGATCTAAAAAAGTACCAGCCTTTATTTAGTAATTCTGTCTGTGCTGCAGTTTTAAATTTGATGAATGTTATTTTTGTGTTCAGGTACTCAGTTCTGGAGGTACGATAATGAGAACGACCAGGTGTTCAGGCGGGACCCCGAAGGTCATCGCTATCCAAGGTTGATCTCCGAAGGTTTCCGAGGGGTGTTCGGTCCCATTGACACAGCCTTTTATGACAGGAGGGACTCCCACATCTACTTCTTCAAAAACACTCTTGTAAGGAAAGCTTTTCCTATCTTTTCTCTGATACATGATAAGTTGAGGGCGTGCGAAGGAGTCATGCAGATAAGTTAGGATGGAAACATCGATTGATTTGAGGACCGTGTGAGTTCGTCCTCTGGTTGGAGGGTAAGAAACTATCAGACCTTATTGTTTCTCCAGGTAGCATAGATTTTTGTTAGGTAATCTTCTTTTTCTCGGATTTAGCTGCTAAATCCTAAATCCTAAAACCCTACAAAAGTCTCACATTTACTGTATGAGCTTTGATAATTTAGTTAAAAGCAAAGTAAGTAAATATAAACTAAGATGGTTCCCGCATTATCACTTTCCTATCGTCTTGTAAATGGAGCACCTGTCAAAATCTATATAATACGTATGAACATAAAACACACATTTGTGTTGGTGAACAGTCTCAAATTAGCTGTTTGGGGGACCAACAGCTAATTTTTGCCCTGAGTCACCTCTAAAATATTTGTCAGGCCCTGGATTGATTGTTATTCTGGCTACAGTTTCCTTGTGTTTGCTTTGTAATCTAACAACACTAGCTTGTAGAGGAAGTTGATATACAATAAGCAAAGTCTTGTAGAGGTGAAGCCCCCAAGCTAATTCATTGTTTCTCTGCATTATGAAGGAACATAGTCATGCAAACAAACCTGCTCCACTTTCTCTGTGATTTGTTTGCACGTTGTAATTGAACTGATTGATGAGGCAAAACAATTATCTGTTCAAACAGGTGTACGCATTCAACGTGGAAGCCAACAGCTTGGCAAGAGGCTTCCCCAAACACATCAGAGATGTTTTCCCTGCAGTTGAGAGCGGAGACCATCCAGATGGCAACATTGACGCTGCCTACTTCTCCTACACCCACAATGCCATCTTTCTACTCAAGGGCACACGCTTTTGGCAGGTGGTGGGCAGCCGCGATCGCTGGCGCCGGCCCTTTCTGCCGCGAAATGGCCTGCTGCCACACAAGGAGGTGGATCAGCACTGGTTCGACATCTGCAACGTTCATCCCACTGCACTCAAACTAACCCGCTGAAGAGGCTGCTGAAGCAGAGAGTCTTTAAACCCTGCTGATGAGTGCTGATATGGTCTGCTCAGTCACCTGTATGCGTACGTGTTGTCACATGTGTGCAGACATCTGTAATCTACTTTTCTTGTAATATTTATCTTTAATTCCACTGGATATTCCTGCTGGCTTATTTTCAGTGAGGTGTGTTGGTAACTGTTCTGTCTGTCTCTCACTTACAGGTGCCAAATGCATATTGGCATGAAAACAATCCTAAAGGACCTCTTATGATTAAGATATGTGGAGATTGGAGCATGTTTCATGTTCTTCATACAGACACCTTGTTTCACTTCTAGACGTCTGTACAATGTAGCGGATTTTTATCAACCTGTTTTTTGCTCAGCAGGTTTAAGTGCAGAGTTGAGAAATTGCTCTCAAATTGCACATTTATGATGAAAACTGTATGTTTATGCAAAACTGTGAAATCATATATTCAATAAAGATATTTTGAACAGTAAGGAGACTTCTCATGTCTGATTGCATCAGAATATTTTTGAGTATTTGTGTTGTCATGCAAGTGAAAATATGGAAATTTAATATGAAGACAGAGTAATTTCAGGGTATGTCTGCAAACTGAAAGTAATTTTACATAAAGATAGTAGAAAAATATGATATAATAATGTAAAATATGTATATATTATCGCAAATTTTGCAAAGTGGATTTTAAAAAAACAACAAAAAACTTTGGTTATATGTTATTTATGCATCATGTTGCTGGAATGGATGCAAATTTGACCAAATCAATACGTTGCCTTGTGATGATGATGATGATGATGGTTCCAAGGCCTCCTCATGACTTAACAGCACATTTGCACTTAATGTGATAAACTGTAACAACCTTCTATATAATCCACAAAAGATCACAGTTGTCCACAGGTAGGAAGGACTATAGATAAGTGACCTGGAAACCTCATAAATCCCCTCAAACCTCTGTGATTCTTTCCTCACAGCCCAACAAGCTTTTGATCTGATTAAGAAGAAAACAACATAAACTTTCCATAAAAATCTATCTAGCATCTGCTTCTCTGAAATCTTTCTTGTTGTGAAAGACAAGATTAAAGATTTACACACCATCAATCAAAAATAAAAAAAGCCAGTGGTAATTCAAATTGAAGCAAAATGATTGAAAAAGAGGCTTGTCTTATTACTTAATGCTGTTCCATTTAATAGTAATCATGTGAGCATGGTGCAAAGAAACAGACATTGATTCTGTAATCAATATGTTACTTGAATGCTCTTATTAATTCAGCTCATCTTAGGAGATTAAGCTCCTGGTGGGCCCCAGATAACTAGCGTTGTGCTCCGGGCGCTCCATAGGCTGTATTAATAAATTGAAGTAGAAATCAATTACCAGCAAAGGAACAAAATGTCATGGTAAGTGGAGCTACAGAGATGGATGTCATAAGATGGTGGGGCTGCTCACAACGAGCTTCACTCTTTGCAAAAGCATTAATAGCTTAAAAAAATGTTTATCTGTCTATTTTGTCTCCTACAGATGATATTTCTCCTGTGATTCCTTGTCATTTTCACGGTTTATTCAGGATTAGAATGAATAAATAGTCGTCATCAATTCTGGCTTTTCAGCTTTAAGTCGACTTAAACATTTAAAGATTCAAAATCATAACAATATTAACAGGCATTTTGTGTTTGCAAACAACTAATAAACGTTCTGTAATTGTACGTGAAGTCATATTTGTTTAGATCTGTTGTGCCATATGTTTGTTGCTGCGGAACAATGCTGCATGGTTGACACCTCAGCAGGAATTATTGATAAACTAATATTGAATCAGGCAGATAGGATGATGCAGTGCAGCAGAGGCTTGTGATCTCTTTGTTTGTCCCATCATGAAGCGCCATACATCTGATGCACCCTGGAGTTTCCCCCGTGCAGAGGAATCCTAAATACAAACTGTGAATCCCAGGCTGCTGCATAGCTCGGTGCGCAGCTCAATGATCTGCGCTTTTTTTGCAGTAACAGTGCTGCGATTGAAGTTCTCTTTTCTCTACACCGCGGGCCTCTTTGGATGCAACTAGGATAAATGAGATCAGTCATGCTGATGGAGCCCGAGCTGCAGCAGCCCCGGAGAGATACAAAAACCTGTGTCATGGCACAGGAATCCACATGGGAGGCACTTGAGAAACAGGAGAACGGGATAAAAAATCCTGCAAGCACATTCATATTACAAAAAGCTCCCAAACTCTGCCAAGACGTGGAAATAACTTGCAGCGCTGTTGCCTCATTTCTTGTCTCAAAGCAATGCAGGAAACACAGGAATAAATCATTTGTAGTGTCATTTCAGCTGAGTGTCACACATTAATGTGTCTTTGTGTGCGCCGTGGGATTAGCTCAACAAACTGCTGCGTGTAGAAACAGCAGCGTGTTGCATTTTAATGTACCTTCAAGATTCTCATCCGTGAGCTCCGGCCTTTCAAGGATAACCTCGTTGTCAAAGATCTCTTGGGTTGAATTAACAGTGAGTTCAAGGATAATATCACTCTGTGTTTTATAGAAAGAGGACATTTACACTGTTTCAAACAGGGGTTTTTGAAGCATTCCATGACTTTCCCAGTATTTTATTGCCCCTGTTTGAAACAGTTTATTTACAAGCATGTATTTACAAAAAACAATTCAATTAATGAAACACAAATAAATCATTTAAGATTTTGTCCGTGTAATTTTTTAATTAAGATATATTGATATTAGTTTCATATCTTAGCAAAAAGCATCTGTGGCAATATCATGTGTCTGTGATACTTGCTTGCAATGGATACTTCACTTTCAAATGATGCAACTCATAAATATATTTTTGTTAGACCCTCCCTGTTGTGTAAAATTTTGCATTTTTTAAGATTTTTAACTTATTTTTAAAGCATTTCTTTAAATAATTTGCAGTTTCCAGGCTTGAACAACTCTGGCGGCATCACTCAGGTCATTTTCTCAGAGTTCAGGATCTCCTCCAGAGCCACAGAAGACATTCGGCTGTTTTTACAAGCTAAATAGCTCATTTGATCAGTAAACTGAGCTTTACATGAAAAATTAATGGGCAACGTTTAGTGTTATAAATCAAAATAGCATTAAGAAGAAGAAGGAAATATCCAAGACAGTTAACACAATATTTATTTCATATGTTCTTTGTGTTACCATTCGAAAGCTTCTAAATGCCGACATATTCATACATATACATGTCTTTGTATAAACACACACCAGTATTTTGTCTTCATTAAACTAAACTGCACCTTTTACAGGCCATAGATTATATCTTTGTCTTCAGTGTTGCTGGTATAACTGCTGTATTAAAATGTAAATTTAGGAACATAATATTGTGCCCTGAAGCAGATAAATTCATATTTCATGCTGCAGAAAAAAAAGGACCAGTAGAGGGCGACCTCAACACACAGAAGGGGTTTGAATAGACCTTAGCACTGTTGTATGGACTCACAGCTGTCACTGTCTGATTCCTATAGCACATTCATTTTTCAATATATGGATTTTTTTTTCACATGTTTATCTGCATCTTTTGAATTTGTTTTTAATTTAAAAATGTATTTGACATTTTCATGTAGTTATTGATCCGAAATGCAACAAAGAACAAAACTCTCTTTAAACCTGTGTCCTTCTTTTATATTAAAATTAGAATAATGTGATTTTGGACCACTGCTTATGGATGTAATTACAGTATTTTGTGTTGGTTAAGTGCAGCTGAGTTTCTTGTGCTGTCTTGGTTCTGTAAGAATCTTTGCTATGGGCATCTGTGCTGCATCTGTGTGTGTTTGCGAACACATCAGGTGTATTTTAAGAGCAGAATATGAGGGGAAGCATTCTTTCCACATACTTTATGTGTCTACTGTTGTCAGATGCCTACTGTGGGAATGCTGACAGGTGTGTGTGTGTGTGAGTGCTTATGTGTGTGTGTCTGTTTTTTGGAAATGACAGGTTATGGAAATACACTTACCTGGGCATACACACTCTATGTGCTGTGTTTTGCTTTGTTTGAAAGGGAATTTGTAGCTGCTGCCAAAGATTCCTCCGCCACACTGAGGCAGAGTGCGGATCAGCATTTATTCCACAGTAATAAGCGCGGAATTCAGACTTTCCCTGAAAAGCGGATTTTGAATTGAAAGTTGTTTGGCGCATTAACTCTGAGTGGCGTCGTTAACAAGGCTCTGGCTTGTTTACAGTGGTTCAAAAATCAAGCAGTCTCTCACCTCACTCAGTAAGAGACATGCATAAAAACACACACAGGAGTACACATAGCCGCGCACACACTGCCATTTGCACGTATGCAAACACTTACAAGAATCACACACAGATGTTCCCCCCACATGTGTTTCCCTCCCTCCCTCCCTCCCTCCTCTTCCTCCTTTCATGCTTCTCTTCTTGCCCTCAGAAAAAGAAGTTTGGATTAAAAGAGAAAAACACTGACTGATGCCTTCACGACTGCCTCTCAATTTCACATTCAAATCAATATTTCAAAAGCTTTTATCATCAAATAGTTTTGAGCAAAGTGCTCCTCACTAAGGATCTTTAATGTTGAGGAGAGGTAAATAGGATTTGGAATTCACAAACCCGAGCTTTCATGCCGTCATTATACCGTGAAGAGGAGGAAGAAACTCTTTTTTGTCTGACAGAAAACAGTGTAAATCTGCATTAAAAGCAGGTTTTTTCAGACGTTGGAACGAGTATCTTTGACTTTACATCTCTCCTTGGTTACACATGTAAGCAGGAGACACTATGCAAAATGGAAATAGTACAGTAATTACATGTCTTCTCTTGAGAATAGTCCATGTATCACACAGACTAATTTAAATGAGGAATCCAAATCATGCAAGTGTAATTAAGCGTTGCATAGCCTCATGCATAATGCAGCATTTAGGTATTGACTAAATACCTGATAAACAAATAGAGTGGGTGTGGAAAGAGAATATGTTTGTCACACCGCAAGCAATCCGCCCAATAAAAAAACACAGTCGGCCCACTAATTTGCCTCCATATGTGCCGGAGGAATTTCTCCCACCCGCCGCAAACTGAACCTTGACCTCTGGCTCGGGAGGAGTCTTAGAGACAAAACAAGGGGCTTTCTGGTGATGTCAGTCTGAGTGGCAGCTGCGGGTCAAAGGGGGAGGGACGAGGCTGTCCCACGCATGGCCACACAGAAGTGACTGCTCGGTCGCCGCGGCCACTTTGAGCCTGGGAAAGCGACAGGATACGTACGTGCCATGGCAAGCTTTGTCAAGGAGGGGGGGAAAATAAAAAAATGAGCTGTGACATTAGACTGGTGGAGGAGAAGATCTTCTAATTCTTCCTCTATCAAGTTGTATACCTGTTATTTGACATTTTAAAGGGGTCAGCTCATCCCAAAATCACAAAAAGCACATTTTCATATTTCTTATTTTCTTATTTCTTATTTTGTTATTGTATTCAGCTGTACTTCCACTAAGAAACCATCCTCAGAGTGACAGTGTAAAGTTAGCAGGACGTTGTGTCTTGAAAGAAACATTGCTATTCAGACTGCTAATGACCTCCATTGTATTTGTGTGCCAGCAGAAATCTCCAATATCACAAAAATCTGGGCAAACAAAAAACCCAAAGTATCTGCATGGCTTGAAGGGCAAATGAAAAAATATGTTTTTGTTTTGTAATTTGGGTAAACAGTCTTTTAATTAGTCTCAGAGAAGTCATGGAGTACTGCTGTAACCACGAGCCTTTTTGATTTATTTGTGCTTCAGCTGCAGCGGCAACAACAGAGTCCTTTTATTTACTTTCAAGAGTCTCTGTTTTTCGCATTGATCACAAGTCCACACAAAATATTGCATGATGCCGTTTCCACCTGTCATCGTAATTGTCTGTGTCTGATTAGCCTTTTAATTTTCCTCTGAACCGCAGAAACACACCTGCTTATGAAAGGACTTCGCACATTTACAAGAACAAATTAGGAATTCGTGAAGTGGTTGAGCAACAGAGATCTTTTTTCTCTCCTCCTCCACCAACACCATCACCTCTTCTCCCAGTCTCCTCCTCCTCTTCCTCCTCCTTTAGCTCTGTTCCATGACTGTCTCCAGATCCCACCCTGAATTTTCTCCTCACCTCAGCACCCCCACCCTCTCTCTCTCTCTCTCTCTCTCTCTCTCTCTCTC
>JAPZDV010000014.1:6673358-6705366 GCA_029814665.1 Acanthurus lineatus
TATAATATAATATAATATAATATAATATAATATAATATAATATAATATAATATAATATAATATAATATAATATAAGTGGACTAAAATAATTTAATGGAAGTACTCAAACAAAATGAGGGTTAGAAAAAAGTAGCACATAAAAGTTCTCTGGGTGACAAATTTTAGCCACTAGATGTCGCTATCACTGTCACTATCAGCATCTTTATCTGTATGAAGTGATCAAACATGATAACACTTCTTAAGTAACAAAAAAGGCAATTAACTTTTTTGGGTTCAATTGTTCAAAACAGGGGAACAATTCATATCAGGTATTACTGCCACCTACTGGACTGGAGGAGAAGAATAATGGCCTATAGCATAGAATATAATGAAAAAATTGGGTTATGATGTTCAGATGTTCATAGGGATGAATTTGACCTGATCACTTACTCTAAAAAAGTTAGATTTTGGAATATAAGTTGAGTAAATGTGATCTGATGATCTCTGGAATGAGTCACCTGTCACCTGATTGGCAGCTGATGGGGGCATATGTCCCCTATGGCTCAATGACCGAAGTCTGTTTTTTTTATAACAGTTGTGCAGAGGCGACCTGCTGCTGTAGCTGCTGCTGCTGCTTCAAATGACAGATGCTCTGATTTAGTTTTTATTGCTGAATCTTACTCCGGTAATGAAGTTGGGACTGTTATGTCTCTCTCATTACCTTTTCATTAAAGATATGACTAGAAAATGGGGTTGCCATGGCGATGGCTCCTTGAAGTCTCCAAGCTGTATGCGGTGCTGCATTGTTTACTCTTTTGCCAAGAGTGCTGTCTTCGCTAGGAAATGAAAAGACTTTTTCTTTCCTGCGCCTTCATCTCTTTTTTTTCTCCTCTTTCTTTTATGGATCAAACAATGACCTGCAAATAGAACATTCTTCAGTGGTCCTATTTGTTAATGCTGAGAGGTTTCATTAGCTTGCTCGTTGCTCCCAAAATGATAGCCGACGCTACTCGGTGGGGTGAGTGAAAGAAAAAAAAAGTAATTCACGGCCTGTAAGTAGTAATTTACACAGAAGAGATTAAAGAAAATGGCATGGAACCATTTTGTGTAAATGACATTGGACTTAATGTCTGCAGAAGCAACTGCCAGTTTGCTTGAGCAGAACCTGGTGAAGGCTAGTGAGTCTTTCATTAGCGGTGATGAATTTGAGTATAAAAGTAAAAAGGCTCTGACATTTATAGAAGCTTGTAAACTCATATATCCATCCAACATCCCTTCAACCATGCAAAAACATTGGTTTCAGTCTCAAGTAGTTACAGTGCCCAGAAGCAAGGTAAATAAGAGAGGGTAAAGACAGAGTCACAACCTTTTCTCCTCATTCATCAGCAGCATTTTCCAAACCATTAGCCCTGTCATTGCTTCCTGTACTTTTCATGTCTGCCGGCTGGCTTCACCCTCAGTACTGTGATTAGTTCAAACAGGATGCCGCTCATCGATTTTGCTCCACTGGGTGCAAGTTAACCCTCTGCCAGCTTTTAATTGCTTCTCTTGACTGTTAAAGCTGTGCACGGCTCCTCCTGTGGTTAAAAAAATAAATAAATAAATAAAAAAATAAATAAATAAATAAATAACTACATACATAAAAAAGCCTTGGATTGAATTTTGTTTGAAAGCTTTTATGCCGGTGTGAAAACACATTTCTGTCTCAGAATATTTAAATGCATCAAATTCTACCTATCAAGAACTGAACGTGTTTTGCTTGTATCCAAGAATATGGTGTTTAATTGAATGTGTTACCTGCTGGCAGCAATTACTGTGATGCCGAGAGGTATGGATGGAGACGGAAAAAACAGATGAAAGAAGGGAAATTACTCTCTCCCTCTGTCTTTGGAGCTTATTGTGTTTTTTTTCGGAGAGTATCATGACTCTAGCATGACTGACAGAGACATGATAGAGCTGCGGTAAACAAAAGGTGCTGCGTGTACACACACAGATGAGCATGGAATGAGTTTTTGAAAACAATAAATCACATCTCGCAGAAAAAAGCTTGATGCCTCGAACCTAATTAGGGACCAGGTTTCGCTGCTGCCGGGCGTTCTTCTTCTTCTTCTTCTTCTTTTTCCTTCTTTTTCTTCTTTCTACCAAGATATCTGCCTTCCCATGCATGAAAATGAACAAGACTCTGCTTGCACACGGGCCAAGTTCTATGCCAAACGCTCATGACTGGCTTTGTGAGCTCGAAGCCCTGATGGTGGCGCTACAGTGACTGCCTGAGGTATAGATCTTTGAAAATTCATAACAAATCAGTCTCATGTGGTCTTATGTTTGGAGTTTCCACAAAAATGTGGGCTAAATGAGCAGGAATGACGGGAATTTTGAAGTGCCAATTAACCTTATCTCCTCCCAGACTGGCTTAACATTGGCCCTCAAAAATGATAAAGCTAGATTTTCCCACTTTTTGCTGGTAGCTCAACATAACCATGAGAGCAGTTAGGATGTTTTGAGAAGATCCACGATGTACAAGATGAACATCTACTGCCTGCTCAGATATTGTGCTGCGTGTACTACAGACAAATCACTTGAAAGTTTGCTAGGTTTATGTCTACTGATGGACACTCCGGTATTCTCGTGTCCTCTTCTTTTTCATCTTCCTTCTACTTTTTCTCCTTGAAAAAGCCTGAGATCTGTTCTGCCATTAATTGTGTGAAGCTGCTTCTCCACAGTGCTTCATTGTTTCTAATGAGCTCTTGGTTCGTATTTGTAGGGGGATTTTTAATTATATATCAACATTGCACCATCAAACTGATTAACTCTGCTCTGCAAAGCTAATATTGTAAGTTTTAGTATTTAAATGTTGGTACAAATGCTTAAAGTGATATGAAACAACTTTTAAGTGTGCAAACACCGTAAAAAAAAGATGACAAGATCACACCTGCAAACACATCAAATGTAGAAGAATGCAGATGCAACGCTATTAAGAGAGAAACAGGAAATACCAGCAATAGTATAAAATGATATATGCAGTATGTTTTTATATCATATCTGAAATGAACACTGGAGCAAATTCTACCAGTGTAAGTGTCATTTTGTGGGAAAAAATGGCAGGAAATCATTTGCTGCAGGAGGTTCTGGTGGATTAAATTTAGCCATTTGTGGTGCAAACAATTATTTAAAATGAGTCAATATTTGCTTGGAAACAAAGCTTTTTTTTTTTTCTCTCAGAAGGCAAAATTTGTAAATGAGACCAACACATTTCATCGACATGTTGACAGAAGTCCTAGAATATGGTTATGAGGGCCTCATAAAGTCAGCCAAGCAAAACTTCAATACTTTTCTAAACGGCTCCTTGGTTTTCTCCTCCCATCATTATTTGAATGATTTTTAAAGGTCTTTAATTTGCATCCTGACGCTTTGCCCTTGTTCAACTGATTTTACTATGCAGATACAGAAGCGATAAGTGTGACGGAGGTTTCATCTCCCAGAAAGGCAAAAATATATTTTACTTTCATACCTCCCCCCAATGATTTTAGCTAATAAAACATTCATATTAAGCAAAAAGCCATTCAGTATAAGCAAGTGTATTAATAAAGAATACATGGGAGGCATAAAATAATCATTCCCAACGCTGCTCAGAGATAAGGACGTTTCACATGCATCTAGCTGCCCTCTTGTTCCATGATTTGTTTATTTGCTTTTCGCTTCATGTCTACATGTTTACCTAGCAGTAATTTATGTGCTCGCAGTCAACATTAGAATATGAAGACAAACAGCGAAGCACAGCACATTTAGGGGGGAAGTGGCAGAGCTGTTCTCAGGGCTGGCACAAATGACAATGGTGTCACAAGAAACAGATTGGATTTGGGCTCAGGACACTATGGGCCTTTTTTTTTTTTTTTTTTTTTCCAGGGAGGCGTGTAAAAAGTAGGTTGCAATGCTGGGGGTGTATGTACCAAGCCCCCAGGGCTATGACAAAAAATATGGGGCATTCTCTCTCTCTTTCTCTCTCTCTCTCTTTTTCACACACACACACACACACACACACGCACTCACACACACTTGCTTTCTCTCTCTTCATCACAGTCTTTTCTCTCTCCCTCATTATATCTTCAATTATCAAGTCAGGAGAGAAACTCATTATTTTTGGAAGTCAGTGCCCACGCTGGTGTTCTTTTTTGACACAACACAAGAGGGGGACCGACAACGTCCATTTGTTGAGATTCCAATCTCCTAATAACATTAGCTAATTGTGAGAATAATCATCTTAAAATGACACTGAGGAAAATAATGATTTATATGCACTTTTACCTTTGAGCTCCTAGAATTAACTGGCTAAAACTACAGTAAGTGAAGAAAATGATCCTTTTTTTATGATCACGTGCAGCATGTGTCGTTAACGAGTGGGGAGTAATTACTCGTGGGTTTTTTTTTTCACTATTTGATGCAGGGTTTTTTATTGACAGCAGGGTATTATGCAAACCATGACCAGGCTGAGCAGCACGTGACCCACCATAGGGACTGTATCTGATTTCATTATTAGCCCCAGTTTGACTGGCTTAGCCCTCATATGTACCATGAACACCTTTACCCTTGGGTGGCTTGAGTTAATTACTTCAGCCCATAATGCCTGAGATACCAACTAATAAGCATGGAGTGTTACAAATTATGATGCTCAGATTAGATGCTGCTTACTCCCAGAATGGATGGCTAAATCATTAGAGTGTTTATGAAAAAATGGGGCTTTAAAAACACACACTCACACACACAAACACACACACACACTTCAAATATGATGTATTTTGGTCAAGGTTCTTTTTGCATTTGTCTGGCATATGAGTTGTGTTGTTTTGGGATTAAAGTTTAACCAAATAATTGATTCCATCTACTCCTTGAGGGATCTTTCCATGCAGATGGTTTGGATTTTATTTGCCCCAGGTTGGAGATATTTCTGCTTCACACTCAAGCATAATTTATACTGGAGATTGAGTACATGTCCTTCTCACTTACCAAAATCCCAAATTGTCTCTTTTACTTTTATTATTTCCAGTTGATTTTATTACCAAAGTCTCTCTGAAAATTGTTCTGTTGAGTCCAGCCAGCAAAGACCAGATGAGAGAAGATCTGAGGTGATAAAAAATGTTGCTACACTCATTTTGGTTGCCTTCAGTTATTATTGTGTACCCAAAGCAGAAAGATTAAGCAGCATTTTTTTGCTCCCACAGCTCAGTGACACAAAAGCTGCCTTGTAGGTGAAGATTGTTGGTGCTGCATGAAGCCTGAACAGAATACCTGCAGACTACCAACTTTTTTTTATCTGGTTAATGTTTTATTTACAGTTAATACTCTTCTAAAAGGACACATGAGCCCATAGAGAAGATGCAAAGAAAACCTTTATCATTAAAACAACATGAGGTAGTTCTGATTGAATGCAGGCCTGCTTAATCTGTGTTAGTTTGTAGAAGGAGTGGCTGCAAAAAAATGAGACCAGCGCTCAAGACAATATTAGCGTTGGCAGTTTTAACCGGGTTATTTTTAGGGATTTTTTTTACAGCTGTTTTTTTGGTGACCAAAACTGGGTGTTTTTAACATGACGATTGGGGAATTTTAAAACTTGTTTCTGGAAACAAAACCTGGTACATTAAGCACAAAACATGCACTTTCCAAAACCTTAACCAAAGTCATTTTAATGCTGATACTTAATGAGACCTTCCCACAGAGATGTAAAGTTTTATGGGGGGAAAAAATAGAAATGTTGAGTTTCAACAAATCCGCGGTTTGCAGATTTTTACAATGACAACATGAATTTGTGGTGATGTGGTTGTAGATTAAGGTTTTTGTTAAATATCTGCAGATTGTTTTGATTCGTTTTCTATGTCTGATCACATGTATCGAGGAATGCTGCATTTGTTCTTTCACTCTCACATGTTATCGCTCTTATCTGTCATGTTTGTTGTGTCTTGTAAGCCACCTTTAGGTGCATGACACCCAAAAAATTTAATTACCTCACTTCACTTACCGCCAATAAGCATAAATATGATTTTGATGTGTGGAATCAACTTCACCTTTAAACATCAGACAGCCCTCACAGGGACCTTACCGCCATCTTTCATTATTTAGACCACTCACGAACAAGGTGCTGCAATTCAAATGACAAGAGCAATAGAGAATATATTAATGCAGCGTTCTCTTAAAGTGTCTTTTTTAAGTGCTTTAGTTCGAGCCCTTTTGCACTTAGCAAGGTCAAGTTCACGTCATCTTACTGTCTACATGTGCAAAATTACAGTTTACCGGCATGCAGGGGAGGCAGGACACTTCATGGTGATTAGGTGTATCCAGGAGGGCGGGTTTTGTGACTACACGTGTGGGTTGGCAGTTGGGGGAAAACTTGAGACAATGCTCGACTTGGTGAGCACACACTGTACAGAAGCCCTCCCACACAGCCTTTGTTAAGCCTTCTCTCTTGAGCTGGCACTTCAGCCTCCCTGAGCCCATTGACTCCCACTGGATGCTCACCACTGTGTTTCCTGGGTGAAATATATGGGTGCCTCTTTAATACTGTAACATCCGTATCCATTCCTTTCACACATGCACCCCCCCCCAACCCCTCTTCTCAGCAAACTGCAGCCAATACAATTTAATCCCATTTGGTAGGCAACTTAAATTCATCCAATTTCACAGATTAGGAGTTGTGGTCTCTGCAAAAAAATTTAGCTTTTACTCCTGGTTGTTTCTTTTGCTTTAATGTCTGATGTGCTAACACACTGGAGAAGCATAACTAGGAAGAAATGTAATGAATTTAATACATAATTTATCATATATTTCTTTGGTTAACCTTTCTGCTCTGGAATCTGTGCGCTAATTTTCATGAAGGTCATATAAGTCATTTTCATTTTGCTTACATTTCCTATAAGCCAGGCTTATTTCATTCCAAAGACCTTGCCATAGCAAGTGTAGTTTCTATAACAACCATACATCACAATGAAGCCGAAGATTCTACATAATTAAATTGCACGCATTAACATACTAAGCTAACGGGATGTCTGCCTTATGTGGCATTTGCTTTTAATTACAAAGTGAAAACTTTTCTAAAAGGTTCTTTGATCAAGTCGAGAAACAGCATAATGACGCATTAATGAGTATATGGAGATGATTGGCAAGATTAACTGTCCTCTGGAATTTGTTTCCCATCTCATTGTGATTCCTGACATAAATATGCGCAGGATTGTTTTGCATGATGTTAATTAATTTGCAAAAGAAAACATGTCATGTGCCTCTGGGAGACAATTGATTTTTTTTTAACCATTTTTTATCATTTCAACTTCTCAAAAGAAAACATTTCATTCCTGCGGTGAAGGTAGAGTCAGCAGTGTAATGTGCTGTGATTTTGATGTGTGGTGCAGTTTTTTTTGTTTTTCCATGGGATAGTTTGCTCAGTTTGAAATGACAAATGAACTAAGTTTTTTTTTCAAAAAAGCACAACACAAATAGATGCACTGGGTAGCAGGATGAGGGAAATTTAGAAAAAAAAGAAGAAGAAGAAAAACAGATAACAACAAAAAGCCCAACCTCTGACAGCCGGGATCAGCCTGTCTTATGAAAACGAACGCCGGTGGTTTTAATTTACTGACTGCATTAGCCGGCTCCTCTCCAACCAAGCTTGGTGTTGTCTCGTTGGCAGCAGCAAAAGTTATTAATGGTGCAATAACAGGAGGCAAGCCTGGGCACAGAATATTCTATTCTTTCTTAGATTGTGTAATGATTTCCCATGAAAGGGAAGGCTGCCTGCTATCTCTCATTGCAGCTTTTTTTTTTCAACAAAGTGACGAGGGGAAGAGGTGGTGGAAAAACACTGTCCTTTGGGTTAATTGACTTATATCTTTAACATCTGACATTTTTATGTAAACATGAGAAAAATACCTTTTTAACACAGGAGATATGGACCAACACTTGCTTCCTTGCATGTACATATTTATCAGAGTTCAACAGTAACCATAGCTGTTAAAGACTCTTAAGTTACTGAGAAGAAACACAAAAAGAAGCTTTGCCCAAATACACAAGAGGTTACATGATGCAACAGGGATTAATAATGCAAAAATAAAGCAAAGAAAAACTTATATTGCCCTGTTGCATATTCATTCTGTACCTTAGGAGCATATTTATAACCTGACATTTTAGCAGATGGAAGCAAGGAGTCAAAGGTTCCTTATTAAATTTAAACCAGAGAAGCGAAGTGAGTTCAGCAGGAGATTTAGCCGATGACCTCCCGCCTGGGAAAGTTGTTGTCGGTGGTTCTTCCAGCTTTTATAAGGCCAGCTTTGCATGTTATGCTTTTAATCACAATTACTGGCCAGCCATCCAAGTCTGTTCTGTGATTTATGTGTTTTAAAAAGCAGCGGGGGTGATTGTCTGAGAAGGTCAAGCTGCAGGGCAAATGAGTGGAAGGCGGCATTATAACACTCCACTTACTACCGTTTCCTCTTTTTATTTCTTGTGGTGAACAGATTAGCCTCCACCTCAGTGTGGAATAAACCTTAAACTGAGCTAAGCACACCTGCAATCAAAGGTTAACGCTTCCAAATTCTGCACTTTTTAATGCTTCCGAGTACGAATCAATACACATTCAACCCCCTTCTCCCCTATGTTTTTTTTTTCTTTTTTTTTTTCCTGCAGGCCCTCATATTGATTCCACGCATGAGCCTGCAGAGTTATCACAAAACAAATTGCACAGACTTGAATTTGACAATCCCTTTATGAGGAGCGCTTCATTGATTTCTGGATGGTGGCTCTGTTCGGCTCCTTGACGGAGGAGGAGAGAGGAGGTTGCTTGCTGAAGAGACACAGTGCAGCTTATTTCTAATTGCTTTATTACCTTATTGTATTCTGGCAGCAGCTAATGTTGGAGATTTAAAGTTAGAGACCGTTGCTCGAGCGTACAGTAAGTGTGTGTTCACCCTGTTTCCTCGCTTATGTCGGGAAGCCCTGCTGGGAATAGCACTGACTCGCGACTTTTTTCCAAGAGGATACGGCGTGTCAGCGAAATCTCTCCTGCAGTGTGAGGCTTGACACTGCAGTGACAGCGCAGCAATATTTTCCCTCTTGTTTCAGAACAAATTACCAGCAGCATGACATCAGAGGGCTCATTGTGCACCCAGACCCCCTCCTCACTCTCTCACACACACACACACACACATGGCCACCCTCCCTCCAGTCAGCTCTCGGGGTGGGTGGATGGTCTCATTGTTATATACTGTATGAATACCATTGTTTTCTCTCAGATATTCTAAAATAGTTCCACAAATGTGTGAAAATAAGGGGTCTGGTTTTATTTGACACCTTTATATTAAACATGATTAACTTGAAATAGGTGTTTTTGCCATTTTTTCATCATTTCTTGAGTTTATTAACATAAGTCACCTTTATCAGAGTATTTATTTACTTTATCATCTTGTGCTTTCATAAATTTATTTTTATCTTAAATGAAATGAAACCACAGACAATGAGGAAAAGCTCTCAATAGGTTTTTTTTTTCCCTGTTTGAACAATTTTTTATCCCAAAGCTCTTTCCATTACCGCTTTGACAGGTAGGTAAAAGCAGATACGGCAGCGATGGGTGAAATAAAATCAAATGGCTCACAGAAGACAGAGTGGAGAGTCTAATACTGTGTGACAGTGTGTCTGCGAGGCCACCAGATGCAATTCACCTGCAGGGTTAGGAGTTTATCCAGAGCTCCAAGTTACAGCACACACACGCTTCTCTTGTTTACCTTCATACATGCATCACGTTTGTAACGCACGGCCACTTTTCCGCCTCTGCAGAAAGTAGCCTTCCTTTTCTTTTCCACAAGGTTTGTGAGGTGCTCTGTTAAAAAAAAGAGAAAGACTGGGAGGAGGGGGGGCTGCTCTGTCTTCTTCCCCTCCCTGTGTGGAATAAAGCTGCATTTTGAGAGGCAGTGCTGTCATGCATCACACACCAGGAGGAGCAGGGAAACAAACAGGGCCAGATTCATCAAACAGAGGGAGTAGCTCGGCAGGATGGGGAGCTCTGGGTGTTAATCAAAGTTGAACAGCTAAACTCATTTTAATCCAAAGGGGAATAAAGAAGAATCGGAGCTGTGTGGGGGGAATTGTGCAGACCACAACCTTTGTTTTATGCACAAAAAGGGTAAATGAAAAATCCCAGTGTGCAGATAAAATGTTGCATGATGTGATAATGTAACATAAAAGAGTATAAAGACCTGAGCAAACGGATAATCACTGAGAAAATTTGATAAAATTCTGCCAGTCTTTTTTAAATGAACTGCAGTTCAAGTTGCGAGAATATCATTATGCGAGCGCGGCTGATTCTGTGCACCCAGTTTTGCATATTTTCAGCTTGCTTTAAATATGCTGTGCCACCCAGTCACTCTGGCTTATTTGTTTTTTAAGTCCTGCAGACTTTGATGTGGCCTGTAATCTTGTCCAGTCTATTAGGATATTCAGATTGAAGCAGACTGTAAATTAGTAGTGAAGCTCTCGTCCAACTCGCTTTCTTTTTGGAATATTTTGCAGCTCCTAATTGGATGAATGGGTTTATTTTGTGTTTTTTTTTTTTTTTTGGAACAACCATGGCGAGGCTTCTGTTTAATCTCCGCGGGCCCCACATCCTGCTTCCCCACCCACTCACCAGATTGATTGTATCTAATACCAGACAATGGCATCAATGAATTCAAGTAGGGTTTTTTTTTTCCCTCTCGGGTAGACAAGAAAGGGAGTCATTTGCATGCAGGTGACATGTTCAAACAGGACAAGGTGAGATGAATCGAAATGCAACTCAACAGTTTCCTAATGCCTTGACCTAATTATGCACCCATTTTTCTGATTTCTTTTTCCCACACCGGCTAGTCATATCCCATTCAGGCATATTCAGGATTGGTTTTGATGAAAAAGTCTCCACTGATTCACTGGTTCTCTCTAGTTTCGCTGACTTAAATTGAGCTTACAGGAAGATTTAATGTGCTTTTAAATAAAATCTGCATGAGGAAAACGCTTAACCATAAGTTCTGCAGAAACTAGATGAGCTTTTTCTGTCATTGATCGGCTATATTAGTGTGTGCTTCCTCTTCCAGATGCTCTTAAGGTTGGCTGTATCGTCTTACATCCTCATCCTGACCACGGTAACCACAACATATAAACCCAGTGGGCAGGAGACTAAACACGTGCAGACCAAACGAGCATCAAAGAGGGCCAGATTCATGCTGGTGCGGTATTGATCCCTGAGGAAATTCAAATCATGTTTATAGAAAAATACTTAGATCAATCCACAGATGCTGAACAACCTGGATCAAATTGCAAACATGCAACATGATAGAACGGGAGGAAACACTGATGTGTGCAAAATACAGAATCTGCTCTATAAAAATAAAGGTGACAAGCAGTTGTACAGGTAACTAATTTATCGTCTACATCTGCAGCTATTCCTCCAAACCTCTGACATATAAAGAGAGAATGTAGCAGAATAATTGGTTAGCTTGTAGGCTTGTTGTTTATTTACTTGATCCTTGTGTGAAGGGCAGAAAAAAACTCTGATTATGCTGCACTCATGAAGCCTAGACATGAAAGCGTATATGACATGCTATCATCCTGTATCCAGCTCTCGCTCTCTGCTTTGTGGAGCTTGTTTTTTAGCATATAATAGTGTTATCACTCCAGTCCAAGATTGTTGTAACACACCACTGGAAAAAAAGACTCATACTAGGTCCTGTTACCCTAAATGAGAAGAGTGGGAGCTGAGAAATAAAAGAAAATGTTCCAGTCATTGCCACCACCCTGCTCCGCTGTCTGGGCCGACATCAACGCCGAAATGAAAATGACCTCATCGTACGTTCAGCCAAATCATCATAAATGACATGAAATTAACTCTACCAGACAGCTTTTTTTCTTTTTTGGGGGGTTCTTTTTTTTTTTTTCTTGGGCAGTTCTCCATTTTGCTGGAGTTTGTGGTTCTGTGCCCTTGTTATCTGGCCCTCCAGACTCCACTCTCACTGTGAGGCAGAGGAGCAGAAAGATGGCAGTAATTCATTTTGTGCCATGCCACAGGCAATGCTCTTTTTTCCTTCTGCCCATTACCTCCAGACCAGTCTCTGCATCTCAGCAGGACATCGCTCCCTTCTGCTCTTGCCCAGACCCACCCTCCTCCTGGGGGGTGTGCTGAGGTTAGTGGACGACCCACTTCGGATTCTGTCAGCACCACCCGCAATCATCCGAGGCCCTCCACTCAGCTCCTCTCCTCTCCTCTCCACCCTCGGGAGAACAGCTAGAAAAGCAGTGGCTGGTAACTTTTGCCTCTACCAAGAAAAACTCACACCACCCAAGGAATACACACCACCGCCTGCAGAAACTGCAACATCTGTTTTGAAATATTTGAAAGCAACTTTTGAATTTTTATCTATTTGCATGAGTTGAAATCAAACAAAGAGATGTAAAGAGATGTAATATGACACAGGAAATAAAGTGCAGGGACATTAAAACCTGCCTGGAAGGGCTTATCCCCCCCCCACCCGTTCATAAATTTACCCATTTTTCAATAATATAAGAAAACTTTCAGTCAGAACAATCAGAGACGTAGATTATATTAGAAATTTAACATTGAAAAAAAACATACAAAAGCACATATTATGTGTATAATTGTATGTATGTATCTTGATAAAAAGACCTTTTTTCCTATTAGTGAATCTGTTTGAAATGATAGAAATTAGACATGTTGGCATCAAAAACTATATTGTGTTATATTTTATGTTCTTTTTTAAAATATTTCACAACAGCTTTGTATTCTTATCGTGGTTTGTTGCTTTATTTTAAACATGAATGATTCAGTGCGTTACCAAGGTAAAATATTCTGGTTGGAAAGCTATAAGTTTCAATTACAGCCCAGTGTTTTTAAATGAGAAGATGTGCATCAAATCCAAGATGCTTGGATGTTTATTGAGTGGCATGATGGAAATGCTGCTTCTTTTTTTTTTTTTTTTCAATATTGCCACAAGACCTAATTTGTTCCCCTGGCAAGCATTTGGGTTTGTTTTTTATCTTCATTTTGACATGTTGTTGTTCATGAGGAGAGCAAAAGAAATATCCCATTAACAGGCTCTCTCCTATCTCCCTACATAAATCACTGACATGGAAATGAAACTGTTCTGACAAAAAGGGAGATGGATAGAGGAATACAAATGCAAAAAGATTACACACACATTCATCCCTTCCCCTCCTCTCCCCCCACATCACATAAAGGCACTTCAGCAAATGGAACAACTTCTGAATGGACAATTAGGAATGCAACAAAAGTCTGAAGTGATTTAAAAGGGAAAAAAAATCTATGTGAGAGGACTCTTGTAGTGCATAATTACATCTGAGTTGCATTCTGTTCACAGGATGGCACAGTCGACTAATCAATGTGAACCTAGCTGTTAATTTCTTAAATTGTGACAAAGCCAAGCATCTCTGATTACTGTGACAACAATTATATTTATCATTTGGCTGGATAAGTTTTGAGAAATATCTTCCTAAAAACCTCCACTCCGCCCTGTGGAAAAAAAGTTAGCTTTAGCTAGTTCAGTTAGCCATCAAACTACATACACGTGCACACAATTTTAACCAAATTTTAGAAAATAAAGGAAGACTCTTGCAAATAGAACTCAGATAAAAGCCTTTTACTTTGGATCCAATATTAAAAAGTGGTTATTGCAAGCACGTGCAAGCATTGCTACTTGCTAGCAGTTAAGCTAGCTTTTTATGAAGCCAACAGCTTGAGCAGTTATCTTGCATGTGAGCTAATCTCTGTTCAACTCTGTTCAAGTTTAGAAATTTGATGCATCTGTTTTTATAAAAGTATAAAGCATGTTTTTATGGACATTTTCTGTGATATATCCACATCCCTTTTAGCAGTTGCAACAAGACATTGAAACCTTAGTGATTAAACAAAGCTATACAATGTTTGCTTTGATAGCTCAGTCGAAACTAGGGTCATGGTAACACATCAATCCTCTTTGAAAAGTAATACCTTTTTTAAACTTTCTGAATACAATCTCCGCTGTGTATTAATGTCTACAGCATTCAGTCCCCTCTGCAGTTCCTCAGCTATCTTATTAACTCGCCTCTTTGGCATAGAGTAGCATTAAGTCGTGAATGTTGAGGACTAATGAAATGGTCAATATATTAAAGAGATATACTCCTTGTTCAAAGTAAACTTACAAATTGACTAATTTCTTTGATACAAAGGTGTGCAGCTCAAATTACAGCCTATTATCCCACACAGTTTCCTGAGGAGCAGTGACATTTGCCAACTTAAATCTATCTCATTCTCCCAGCACTCCTCTGTCATTGCTTCACTCTGTTTTTAGCATAACTTCTATGCTAGGCCTCTTGCATATATTTATCTGCAATGTGACCCAAAATGAGAGGTACTCCAGCTTGGCCATGAACTCTAGGAGACCACAGCTGCAAAAACAGCCCAACGATGATGCCTGCAGAGCTCATGAGGAGCTCAAATCCTTCTGAGAGACAGAAAAATACGACTCCTCTGAGCTCTGATGTGCATGTACCTCTGCAACAGGCAAATCGAGATATAAACAAAGCCCTCAGTCACTTGAGATAAGTAGTTGCATTTACCTAATCTTGGCTGCTTTTGGTCATGTCCCAGTAATTATAATATCACTCCACAATATGTAGGTATACTTGAAGTAAATGCTGGGTGTGTTGAAAGTCTTGATGAAGTGGATGAAGTGCGATGCTGATCGTGCCAGTGATTGGCTAGGAACACAAGTCTCTTTGATCTCTTTTAAAGGTTAAGAATAGCGTGCGTAATTTATGTTTTATTCATTTTCTGACTTTTCCAGAGCAGAAATTATGCTTGGAGCTTCTTTTCATCTGCCTGAAAAATAATCTATGATTTTTTTGGGGGGTCTCCAAATGATATAAAGCATGAAAAAAAGACTACCAATCAGCAAGAAAAGTACAATAAAATGACACTGGTAAGTAATGTTCTAGCAGAGGGAGAAAGCAGAGCTACACACAACACGGCTTTCGCCGGCAAATGCAGAAGATTAAGTAAGTTTCCCTTTGAGAAATTAACTACTACACAAAGTGGAGATAAAAGAAGAGACAGAATAACAAGGCCTGTTTGCCTATTCAGAGGGTTTAGCCATGTATTAAAAATCATACCGTTAAGCTTCCTGACAGATGCTAATGAAGTGATGTTTACATTTTTGATTCACTGCCTAAACAAAGATAAGACATGCTCTCAGAAAACAGCAAGCCATGCAATCCAAACACATCCATTGAGTCTGTCACCAAAGACATGACAGCTTTCTTCCTTACCAACAACAATGAACAGCTCATTTCCATATTAATGAGAGAAGAGAAAGGCGAGTGGATGGGAGGGGGGAGTCGAGCGTGTGTGGGGGGGTGAAGCAATGTTGCTTCTTGTTGTCTTGGCACCTATTGACAAAGTCTTCAAATAGGTTGTTAATGACCAGCCTAAAACACAGAGAGCAGCCTGTGGAGTAATAATATCAACATGTTGCATACGCGCATCACGCTGCGTAGCTACTGTCGCCATGCCTCCTCTGCGGTTGCGCTTGCATAAATGTTTGGCATTGTTGCCGCACACAAGGCGAGACGTGCATGCATTCATGCAGGGACACATCATGCACATGTATACTTACTGATCCATAAACACCACATACACGCAGCACTTAACATCTTGTATAATAAGAGACATTCTCATCCCACAGGAAGCAGGCTTCAGTGCACCCAAAGGGTAAACCCAAAATTAGCAGCTCTTGAGTACTCTGGGCCAAATCTTGGGGGGGGATACGAAACATCTGTTAGGCTGCGTTCACACTACAAGCTTTGGTGCTCAATTCCGATTCATGACTCAGATTTAATGTTTTGTTTTGTTTTTTTTTTAAGTAAGCTTGTTTGGCTGCTTTCTTCACTTTTTAAAATATGGCCGGTGCTAGAGTCCAGTATGAACTCGTCATGGTCCTGAGCTGATGATAACACGTCATGCAACAACACACACAGCAAGATGTCATGCGGAAATAATCATTAAGACCCTTGAAGTCGCTGTTTACAGTTTTATTTATAAGTTTATGTGCAGCGGAAGCCAGCACATTTGTGAGCAGAACATAATGACAATGAGGACGAGGAAAGAGATAGTTATAGTTCAATTATGGCAGCTAGTGTATAGAGAAACACTATAGCTGCTACTTCTGTAGGAGGGTGTGTGCGCTGTCAAAGAAAGAAGTGGTGCTAAGTGCTAATTTTAACTACATTTGTCAGCACCTCTCAACTTTCTTACAGTAAAGACATAAAAGTCATGTTAGTTTCAATACGACTGATTAGAATGAGCTTACACTGCAAAAAAATTGGACCTGTATCTGATTTTGGGGTTAAAATCAGAGTTGAAGAGATCAAATTCCATGTGATTTGTGCTTTTCTTACTGTAACAAATAAACACATCTCTTTCGGAGAATTAAAAAAAAAAATCACATTTAGGCTTCTGATGCCTTCCATATATGAATGTAGCCTCAGATTCTTTTACTTTGCATAACCTTTAAGGGAGTTTGCAGATTTGCAATGTCTCTGATTCCAACTCTTGACTCTGAGAGGCATCTCCTGAACGTAATCTTCCAGTTCATAGTGCATGTCATTAGCCTCCTAAATTACAAACATCATTAGGAGAATTGATTCAACTTAGCCTCCTGGGGGGCTTCAGTCTGCTGTTCCGACGTGGCAGGAGCTCATTTTGAGTGCGGTGTCAATCCTATTTCACAAGTTCAAGCGGACCCATTGGGGGTCTGAGCCGTTCACCCCCTCTTTATCCCTGTATGGTGAGGCCCTGCCACCTCATTAGCAGAAAAGAGTAGACCGTGTGTGTGTGTGCGTGTGTGTGTGTGTGTGAAGCTCTCATGCATTTTGGGCGTGTTTCAGCCTCTCAGTAGAGGAGATGAAATCATTGCGGCACACTGACCTCTGCAACAACCTCAAATGCTGCGACATTGCGGGGGCATCGCTGGGGCACGCTGACAACAGTGAAGAGAACTGATGCTTATTTTTATCCAGAACAGGAAAACGTTACATGCTCCTGTGCACTTTAATGCCGTGGTATTTTATGTTTGGACTAATTTGGCCAAAAAGAAACCTGCGAAAATAAATAAATTGTTGTAACCAACCAAGAAATGGAAAGTGTAGCTATGAGCCGGCACATCAAAAAAGTGCCTGAGTGGAGTATGTGGAGGGAAATCATTTTGATAAGAGTCTGCCGGGTGGGAGAAGAGCGTCAAGGGAGAGCAACTGAGGTATAAGGGGGGAATTGATAAATAGAAAAACAACTATGTTACGCACACGGCATGAGCAAAACATCAAACTTTGAGCAAATTCGCCCTCGCATTCTAATGCAACGCGGTCCTTGTACTCTGCAACAGCCACTAATTCCAGCCCATGTAAGAAACATGGTGGGGGTGGTGTGCCCTCAATAATTCATCTGGAGATTGATAGATGTGTGTCTCCAGAGACCTCTGTGTGGATAGTATGTTTCTCAGCCTCAGTGTGAGCTCTGCCTGTGAATTTGTGAGCATTGAGATCAGGGTCAGAGTTCAAAATGAGAAGGTCTCAAATGGAGCCATGTTGAACCCGAACCTCGTCTTCTAATAGGGCAAAAATCCCATTTTATACTCAAGATTTCTCTGTTTTTTTCTCCACTGAGATGCTTTACGTTGATGCAACAGTGGATTGAGTGTGAACCAAAGAGCAATGCAATTATGGTTTAGCATGTTAAAAAAAAAACTAATAAGGCAGATTGTAGGGCTCTGTAATTATTGTGCTATTTTATCAATTCCATAATGTTCAGCTTCAAGAAAAACAGGCTGATTGGCCAAAAATGATGATAATTGATAAAATAATACCACTGGCTTTGATTTAACTCCAGATCAGATTTTTTAGAAGACAGAAAAAATTCTTTGGGTTTTCTTCTTTTTAATTCACACGGATGAGATTAGCTGCTTGTGTGCTTTTAAACATGTGCACCTTTGGTACGGTGCAAAAAAAGCAGGTTCATTTATATGTTGCTACTCTCATGTTTAAGAGAAAAAATATGTCATAAAATAGCTTTTTTTCATTTGGGATTTTCACTGTGAACACACAAAGTGTCACTTATCTTATTTTATAAACAATATGCAATTCAGCATCAATAAAATAATTGCTGTAAGATTCAAGAGCGCAACTTCACGACATTCATTTTCTCCATTATTACCCCACTGACAGGGGCTGTTTCTTTGTGCTTTAAGCCGCTGCACACCCCCACATGTAGCCAGTGTTCTGACGAGAGAGGTGGACAATCGTTGATGGGCAGATCAATAGTGGAGCATATGGAGGCCAGTCAGAATATAGAAATGAGGAGTGGAAAATGGGATATAGATAATTGAACTCACCAAGCACCCTGACTGGCACCACACGCAATCTGCTGCCTTTTACTTGACCTCACGGAGTGACGGCGCAAAGTGCAGAGATTGTGCTGAAAATGACATGCAGAAAGCGGCTGTAGCGAAGGACCGCTCTTCCAAATGTATATCAGAGGCAAAACCCCTTCATGGATTAATGTGATGTGGATCAATGCTTGTTCTTTGTGCAACAAGTTCCAAGAAAGGACAGTGAAAAAAATCAATCATGTGATGTCATCCGTGACAGCATGCATTCACAGAGCGCAGGGGGGGGGTCACGTGCTCTGACACATAGTTGTGTCAAATCAATCGTGTAAGGGCGAGTCCAGTATGTGTACACACACACACACACGCACAGTCAAACAATATTTTATATTGCTAAATTAAATCGTCTGCCTTTACAGAAGCCACAATACTGACAGAACAGTTTCACCTCGCACACGTGGCCACATCTCCACCGCGCCGGAGAAAAGTCTCCTGCACCGATTATCACTCTGCCGAAGAGGATAGAAAAGAACCCTAATTTGTTTGTATTCCTTTAAACCAATCACAGCCATTTAAGGTGTTGCAAAGGTCAGGTTTTTGCAAAGGTTTGCGAAATAATAACGAGCAGTTAGCATAAAAGGAAGAGGGTGCTGACTGAAACAGTCACCCAATTAATTGCAGGTTTAAACCCACAATCTGCATCCAGTGAGGAGACTATTTGCAGAATACTCCCTGTAGAGAAAGGAGAGAGGAACTCCTTACATAATCAATATCAGGTAGTGGAGACTCGTACAACCCCTGTTCTGTGAAGAAAGCTCCCTGTTCACGATCTTACCGAACAGAAAATCTAAGAACAACAAGGCTTGCGCTCTCCGTTCACTCACTTGACTGTGTTATTTATCAGCTTTCATTTAGCAGCATCCCACTGTGATCAATTTAAAGGAGAACTATTAATTATAAAGACTGAGGCAAAAAAAAAAAAAATCACAGGGCCTCATAACATCTGATTATTATGTTAAAGCAATACCATTAATTAAAGATTCACTGCATACTTGAGTACCACTGACTCACACATAACTCCATGTTAGGACGTTATGAGTCTGTTTGAGTGTCTGCTTAGCAAAATCATAAACAAAACAAACATATCTTATCATGTAGCCCTTTATTTGCATCAGGACAAGCAGATGGTTTTGGTTCTTCTTGCCCAGAACCATCTCTAAGACCTCTAAAAGAGGCTTCAGAGACTTCTGATGCTTTTTCAGTAATATGGAGGTAAATAAAATTAAATATTTACGCTCCTTAAACTTGCAGAAATGTTTTATTTTAATTGTCACCAACTACTTTCTAACTTTTTCTACTGTTTGGTGCTCTGCATGTAGTGCACAAGCTCTGCAGAGCTCTGTTGCAGTTTCTTATCTGCATCACTAACATCTCGTGTCTCACATATTAGAAATGTCAAAAGAGAAGAAAAAAAACATGCAAAAAGATCACAAGTGAGTTGAAAGGTGTTAAAGCGCTCCGAGCTGAGAGGGCGACAGTGTCAGGTGATAATTTTCCGTGGGTGTGTCACTAGAGATGACATTTTTCACATTACATATTGTCATTTGACCTATTGTCATAAACTTACTGCTTAGTTCAGCTTGTGAGTTACATTAAATAAATGAAAACTCAACAGCAAAAAAAGTCTGAAAAATCTGCAGAGCTCATTATCAACAGATTTCTTAGGTCTTTGATCAAAGAGTTAGCTCCCAAAGAAAGCTCCAACCACAGAGATTTGTAGATTATCCACAATTATGGGGGCATAGTTCAGGAAAGACTCTGTTTTCCTCTAATGTTTAATGCCTTCAGTGCTATGAAAATCCATTCACTTCTGTTTTATTGTGTTGCAAGAGGAAAGACGGATTATTATTATTAAAGCCTTGACACATGACACAAGAACTATCTGCATGGCTAAATATGGCTAAGTGATTTTTTTTTTCTTTTTTTAAAAGTGATTTGGGTGAATTGACCCTTGAAGGTGATTTCCTCTTGAAAATTGAAAAAACACTGACCAAAAAAAAAACAAAAAAAAACAACAGATCTGGTCACTCCTGAGGGATTAAAACCAAAAAAAAAAAAATGTAATTTGGCCACATCATTTTTCTGCTTATGAACAGAAGGTGTGTGTATATATGTGTGTGTGAGTGTGTGTGTGGTGGTGGTGGTGGAAGAGGAAGAGGAGGAGGTGGTAAAGGAGGAGGAGGAGGAGGAGGAGGGGGGTTCTTCTTCTTCTTCTTCTTCTTCTTGGTTTATGTCATTGGTTTAAACGACCCAAGACCCCGCCTTGATAAAACAGGAGAGTTAGACAGTGTGTGTGTGTGACTACAGCCGGAGAAAGAGAGAGAGAGAGAGAGATGGAGAGGGGGAGAGAGAAAGAGAGAGAGAGAGAGAGAGGGAAAAAAATAAAGCAGTGAAACAGTTAGACAGACACCTACTCGGCGTTTACGCTCGGCCGTATTTTTAATACACAAGGACGCGTATAACACAGTGAAGCTTGTCACTCCTCTCTCTCTCCGCTCGTTTCTTCCCATCTGCTGAAAGACGGTTTTGTAGCGCGCTGAGGATTAATAAGGTGGAATCAGAATTACTCCAAATCTTCCCATGAAACATTTCTGCCCGAAGCGGATGATGCTGCCGCCGCCGCCGCCGACGTGTGCCTAAAAAAAAAAAATAAATTAAATACATTTTTCTTTTTTTACAAATATATATATATATTAAAAAGTCGGCTTCTCAACTTGCGATTTGACATCCTTCACCCAGGTAAGATGTGCATTCACACCGGCAACAACAATTCCGCTTTTCACGTTTGATCCAGTTTTGTGTTTGTGATGAAGAGTTCGCGTTCACTGGCTGCCCGTCCGTCGAGGTGGTGGTGGTGGTGAAGGAGGGGGGGGTGTTTCAGGTCCGCATACAGATCTGACCATGTGTGTCCACCTTTTTCTGCGCCATGAAGACGGTGTTGGTGTTGGTGCTGTTGGTGCTGTTGGTGGGGGTGTTGTGCACACCGGGATACGTTATATCTGACCACGTTTAAAAAAAAAAAAAAAAGAGCAGATCCAACTGTCAAATGTAGACACGAAACACCCCGCGTTTCCTTCTCGCTGTGTTGCCTTCAAGTGTCCCTCACCTTTACATTTGCAAGGGTGTTTGATTTTTTTTTTGGCGAAACGCGGATTGTTGTGCACGAAACGAGCCTCCTGCACGGAGTGTGTGTCGGTTAAAAAAGAAAATAGGAAGTGTATTAACACTGTGTGTGTGTGTGTGAGAGAGAGAGAGAGAGAGAGAGAGGAGTTGTGCGTATGTGCGTGTGTGCTCGCTTTCTAGTGAGGCTATTTGCTCATAAATCCTCTAATACCTCACACTTGACTCGACTGGCTGAGTTTTTGTGGGTAAAAGAGTGTAAGACGTCAGCCTGTGTAATCTTCAGCGCTGATTGCTGCTGCTCAGCCCTGCGCCTCTTATTCTTTTTAAGCACAAGTCATTTGCTATGAACACATCTGCTGCCCAGGCTGCATCACAGTGTCGCTGACCTTTCACTTGCATTTTGTTCTGTTATGTGTGTGTGCATGTGTGTGTGTGTGTGTGTGTTTGAACACAGTTTTCTAAGACTTTCTTTGGTTGAAGCAGGAAAACTTTTTCTTTTTTCATCAGCACATGATGAAAGTAGTGGATCAAACGCCTGCATGTTGGTGACATGTTGAATCCCACCTCAAAAGGCTTTTTCTCTTTTTTTTTTTTTTTGGTTAAGCATGGAGGGCTGCAGATGTGCAGGTGGGCAAATATATATATATGTATATATATATATATAAAAGTGAGGAGATAGAAACTTGTGTGCAAAAACATGATCATGATCTCTTGTTGTTGAGTGAGTGAAAAGCAAAGTGAACCCAGGCAGCCTTCATGTTTTTTGAGGGGGGGGATGCCCCTGTCATGATCCCCTCCTGGTGGCTCCAGGATGTGACTTTGAAAACCACTGGAGGAGAATAATCGAGTGCTTTTTGTAGTTTCCCTACTCTTGCTGCATTTTTTTTTTTTTGTTGTTGTTGTTCAGGTGAATTAATCTTCATTATCGTAACTGAGCTGATATTTGCAATGAGGATTTAACACCAGAGCTGATTTAATCGGTTAGGAAAGTGCATCCTATGTTTACAGCCACTGTTAGGGTGCCAGCAGTGTTTGAATGAGCTGCTAATTGCCTTGTGTTAACTTGTTAATTACACACACTAAAGTATTCTTACACATCATTGGGCTAATTAATTCACTGATTACTCTGAAAATATGACAACAGAACACGTGTTGGATTAATGAAGAACTAGTTATCTTAATTTCTTATCACTCATCATTAAATGCATCGTTGTGGGTGATTTGTTTGTGTCAACAAAGATGATTTCTTTCGTGGCGCAACAACTAAAAAAAGAAAGAAGAAAAAATCAAAGCGGGCCTTAAATGATTTTAAAAAGAAAAACTTGGGAGAATTTGTTTTTAATGCCTGAAAGATAAATAGAGGATGACCTTGGTGAAGCAGCTCTTTGTCTGTCTAATTGGTGCCCATGTGTACGTATTGGAGACCAGGGAAGGAGTGTGTGAATGAGTGTGTGTGTGTGCCTGAAGGAATATAAGGCCACTACAGATGTGTGCAGCTTGGACATCTGCTCTGTTGTCGGCCATTGTCAAGGAGGCAGTTAAGATGGTGGGCAGCGCAGCACAACAGAGCTCCCTTGTCAGAAAAGCTCCATTAAACTGCTCGAGTCACAAGTGCAGCAGGGAAGTGGTCACAACACGGAGCAGTGTTCCCCTTTTTCCTCACATGCCAGGTACATTCACAATCATTACCGCTCCTTCCATGGGACAATCGCTTCTTCATTCATTACCAACAAACTTGCCACTCATAAAGTAGAGATAGCGACATATTTTGTTGCATAACCCAACCCCCAACCCCTCTGTTTTTTTCCACTTACCTTCTTCCCACATTGTGAGACAGTGTTACCATTTAGGAACGGCGACCGTTGTATTTCTAGAGAGGAAATTGAACAGACTCAGTTAGACGACCCCGTGAAGAGCCTGCCCTCTGCCACCCTCTCCTGCGTTGCCGAGCAGCACCCTATCACTCAAGGCAATTGAACGTCTCTGAGGGGACCTCTGTTAGCCCCGTGCAATATTTATTACCATCCATCATCGCAAGACTCTTGCTCTACGGGTGAATAACAGTGGCTGCTAAGTTCTGTGTTAAAAAGTTCCCTCGCCAGCGACCATTAGAGGGGATTTATGGGAGCAGCTTCCCAGGAAGTGCTGTGGAAGCGAGACGGAGCATGTTTCAGAGTCGCAGCATACCCGCTGGGCTGTGGTACCAAATATGTCATGGATAAAATTCTGGCTTTTTGAAGAGCTGCCCTCAACTTTTCCTTTACAATCTAAGTTTGTTATGGTTTTAGTATTTCATTTAGTGGAGTGGCTAAAAAAGTTAAACCACATTGCTGATAATTGACTGTTGTTTAAGTCATTTTTAAAGCTAAAATGCCAAACATTTGCTTGTCCAAACCTCTTAAATGTGAAGATATGCTGTTTTCTTCTCTTGTGTATCGTTGTGAGTTGGATATTTTTTGGTTTTTGAGTATTTGTTGGACAAAACAAGCCGTTTACAGATGTGATCTTGAGCACAGTTGTGATGGGTACTTTTTACACATTTTTTTAAATTTCCAAGCTAAACAATAGAACACTTAATAGATGTCAAAGTAATAAGCCCTTCTTTTTCCATCCAAACAAGGAGACTTTATAAAACATAGACATAGGTTTATTAGGAGCTGTTGTAAAGCTCAGTGTGGTGATAGCCAAGAGGCTAATCCAAAAAATGATCAAAGAGGTGGAGTGGGGGTGGAGCACAGACTTCTTGGAAGGTCTTGGTACAATTAACAGCAAAACAAGTCAAATTATATGGCTGATATTTGCTTAAAAAAATCTCCAAAGGCACCAAAATGACAAACACAGTTAAGAGGTCAAGTTTAGTGACTTGAATTAGCTGTGGTGAAGCTACCAGCTGACAGCTAGCTGCTAGCTGTTAGCTGTTGCTTAAAGTGACAGTGTCTTTGATTGTGCTTAATTTTAAGCTTTAAACAAGTCAGTTATACAAAAATTTACCCTCTGTGAAGTTGTCATGAACTGTTAAATGAGTCTTTAAGATCAAAAACGTTTTATTTAGGAGGCTGTTAACTCGTTTCTTTCTGTTAAGTTTGACATATTTATATGGGAGTCAACAAGGATTACTTAGCCAGCCTCAAGTGGCCATTTGAGGAACTGCAGTTTTTCACGCTTTGACGTTGGCTTCATTTTCAGCCCTGAAGGTTGTTGTTGCTTCAACCTATAGTCATATTAAAGTACTGTAACTATACGTGTACATTTTATACATCGTAGTCATACAATATGATTCCAATATTTACAGAATAATTAAGTCAACAAAGAAAGCAAAAGCAAGCACTTCTTTATCTTGGGTACATTTTTTTTTCCTTTACAGCGAGTCTCAAAGTAGAGATGGAGACGATAATGATCTAATATTCACCATGGTCTTTAATAAGGATCGTCTAATGTATGCATACTGTGCTACTGAACTGGTAAATCCTGCCTCCATGTCCTTTGATTGAGAGTGAGTGCATGTTGTGTGAAAATTAGTATATCTGTCTGTGCTCACTACCTCTCCATACAGTCTTTGATCCTGCAGAGATGAGACGAATTCTTTTCTCTTTTCTCCCCAAGTCTTTCCACTCTGTTGAGATTGTTTGTTTGTCGGAGTTGAAAACAATTGGGATGAATGTGATAGCGAAGTGAAGCTATAGGGACGGGGCAGCACTGTAAATGAACGCCTTACTGTGCTCCTCTTAGGTCAATTTGAATATGTGTTTTTAATTGGTCTCTCAAGGCTAAGACTTCTCTTTCTGCCTTCCTCAAAAGTGTCTGCATGATGTGACTATGTTGAGCTGAGGAGCCTGGGAGCAACGGTGTTCATTTGAAGCCCGGCGAACATGCTCATTATCTCCAACCAAAGGCAAGATTGATTTAGCTGAAAGCTGGGGTAATTTAAAAGAAAAAAAAAACCCAAAACATGGAGGTAGTACTGTAAACTGATCAAGACAGTAATTCCTCCAGTGGATAGCTCTCGGTCAAAGCGAATAAGTTTAACACCGAGCCGCTGCAGTGGAAACTACTCAGTATCTTCACTACGCTGAGCAACTAAAGGCGCCATCACTCAGCCAAAACTACTCTCTCATGGCTTCAGCACTCGTCTAACCTTTAGAAATGGTATATTGAAGAGATATCTCAGAGAAACATTTTGCTTGTCATTCCTGTTTCTTCGCTCTCTTTGGGCATTCTGCATCTTCATTTTTTACCGCGTCGAAGAGTGTGTATGTATGCTTGTGTATTTTAAGGGGGGGGCGGTCTATCAGATTTTTTTTCCCCTATCATCGCTTGCTCCCCCATTGCTATGATTTCATTGACAGTGGCAGCGATTGTGTTTTTCTGGAGCCACACGGGGGTAAAGGATAATTGGAGCCGTGAATGTCTTTTTCATGGTAACGGGGAAAAGTGGAACCCCGTGCCAGCGCTATTCTCTGTACCATACAAAGGGACAAGATCCAGCGATAGGGGCTTGCATAAGAGATCTACAGTATTCTCTAACACAAACAGATGTATTTTAGTCTGGCTGAGACTAGTAGAGCTGAACCTCTTGTGGTTTCACTGTTGGCTAGCAGATAGGAATTTTTCTGCAGTTATTGGATTGGATGTAACAGTCACTCCGCTTTTATCTTGCACCACTCTACATTAGTATCAGGGGAGAGTGAGGCGGCCATGTAATAAAGTAGAAGTACAGTGTCTTTCAGCCATGTAAAAGGTCAAATAACTCTTGTATTTTGGCTCCTGTTGGCGATGTCAGAAGCAGTCCTGTTAGCATTAAGGTAGGATGTCGTCGGGCGAAGCAGGAGCACAGCAATTAGAGTTATTAATTATTTTCTTACAACTTAATACTCTTTCATTTAATGCATATTAATTGATGTGCTCCCGAACCCACACTCACATAATCCACCAAGGATTTCTCAAAGGCAAGCACAAAAGGCTTTTATTATCTTAAGGAGGAAGTGGTCTTTTGGGACGTAAAGTGCCCCTGCTCAATTGTGTATTACATTATGAAACAGACGTAAGTGAAATGAAATTACAACGTATCATCAGCACGGTGAAGGATCCTATTGAATAATTACTTCAGCAGAGCCATTGTTGTAATGTCAGACTCATTCTTTTTGGTGTGATGGAGGGGGGTTTAAAAACTCCTCATGCAAGGGAGTAAAAAGCACTTTCAAGGTTAAACTGTGTGAAGCCAAATGTTTGGGGAGGGTGGATTAATTTCATGTCCCATAATGTGATTTGCAATATCTCCTCCTCTCCTGCCCTTGGTTTCTTTGGAGATGTGCTAGCCTGATGCGAGCCGAGGGCAGGGGGGCTGCCTAACTACCGCCTGCATATATAAGTGTTTACAGGACCACTAAATGGAATTATGGGAGATGATGCATGCTTACAAATTCACCATCATTCCCAGACCGGGGTCTTATTACTGAATGCAAATTCAGTACATGTCCCCCTTCTGATGCACAGTAGAGAAAATTAGCTTTTTCTCATACATGCAAGCGTGCACAAACACAGTCGCTCACATAAATGCATGTAAACGTGCAAACACAGGATGGGGGGGGGCAGTGGTGATCCTAGGGAAAATCACTCTGCATCATTAATTGCAGGGCAGGCTGCAAAGGAGGGGAGAAGGACCACCATGATGACAGCAGTGAGATCCCTCACTGCTCAGACGGCCTAAGAAGCCTGCTATACTCGGCACTTTATCACACGCTATCTGCAGCTCATCCTCGTGTATCTGCATATCAGCCCAGTTAATGAATCTGTAGGGTCGTCTCGTTCGCTAGCAAATCCTATGTAATACAAATGTCTTCATAGATATGCGTGAATTTCATATAGCGCCATTAGCATAGATAAATTTGTACAAGCACAAGGAAACCTCAAAGTATTTGTGCAATATGAGGAAGTGATAAAATCAGATATTGAGGTCGGCGCAGGTAGTGAGTGGGTGGGCTGTAGGCTTCTTGTGTGTGTGTGTTGGGGGGGGTGGGGTGGTATCACTGATAGCGATTTCTCCCCAGAGTGCCTATCGTCATTTTCTCACTTTGCACAAACCTCACCGCTGGCATGCAACAACATAGTGTAAGTGATTGAAATACAGCGAAAAAAAGCAAAAAGGAACACCGGTGAAGCTCCCATCCAGCTTTTAAATTATGACTTCACAAAAAAAAAAAATGTCTCTTTAATATGATATTCAAATCAAAACTGAAGCTGCTGGTGCTTTGTGACATAGGTAAAATAGAAAAAAATTGGAAGGATTTAATGTGAAATTTCTGTGAGTTTTTATACATTACAGATAATGATGAAGTTTCATGGATTTTTTTAAGGTTTCAGGGTCAAATTTTTTCAGTCTGTCTCAGAACATCATGTGCAGGCGGACATTTATACACATCAGTCACACCGCTTATGGCAAATTCCAGCAGACCTCCACACATTTATTCAGCCTGACCTGCAGCCTAAAAGAGTAAATAAAACTATTAAGTGATGTAAAAATGCAAATTTAAGTTTAAGTTTAAGGAAGCACTTTGTTTTGGTGTAATATGGCTTCATCCTAGAAGACGGAACAGAGCCTGAAGGACAGTCCAACATTAGGTGACATGTTGGTAAAATCTTTTTACCCACACTCGTATTATTTTTAGGATTACTTGAAGGTCTTGTGACTTTAATTGTAACTAATCCTGTGTAGTTTTTCTTACTGCTTCTAATTTGGTTTGGCAAGAAACTGCAGTGATGGCTCGGTGAGGGTGTAGACAGCCTTTGGCCCTTAAAACCACATCACACCCACGTCTTTTCACATGACAGTGACGGAGAGCGGGCTGAGGTTTTCCACCTTCAGTCCTCCAGACCGCATCCACCACTGCTGAAGAGCCTGGACGCCAATTCTGCCTACCTGCAAAAATTTGCCAAAATATGCTCGTTAGAATTAAAGACCAACTGTCGTGAGGAGCTAACAGCTCTCACATTGTTGTAATCTTGGACATCGTCGGCAGGACGGTGCTCCGTGACAGTAGGCCTGTTCTTGTGGGCAGAATAAATGGACAGCAGTCATGATTAATTTGGTTAATTTGAAAAAAAAAAAATTCAGTTTCAATGTTTTGTACTTCAGAGATGTCTGTCTCACACTGTCGATTCACAGTTGGCTCAAATATTGATGAAAATAATTCACGGCTTCAAGTGGAAGGGATTGAATTTACCATAACCCAACACCAGCAGTGACAACAAGAGACAAACTGATCTGTAGTCTTTTTATTTCAAAAGAGTGTTTAGAGACAAGGTTGCCATGTGGCGGAAGGACAAAGTGACAAGTTCACCGGAATTGGTTTTTCTGCTTTCGCTCTATATGTTGCTGTTGTTACAGAATAGTGAAAAATGTGTAGGAAAAGAATTTGCTTCCTCTTGTTTGTTTTTTTTTTCCTTTTTTTTTTTTTGATTTCCATGCCTTGCCTTTGTCACGGCGGCTGCTTTAGTTTTTCCAGCAAAAAAATCTCATCTTGTTTCCCCGTGAAAGGAGCAAGGAGCAGAATTGCATACAAATGTTGTTCCAGGTGTCCGCTGCAGCATGTTTTAGCATTTAAAAAACCTCTCTCAGGACATTCATTGTGTGCTCTGCTGGGGATGACCCTCCCACCCTTTTACATCTACACACACACTCTCACACACACACACACACAGACAGAGGTTAAACAATAAATGTCTTTCCTTGCGGATGTGGTGCACTCATTGCTTCGTGCATCAAATTGCCGTTCCTCTTCTTCCTGGTTTCCAGCAAAAGCTTTATTTGATTGAGCTCAGTATCACCTTTCCTTGCAGGAAAGGATCTCTTAGTTTTGGTTTCAGGTTGCTTTCTCTTCCACTGCAGCTGCAGTTTGATGCAAAGCTGATGTTAAGTTTGATCCACCTCTTACTGACGTCCATGTTCGGCCACGAGTAAAGACGTACCACTGTGCAACGGCAAAAAGTCAGTCTCTCGTAATCATTTTCTTTCGATCGCCGCCTGGTTGCTATATATTCAACATGATTATGAAGTGAGAATGACGAGCAAAACATTTCTCTTTTGCAGTATACCAGTTTTGAAGGTTAGAGGGGAGAGTGGTAGTCTGCCAAAAAAGTAGTTCCTGGCCAGGTTTGTGGCGTTGCATTGCAACAACATCAAAGCTCGCTAACAAGGTACCTCGCAGCATTGGGCTAATTTGTAGTTTACCTGCTGAGAATTTAGATGTAAGAGAAAATAATTGCAGCTGTGAAACTTCCCAGCTACACAGTCCTGCCTTAGAGGTGTGAAAACACCCCATGTAGGGTCTTGGCATTTGAAAAGGCCGTTTTAAACTGGACTCGCTGCTGTATATTTCATGTCTTTATCTACCTGGACCCTATAGCAACACAGGCACAGCCCTGTAATGCTAATATCTGCCTGAAAGTGTGGTTAGTCGCGCAAATAAAAGGACCGCATCTGCTCCCTCCCCTCGCACTTCCCAATCTCTTGTCCTCCCTTGCTTTTTCTCTTCCTCCTCTGCTCATATTCATCTCTCCATCCCTCCCTTCACCCTCGTGAAGGTCTCATTGCTTATGTAATGTCTCTAAACATTTGTGCAGCATTAGGGGAAGTCAGGCATGCCAAAACTGTGCAAAACGTCCCTCTGTGCACCCCATAGAGGTGGGACAGATGGCAACCCTCGTTTCCAGTCTTGTAAACTGCCTGTGACAGGAGAGATGGCACATACACCGCTTGAACTAGGACAACACTAACTAACGCTCTGCAGACAGTGGTGGACACAGTTGCATGCACACTCGTCAATGAGATGCATCCCAGTTTGGTTTCTCACCACATTGTTGTCGGCTGTTAATTACAGAGCGGTGTTAATTGATTGCAGATTCAAGTTGATAATCGCCGTTTAAGTGCGCCGTCCTGTCGCTCCACCTGTGATTCAGGTCGTAGCTCACCTATAAGGAAGGCAATCAGATTCTCGCATTGGATCATCTATCATGATGCTAAAGAAGGTGACCCGCAGTTGCTTTTTAAATCAGTTGTTAATCACCGCCACAGCAGTGAGTCGGGCACTTTCACTTTGTTCCCCCCCTTAACAACTCTCTGGGAAGAGTCCATTACTGAGTAAACAGACAGTGAAACATAGAAGAAATGAATGAAGATGCCCGGCGCAGAATCCCCAGAAGTGATATCAAATGGCAAGCCCGGTGATGATGAGGGATGTTTATGGCTGGCACTCTATTAAGAGGAGGCTCTTCCCTGCTGGCGCTTAATGAACATCTACCTTGTGAAATGGATGTTCGGAAGCTTTTTTCTTACACTGAATTACCGGTCATTTTCATCAAAATGTGCCCTAACTGCTCTCAGCGGCGAGTCGGGGAAAGGGCCACTGATAGAAAAATGAGTTTTAGGGTAACTTGGCAAGGTGACTGGCTTATGGCAACATTAGCCATGTTGATTTGAATAAATCTCCAACGCCATATTTTTCCCCTTTGTATGATAATGAAAGCCAGTTATGTCCTTAGAGGATGATATTTCAGGCCTGGACTCTTCTTCTTTTTTTTCTGTGTACAAGGTAACGCCTCCTCCAGATGTCCCCCACTGCGGGAGGCTGTGAGGCACATGCAAACGGCTTACCGCCAACCACACTCACACACACACACACACACACAAATTCAAACACACATACACTCAGATCATCTCTGGGCGGGGGCACTTCAGCTGACCTGTTACAAAACAAGCCGAGAGCAATGATAGCAGAAATAAGACAGCAGAGCAGTTGTGTGTTGTTTCTATCAAGACTTAAATATTGCTGACAAAAAAAAAAAAAGGGCAGCGAGTGTGTTGAGAGAGAGAGAGAGAGAGGGAGAGAGAGTGGGGAAAAACATCTCAGAAAGGAGGATGTTTTCGGAAACCACAGACAATGTACCATCTGCACACGGCGGGGTGTATGAGCGACACTGGACCACTGCTGTGAGGAACTATTGCATTGTTATTAAATGGCTGTTGCCTCACTGGCAGCCATATTAAAGCTTCAGATCCTGTGCCTGATGCAAGGCAACAAGGAAGAGAGAAGAGGAGGGAGTTTTGGGGAGGTGGAGGGGTGGGTGGTGGTGGTGGGGGGGACTCAAAAAAAAAAAAAACCACAAAAAAAACAAGTCCAAACGAGTCTGGCCTTCTGGACACGTTGACACGATGTGCAGCTGCGATGGCACAGATTAAAAGATGGCAGTACAAACTTCTTCAAAATGAAAAGGCAGAAAAGAGGCTTTTTTTTCCTTCCTCCCTCTCTCTCTCTCTCTCTCTCTCTCTCTCTCTCTCTCTCTCTCTGTCTCTCCTCAAACAACACAACCTCCATCCCCCCCCACCACCACGATAG
>JAPZDV010000014.1:6723321-6752967 GCA_029814665.1 Acanthurus lineatus
GTTAACTTTAATGGGAATATTTATAATTGTTGTTTTAATTTATTTTCTTTTCCACCCCCCCCCCCCCCATGCACACACACTCATCCCATCCCATCCCCCCCCTCCTCTTTTTAGCTGAAGCACACAGCCCCTCACCCCTGAACTATTTAGACTCTGCTTGATATATAGAGTTAATTCAGTCCCCTCCGTGCAATAATTCATGCGTTTCATGCATTTAATGTCGTGCAGACACAGCGCAGGGTGGAATTGTTAATTTTCTGCGCAGAGATTGCAGCCTCCCTCTCTCCCTTCCACACACACACAAACCCACACACACCTCTCTGTCCTGTTTGTCACCTATTCTCCACACTGTCCCCACCTCCTGCTTCTCTATCCTCCTCTCCTCCTCCTCCTCCTCTTCCTCCTCCTCCTCGCCCTTCTCTACCTTCTTGTATACATTTTTTTTCTCATTACTTTGCGAGTTAATTTGGCTAACAGAGAGTCCACTCCCAGCAGTATTTCCTGCAGCATCAGGTTTCTTCTTCTTCTCTTTTTTTTTGGAGTTGTTGCTGCAGCAGCCAAATTTACACACAAGCCCTCCTCTTTTTTTTTTTTCCTCCCCAACTTAAACCGGACTCTCACCTCCTGCCCTTACACCCATCCCCAAGCTCACTGAGGTCATCCCCACAAGGGGCCGACCTCCCCCTCCACCCCCAAAACCTCCCTGCTGACTTAAGCCTTGTGCTTTTATAATTGGGGGGAAACGCCGGCTAGTAAAGCAACCAGTGAAGTGGCTTCTGCGGGGTAATGAGGCCCTGCTCTCCATGCACTTGATTTAATCTGGGCCGACCTCTGAGTGGGGGTGGTGGGGGTGTGTGTGTGTGTTTGTGTGTGTGTGTGTTCTGGGATTGTTGTATGCTTATGGGAGCAGATGGATGGGGGGTCACACCTCATGAGACATTAGGAGTTCTGTTAGCACATTATATCACATAGCGTACACAAAAGTGCAATGTAAGCCACACTGTTAGTTTAATTATTGATTAATCCGTCCCTTATCTTTCAATTACAAGATAATTGTTTTGTCTGTAAATGTTAAATAAGTGAAACACAAGTTTGCAGAGAGCAAGGTGAGGTTTCCTAGAGATGATACTGATAAAATAACAGATCATTTCAAATGGTTGAATTTTAAAAAGAGGTTCATAACTGTATTATTTCTTGGCCCTTATCTTACATCACTATTGCAGTAAAAACAAAGAAGAGTTCTGACTCTTTGAATGCTCATTTAATTATTTTAGCAAAATACATTAGAAAAACTTCACAAACACACGCATTTATAGAGAATTTTGCAGGAGGGATTAACATAATCCATCAAATCAGATATATCAGCTATCAGTGCAAAACTAAAGGTTTTTATAGTTTCAAAAGCTCATGGCTGCAGTTAATGACACAATGACTAAAGACATATAGTCGACTGTTCTGTCTAATAAAGAAGTGTAAAAGGGTTGAGGGGGCAGCTATGATACTTTTAGTGCATGAGGTCATGAAAGTAGTTCGGGTTTGTAGTATTAGCTGAATTTATTGGCTATAAATTTTTATTATCTGAATAATAGTTTCCCTATTATCCCCGGCTAAATATATATCATGCAACACTGAAGTCCTCAGCTTGTGTTGTCCAAACCAGCAGTCCAAAAACCCAAATTTCATTCTGTAATGATATAAAACAAAGAAAAGCAAGAAGCTGTCACATTGAGAAGCTGGAAACAATGAATGTTTTGGCTTTTTTTTTTTTTTTACTCCATAAATGACATGATTAACAAAATAATGAACACAGCTCAACTCATTTGATTATATACAAATGAAAACAAACTGTAGTTACAGATGTTTGGCTCTGACAACTTAATCAAGCCATCTAGAATTACAAGTGTAGCTCAAGCAGAAAGGGTCTAATTAACCTCAATAACCCTCCTCTTTTTTTTCTTTTTTTTCTTTTTTGCACATTTGTGACTTTGATTTAAAAGACATGGCATCACTTTGTGCAAGCTCTGCTTTCCTCCCGCAGGTTTGAAGCTGTGGCAGCGTTTCGGTTTCTGCACAGTTTCAGAGGCCTTGGCTCAGACCAGCCAGCCAAAGATAAACAGTGAAAAGCATTTCAACCCCCCACCCCCCCCCCCACCCCCCAGGCCCTTCAGTGAAAACAAGTATAAAGTTGAAGCCGTCACCTTAACTCTAACATGGAAACTATCTCAAGCAGAAGTTAGCTAAAAGAGTTTTTTTTTCTTCTTCTTCTTCTTTTTCTTCTTCTTTGGTTCATGGTCTGGCAGAGTTGCAGAGCACATTGTTTTCATTTATTTATTTTATTCCAGTTGGCAAGGTAGAGGTGAGTTAAGTTGCTTTTTTTTTTTTCTTTTTAGCAGTGGGAGGGAGGAAAAAAAAAAAAGGAGGTCACGTTTGTTGGCAGTGCTGTGGGAGTGCGCTGATACGAGTACGAGGGCTTTGTGTCAGGAGACATTTTGTGGCAGGCGGTGGAGAAACCTAGTGCTGTGACAAGGGCTTTTCTCTTCTTTAAAAGGCGTGGTGACCCCCGTGACCCCGCCGAGTTGAAATGGAGGCCACTGCCGATTCTCCTGCGTTGATGGAGCAAAGAGGGGGGGAAAGTTCCTGACAGCAATCATGAATGAAAAACAAAAAAAAAACACAACAAGAGTATATTGGGAAATATTTTTAGAATACGTGTGTGTGTGTGAGTTTGTGTGTGTGTGCCACATGTGTCAGGAGTTTTTTAGTCGCCGCTGCTCAGACGACATATCTGACCTAAACCCTGAGGCGGTCAGTTTGTCTTCAGCGCTCATACAATCCCATGATTCATCCTTTTTCATGGCATTTCCTCTCTCCTTGTGTAGCGCTATGTACTCTGAGCGCCGGTGAGGAGATCTCATTGAGCTGTTTCTGCACACACACACACACACACACACACACACACTCACACACACACACATGCACAAACACATCTTTATGTGCGCTATTCACACATGACCATGGACTTTAATGCATTTAAATGGCCTATCTATTGGAGCGCTGATAATATACAACACTTAGAGCAGTACAAAGATAAAGCTGATGACATTATATTCATATTAATAGTTTTTATTGGCCTCCTTTGATGTTCAGATAGTTGATAAAATTGTGCTTTGATTGGTATTTGAGAGAAGACACTAAAAGTGTGACAGCTGGTAGCTTCTGGAGCAAAGATTGCAGAGCTTTTACTCAGTTTGTCAGCGCAAACGATGGCTGATTAGCCCAATTGATAATCAATTAATTATTCTTTGCTCATCTAGCCGCTGAGCGCTTCTAAAATGTGAGGATTTACTGCTTTATTTAACTGTGAATTTGAATAGATTTGAGTTTTTTTGACTGCTGTTCGGACAAAACAAGTCATTTGAAAACATCACCTTGAGCTTCCGGTGCCTTTGATTGGCATTTTTTTTTTTTTAAGGCTGATTAAATGATTAATTGGTTGGTCTGAAAAAAAATAATTGCTTAGTTAACTGTTGATTAAAATCACTGTTAGTTGCAGCCCTTGTGCATGTCAGCCCTGTTAGGAGAAGTCAGATGGAGGAGCGTTTGACACACAAAAGGGTGACAAATTAAAGGAAAAACCTGAATAAATTAGTGGAGAAACTAAACGATTGCAGAGGAACTGGATGCTGCATTTAGGCAATTAATTTCATGCTCTATAAATTGTGAAAAAATTGCTAAATGGGTCCAGTTTTGAGATCAAAATGGCGAGGTGAAAACATCTGAGCGTCTTTATCCTGCGATAGAGCATTTTTCTGACGGAGGTGGTGTCTTAAACAGAGATGATGGCTGAATCTGCAAGAGATTGAAAGATTTAAAGTCTAAAAATGTTTTGGAACAAGCTGAGTCCTTTGGCACACCGAGAGAGATTTTTGAGGTAACTTGTTGTGACAGCACTGCTCACCATCATCATCGAAAGTAAGAATTGTGTCTGTTCCTCCAGTGCAGTTAAGAGATTTAGAAATTTTGGACGTTGGTGCAAAACATCACTTATTTATCATCTGCCTATGTGACATAAATATCATTTAAAGAAGTTAGTGTGCCTAGTATGCCCGGTGTAAGTTGGAATAGTGGCGTGTAGAGCTAATAATGTAAAAAGTGATTTAGGTTTCACACAGATGCCCCCAATTTGTTTCCTCTAGGTTGAGAGAAATGCTGAAGCAGGAGAAATGCAGCACGGCGCGCAGATCGCATTTGTTTGAGAAAATTACCGAGGCTGCATGCTTGATGATCTTCCAAAAAAAAAAAAGAAAAGAAAAGAGGAAAAATACACTCACAAAGAGGAGGAAAAAAACTCTCAGTCTAGTTGTTAAATACATATTAACAGCTTTCTGCCACTTTAACATGGAGGAGATGCAGGAAGGAGGTGCTCCGTCTCTGGAAAGAGGAGAGGATGCACGGATCCCCACTCTAATCAATTCAGGTAGGGCAGCATTATCTGTGGAGCTGCCACCGGAGCCGCGCCGCACAATAACTCAAGGAGGGCATTTGAGAAGTGTGTGAGTTTGATCCTGTGCCAGGGTGATGAATAGCTGTTTTTTCTCTTTTGTTGCCCATCAGCACTTTTATTCCGCAGTTAATCCGCCAGACCCACACTGTAATTTTTCACCTTGCCATGTGATTGTGTTTGTGTATTTGTGTGTGTGAGTGTGTGTGTGTGTGTTTCTCGCTGTCAATGGAGGGGCTCCCTACTCTCTCTCTCTCACATAAACACAAACACCTGCATCAGGCCCGCCTTGCCGGCATCGGAGGCTGATTTAAAGGTGTGTTTGAGCACCGATAGCATTGACATCTCATGAAAAGTTAGTGAGGAGTGGGAGCCTTATATAATGTGTCAGCGGGAGCCGGTAAAAGGAGAGGGGGGGAGGGGGGGGTTGCTTGTTACCGGGGTGTGTCAGGTGTTAAAAGGATTGTCATGTTGTTGGAGATAATGCAGCTTAGCCACTTGATTTACTCCACCCAAGGAGGTGAGGTTTTCTGCTTGGACCTCCTCCGGGTGAAACAACGCCCACGCTGAGGCGGTTAAATATGGAAACCCATCTTTCTCACTGTTTTCCTTGCATCCACATAGGCTGAGTTGTTATGACCAAACTGATAAACAAGATTGTTTTAATTCATATTGAGATAATGATTGTTTAAGGATTTTTAAAGACAAAAAAATTGCATTGCATTGTAATATTTTAAATGAAAAGAACACTGCTTTCACTTTATGTTGTGCTTTATTCATGCTAATATAAGAATCTTTGCATCAAAATAAAGCTTGTCTTTAGTTACAGTACATCATCATAGCGCAAAATAATAAATAATACTTTTTTCAAGACTTTTTAAACCAAATTTCTAAGTATCAGTGACAGTAATTGCACTGCAGTATGTGGTGTTTGTTATAGGTGGTTAAACATGTTAGTTGTGTTGCTTTGCTGCAACAAATCTAATGCACTATTAGCATGTGATTTGTTTTTTTGCTTAACATCACAATTAAAACCCCAAATAACAGATTTCAATCCATTTTTAATGACTAGCTTCTGCTCTAAACATTTGTTTCTCCTGGACTTTGAGCTGCTGCTGAAGGGTTTATGTGCAGCAACATCGCTGCAAAAATGTAGCCCCAAAACCTCATTCGCCCCCTAGTGGCTGAATGTCAGTTTGATCTGATAACACAGCAGCGTTTTCTATGAGCATCCATTTAAAACTTCAGTATCGCAGATGATCAATGCTCATTGAATAGTGGGAATTCAAAACTGTGAATGCAATTAATATATTGGTTGGTTTGCAGTTTCGCACACACAGAACTAGATGATTTTGCAGATGCTTTGCGGAGTTGAGAAGCTTTAATAACACCAGCAACAGCAGAAAACTGCTCTGACATCCAAAATAGCATCAAAAAAAGAATCAAAACAGAGCCTTATTTCTTTGAGATACGTTAAAATCAGAGTTTTCTGCTTGTGAAGTTTTCTGACCACAGAAGAGGGAGGAAACAATCTGAAGAAGGAGGAAAAATGGTTCCCTTTTTATAGCTGTTTTAGCGTGAACTTTCCCAAAAAGGCGAGTTTGGATGCACCCTTTTCTACACATACTTGAGGTTATTTTCAGATTCAGTTGGCTTAGTGTGGATGTGTTTCCAGTGGACCCTTTTTCTTTTTTTTTCTTAAAGAAAAGATCCAGTGGCTCATATTAGATCTTTTACAGTCGACAGGTTACAGCTCCACTTCACAGACTAATTGTTAACGAAGCATAAGTGAAATGACCTGGAATGCTTCACGCCCCAGCAGAACATCCCCACCTCTTTTCTGTTCCTTTCTCCTTCTCTTGTGTCTCAGACCAGCTCTGATGAGGGAGCCGGGGGGGTCCTCGTGGTCATATTTTAATACACGCCTGAGAACCCTGAGCCCCTCCTCAGCCTCGTTGCTCGCCACGTCTTCTTCGCGGTGGAGGGGCTAGCATTTCTCCAGAGAGCTGTTCTACATACGGCGGACAAGGAGCACAGCTTCGCGCAAAAGCCTGCTGAGACTCCACACCATTTATCTCTCAGCTGCAAGGTTGGGCCAGGACTAATTGACTGAGCCGTGTGTGTGAGTGTATATATGTGAGTGTGTGTGTGTGTGTGTGTGTGTGTCAGTCTTAGTCCCTTGAAGCATGGCGCATTAGTAGAGCCTGAGATGATAGGATGTGGTAAGGAGGGAGATAGAGATAGAGAGGCCAGCCTTGTGTTGTGAGCCCATCAGAGGAGGGGGCTCGGATAAAAAGCTCTCCTGTAAAGTCAGTTATTGCTCCGGCTCTCCAAAATATGGCCAGTTAAACTGTGTTCAGGGAGTAAAAAACACACACACACACACACATACACACACACACAAGGCTAATTCTGCATTTAAAGCAGAGTGCAGCTTTCAGCAAGGGCCTTTTTTTTTTCGTTTTTTTACATTTGTCGACCTGTTGTCAGCCTAATTGTTCCGATCTGCGAACATGTGGACATCAGTGCAAGTACGTCTGATATTACAAGAAACAAAAGAGGTCACATGTTCAGGCAGTTTGTTCAAAAGGCCTCAGTTTTGTGGAGAAAGTGAGTGCTGAGATGTTGGTACTGAGCTGTCATCGCGTAGGAAAACCGTGTTCGCCAACATCAGCAGGTCAAAGTGGAACCAAGATGATGACTTTTTGTTATTTTTTCACACTCACTGACATTTTAAAAAAGAGACAGGCTGATTTCTTTTTTTTTTTTTTAGCCGTGTTGTCATGTTCCCAAATCTCAGCCGTTAACTTGATGAGCGCGGTGTTATTGTTACACACAGGATTAATGGGCAAACTTAGGAAAACAGAGACAAACCGAAGTGATTGTACGTTAAGTGTTCCTGCCTGTCGTCCTCGTGTGGTGCAGCGTGGACCTCGTGCTCTTTTTTCTCTGTGTTCCTCTCACCACTCTGCTCTGGACTTTATCAACACATTGTTTAACTTGGCCTCCTCCCAATGTAAGCCCCGAGTACAGCACGGAGTTGGCTGTCTCACCGTCCACAGGGAGTGGGCTGAGTGATGAATGTGAATGTGTGTGTGTGTGTGTGTTCATGGGCACATTTTGGGGTGGGGGTGAGGTTGTGTATGTGTGTGTGTGTGTGTGTGTGTGTTTAGGGGGGAAGGGGAGGTGGAAGCACCTCATTCTCCTGGACCAGGAAGCTTTGAATCATGCTGGCTCTTCCTGGAAGGACCCAGAGGGAGCCGGGCCGAGCCGGCTGGACTCAGGCAGGCTATCTGAGCCGGAGCCTGGCCTCTCGCTGACACCAAGCTGGTGGCGAGCCCAGATCTTACCTCACCCCTCGCAGAAGCCTCGCAGGCCACGCCTTCCCTCTGCTCACCAGGTTGGCACGCTGCAGGCGTTTTCCTGTACTGGGAAGTGTTTTCAGCCTTGGCTGCGGCTGTGGCTTGCACCGATAACCTCAGCCTCTGGAACTTTGAAAACAGGAGTTTATTGATCGGATGTAAATAGCACAAGGTGGGCTACAGAAGCTTAGATTTCAAGTGCAGCCCTGTTTTTTTTTTTTTTTTATATATATATATATTCCAAGACGAAATTTTCATTACTAGATGCCACTAGTTCAACAGTTCTGCAGTTTGAAGGCATTCAGTTTGGCTTGCTTACCGAGCTAAATATAATTGTGTCAAGCTGTCACCTGCCTACGCTGTCACAGGCTTCGTTTAGTTCATGGAAATCACACGCTCCCCTGCCTGAGGTGCTGAGGAACTGGGCATGTAATATGATTTTTAATAGTAGAGCCGGGCTGGTGCTGCAGGGTGTCCACACCTTCCTGTTTTCTCTTTCTTTCGTTTTGGCCCCGCGCTGACAGATTTACCTCTGGAGGAACTCCAGCATCTGAAAGGGGAAAAAAGGCCTCCATTGTTCAAAAGGGGCTCTAGTGGAAAGAAAACAGGGGGCTTTTTTTTTTTTTTTTCTCTGTTTGATGAAAATAACAAGGAGGTAATAATGGATTGCAATATCAATCGTATAAACAACCTCGTCAGTGAGGCTTGTGTTTGTTATTTCTGAAGAGGATAGAGGTGTTATTTCCAGTAAAGTTTTTCCTCTTTGGGTGAAAGTGTTGAGGCTTTGGGAGAAGTTTTTCATGCTTTAAGGGTTTTTTTTTTTTATTTCTGAGTCTCTGAAGAGGCTCTGGCGTTTGATAGGAATCAGCTGTAATGGCGATGGATATTGCTGTGTGTTTTTCCTGCCGCACTCTGTCAGATAACTTTTACACTTGTCTCTCCCCACAGTTTTCCTGTCAAACTCCGATGGGAAATTAAGTCAAGAGAAGTAACCGCTCAAGTTATCCAACTCTATCTAAGAACGAGTGCTGGGTGTTTTTTAGAGTCTTGGCAGGGATTAGCACAGGACTCACATTGAGACGTTGCAAAGAAATTCAAAGAGGTTGCAGCTTCGGCTGAAAGATAAATACAGACCTCAGAGCTGCAGTGCCTTTGACAACTCATTGAAAGATTCCATCTAAATCTCTCCTGAATGTTTCCTGATATAATTTGGCGGCTTGCTAAAAATAAGAAGTTAGATAATCTTAATCTCAGACTGTTCATCCGATGCAGATAAAAATATCCTGCCTCTGACTGCCTGCATTTGAACTAAAAAAAAAAAAACCCAACATATAATCACTCAGCATGATGAGGCAAAGCACTTTTTTCCCCCCAAAAGATGCAACACTGTCCAAATATTTCTTTCCATCTGACAACTGATAAAATCCCTGCGGTTTAATTGTGGTTTTTGTATTTTTACCACATACTGACAATGTGGTTAAACTGGCTGTAAAAGATTGTCTTACAGAGTAAGGATTTATGGTTACTTAATACAATTTAAATGGATTTAAATCAAAAATCTATTCCCATCTTAAGCCACCTCATTTTAATCTTCGGAGCTTTAAACTGAGACTCATATTATTTTAGTGTTATGTTTAAAAAAAAAAATCCCCACAGCAGCTGTCGAAGATTTTTCATTATAATTACAAGAGAAATGTTGAAATCAACTCAGACACTGGAAAGTGTTCAGAGTGCATTCCTGTACCAAGCCTTAATAATCCTCTACATTTTGGTTTATAATCCAAATGTCCACAAGTCTGTACTCTGGATCTGCATCCGAATAAACATGGAGATTAACTATCAGTGGTGTAAATATCCCAGCATCAGTCATAGTTTTACTTAAGTGAGCTCATGAGAGAATTACTGTTTCTTAACATATAAATTCATGGATTTGCTCCATAAATGTATCTGAGGTTTTTCAGTCTTTGTCAAAAAAAAAGCAGATTTCACTTAAATCTCTTGTGTTTTTGACAAACGGATAAAACCTTTATCCCTATTTTTTCTTCTTCTGTGTTGACTTTAATGAAGAAGTCCAGAAAATCCCGTAGTGTCTCATCAGCATCAGAAACAGTTGAGAAAACTTTATTTCACGATTAAGGATTTTTTATTTTTTCAATTTTTTTTTTTGGTGAAGCTAAAACATTTTGATCGCCCCCTGGTGGCTGGCAGGTGACGTGAAGCGTGAATTTAAACATCATGTCAATTAAACTGCAGGAGGCCAAAATCTCGATCTGGATTAATGATCGATTAATATGCAGCCCTGATTTTAAATATTGATTTCCTAGATTTATAGTTTAAAAGTTCAACTGAGAAAATCTAAGCCTGTATTTAAGTATTTACCTATTGAGAGTTACTAGTAGTGTATTGCTCTGGTATTGCTGCAGATATCCATCCCTAAATGTCAGAACCTGCACTGTGAAGCATCAGAACCAAAGCCCCCCTCTCCCACCTTCAGCAGCCTGCCTCAGGCTTCACCAGCTCTTCTTCACATCCTTAGAAAGAAGCGTCTTAGTGGAGCAGACCCGAAGGCTTAATGTCAGCAAATTAATTATGGATCCACCCAATTAGTTCACAAACTACACTGTGTTCGAGGGAAAATGATCATTCCCCCAAATGACTTGTCTCTTCAGTCTTTTCCCATGTGTGAATTGTGTCTCTCTTAGAACTGTGTGTACAGTGTGTACACTGTGTATGCGTGTGTGTGTGTGTGTGTGTGAATGTGCTCGCCTGCATGTGTGAAGCGACACGCAGCAGGCAGGTAGCTTTGACCTTTTTAATTATTCAGCCTCTCTAACTCATCCACTGATGCTGTCTTAGCCGACTCTCGCTCTGTCCCTGGTTTGGGCTTTTTTAGCGATCCCCCTCCTGTCCAAACATATTTCCGTCTGTCTTTAAACAAAGGAAACAGCTTCTCTGTTCTGTTCTTAAGGCTCCTCCAAATCACACTGATCTGTGTCAACACACCAAGTGATACTGTAACTGTAATGACTGTGCGAGATTGCCTCAAATCTGCACCCCTCCCGCCCCCTCCGAGTGTCTAATAAAGTAAGTAATCACTGCTTTCTAATGAGAATCTGTCAGGGGCGGTGCTCCTATCTGTTTACCAAACCAAATTATTTTTTTTTATATCTGAAAAGTCAATTAATCACATCTGAGACAATTCAGTTAGTGTTTGCTGCTCAATAGGAAGAAGAACTGCAACAATGGCGGAGCGATCATTACATTTTATCGCATTACAAGAAGATGCCATCGCAAATTAATTCAGTTTGACTTTTGTTTTGTCACTTTCACTCATAGTTTAAGTCAAAATGTCAGATGGAGACAGAAACCAGAACTGCAAAGAAAGATTATTCTTATAATGGCTTTTTTGATGAGTTGAGGAAATGTTAAAGGATCGGTGTGTAGGATTTAGTGGCCTCTAGTGTTGAAGCTATGGATTGCAAACAATTCAGTATATTGAGGTGTTATATAGAGTGGGCTTTATGAAGTTCAAAAGTTCAAATGGATTAAAACATATTAAATTTTTAAATTTACATTTGAACATTAAAAAATCATTTAAACAGAGAAAAAGATATTGAATTTACAGTTTTATTAAACACAGAAAAGACACAAATCTACATGTGTGATGAGTTGTTACTAGCAAACACTTAGCAATAAAGCTAAAAAGCACACTGGCCAATGTACAAGTGAAGAGACAGACTTGGATAAGAAGACTGATATACTCTCATGTCTATTGAGTACAAATGAATTTACAGCCAGGAGATGGATAGCGTATCTTAGCTTAGCGTAAAAACATAAAAACTAGCATGGCTCCGCGTAAAGGAAGCAGAATTTGCTCAACAACATCCTTAAAAATGTAAATCTCAAGGACAGAAATGAGAGAAATATCAATCATCTCTACTTACTATTGGCAACAAAAGCAAATCGGCCTAATTCCTAAAAATTAAAACTATTCTGCTTATAATAAAAATATATATCAGCATTTTTTTGTCGATTAATTTCCAGTCTATTTTCCGTCTCGTTGGTTCTGAACTAACTGAAAGACGTCTTTTGTGTGCCACCGTACTTGTCTCTATCTATTGTGCTGTATCAAGCTCCCCTCCCCCCACCCCTGCAGACAGTCCTCGGACAGTGATCTCTGTGTGCCGCTGACATTGAGCGCAGTTTGTGGAGTGTAATTGTGCTCACAGCTGAGCCGTCCTTGGGAGATAGAGCCGGCCGTCACAGATATGGATTCTTACATTTAATGTCCCGGCCACTCGCGCACAAATGTTTCTCTTTCAATGAGCTGTGGCTCAGCGGGCAGGGGACTTTTATCGATCATCTGACTTTTAATGCCTCTTAAATATTAAGATTCATGTACATGACCTTTGTGTTTCGATTGAGAGTGCAAAAGTTTCTGCCTAAATACCCTTTCAGGCCCCCGCTTGCCGCACTGCCAGCTTTATTTCAGTTTTCCTTTTGTTCCATGGAGAAGTTGTACCCAGTTTCATGATTTTATGAGAGCATGGGGGTTATGCTTGGCTGTATTTTACAAAGTTGTGAAGGGAATTTCTTTTTTTTTTTCTTTCCGAGTTGTGGACCCACACAGTGAGCTGGAGGAGGAAATAAGTGCAGGGGAAAAGAAAAGGGGAGAAGAATTGTGTAAGCTTTGGCCTCTGTGAGGGTCTTGTTATCCTCTATGACCAATCTTTTTCTCTACTTCTCTCTCTCTCTCTGTCACTTTCACTCTTTATGTCACACACACACACATATAAGCAGCAGCCCTAGAAGAGGGCCTGGTGATTGATGACTCTGTGTGAGGGACCTCAGAGGCAGCAGCACTACAGAGAGATGGACAGATGAAAAGGAAAGAGGAGGGACGGAGAAAAGCACTGAAATGAATCAAGTAACAGGGTGAGGCCTTCCAGCAGCCCGTTAACATACTGGAGCCGGAGTGCTGCCTTGTTGCAAAGACACCCTGAAAGCCACCAATTTTGTGTAGCTTCCTTTTCATTAAAATTGCTTTTTCCATCCAGAAAAAAGACTGAAAAAAGAGATTTCTTATAAAAATGCGTTAATAAGGTTACATTTTTCTCTTCAGAACACATACATGTATCCTTAAGGTCCAAAAAACTAATCGAATGCTTTTCCTTTCTCATAAAAAATGAATTTCTAAATATTTTAAGTTATCTAAGGCTGTAAATAATGATTATTCACATAACTAATAAATGTGTCAGCCATTTTCAAGATCAATCCATTGATTGTTTGGTGCAGGAAACAGACGCTGCGCATTAAGAGCTAAAGCTTCTTGTTTAAACATTTTGTTCCGACGTTCCACGAGTGAGAAAACAAAGAGGGGTTATCTCAAACTGTTTCAAACATTTCCATTCTGCTCAGGATTTACAAGCCGTGCTGATCTCGAGACACGAACACCTGTCTTAAATGTCTGGATGTCTAAATTTGATCTTGCTTTGTGAAGTGCGCCGCAGAAAATGTTAAACAATCATAGACACCTTTTGCTAAAAGCAGCGTTATCGTGCCCCTTCGTGGGGGCTGTCAAAAGGCATTCTTGGAAACATTAAATCATTAACTGCTGGCAGGTTGAAAGAAAAATGACCTACAGTTGCAGAAGTATGTCTGAGGAATATCTGCTGTCTGTTAGATGAGCGTCTGAGGGAGGATTTTTTTTACCTGGAGGTGCTGTGTACCGCTCTGTCCAACCTCCCAGTGTGATGGCCTCCGTGCGGTCCCATATGTGTAGACGTGTCCTGATGCGTTTCACATCCACCCACATCAGCCCCCGAGCTCCAGACCCGACTGACCAATTCTGACAAATTACACTGACGACTCAGGCAGCCGGCATCCACGCCACCGCCATTCCTCACAGAAAAACGATGGAGAGCGTTTTAATTTGTTGAATTCTTTGCCTTCTTGATCTCCTTTCCTTTTCTTTCTCATGAATTCTGAAAAACAGGGCCACGTAGGGCAGTGTATCATTATCATGACATCAGACCTGTAGTATTTGATTTTTGATATTGTTATATGATCTACATATTATCTTTTTTACTTGTTTTAAAGACAAACTGATGTACTTTTCTCACCAACTTGTATAAGCAGTTTAAGTATTTGCCTTTACCCACTTAGTCGTTATATCCACATTACTGATAATTATTTTAATAAATATTCTTATTGTGTTTAATATTTAGAGAAAGCAACAATATTCATTCACGCAAAATACCAGATACAACACAAATCTGAAGGCACTGGCTTAAAAATGGTGTGATATCTGATTTTGTTCTCATAATTCATGTACTTGTAAAGACTTTAAGTCATGACTTTGTCCTGATGCGTCTTAGTTATAAGAATGTTTTCATGTCTTAAGTATTTTCTGAGAGGAGAGGCGCCTCTGCCTCTGGCTCTGGCTCTTGTCCTGGCTCTGGTCCTGGACCTGGCTCTGGTCCTGGACCAGCACCATGTGGAATTTTTTAAGTGCAACAAGTAATTATTGTTGTTTTGCAGGAATTTGCACTAATTCACTAAGATGCTGATCCTCCCTGTGCTCTTTACATGCCACCAGTGAGCAATATATATATATATACTTATTTTCCTTTTTAATTAAGATTAATTTGTACATATATTTTCATGTCTGTCAGTGATGCTGACTTTAAGGCTTCTGCAAATCTAACAGAATCTGAAAGCAAAGTGTGATTACAACTGTCAGTTCAATTTATGGTCAAAATAACATCACTCGCCAGAAACTTTTCTTTATATCATCGCAGTGTAAGTTGTGTTTTTAAAGCTGTAAATAGCTGCGAGCTCAGAGGAGCAATAAGGATGTAATGAACTGACACAATATTATTATAGAGGTGTAAGTGAGACAGTGTGTTCCCCTCTGAGTAGATTTTAACTACCCTCTGTTGGCCTGAATGTGTCATTACACAACAATCTGTCAACCTTCAGGTGCAGCCACCTCCACTCAGGAGCTTCGTATTGTCAGATGATAAATCATCTCCTCGCGAGTTCCATCGGCTTATTTCCCATTCGTTTAGATCAACTTTTGTCAGATGAATAAGTATTTCAATGCTCGCTTTGTTTTGAATGGCTGTGAAGATGAGAATATAAAAAAGAAGAAGAAGAAGAAGAGGTGAAAGTAGATTGCTATTTGTCTGAGTTGACATACCTCGAATGTCACCGCGATCAATAAGGAAAGTGATGAGTGACAAGTCAGATGGAGCCTCAGATGAGAGTTTGTCAGCGGAAGAAAAACACTCTTCAAACAGGAGAAAAGTGGAGCTTTTAGAGCTCGGAAGCTTTGTCACTTTTTAGAGCAAATGGGGCACTTTGTCACCAACAGTATCTGAGTGAGTGTGTGTGTGTGTGTGAGAGAATGTGTGTGATTCACTGATTTTCTGTCTATCTATCGCCTGCAGCTTCCCAGGCTCTTTGTGAGCAAGAGGCTGAGTGACTTTGTAGTCAAGGATTCTTTAATGCTTTCCCGTGTCACAGAGTTTTTTTGTGCTTGTACATCAATAATGTGCGTATATACCTCATGTGTGTGTGTAAGTGTGTGTGTGTGTCAGTGTTGTGTTTAACCAGGTTTTTTGCCTTTCTTGCAGGTGTATGTGCCGAGGCGGTATGCCCCGGGGAATAGTGCTGACAGTGCACTAGGAGTCTGAACCTTGTCAGTATTAGTGGCTGAGGAGGAGAAGGTGCCCTCCCGTGCCGTGCCGTGCCGCGCCGTGCCAAGCCGAGCCGTGCCGTGCCGTGCCGTCCTGTGCCGTGCTGTGTTTGACGCCATGTCCCTGACTGACAAGCACAAAGTGAAGAGGCAGCGGCTGGACCGGATATGTGAAGGTAAAGTTGCATGCCATGTGTCTTAGTTTTTTTTCTGTCAAAGTGCCTTTTTTTTCAATATGTGCAATCATGGCTGCAGAGTTAATAGCATCATATTTACAATCACTTCTCTGGATTTTGCAGTGAATTAAACTTGCTCTGAGTGTGAGATATTGATGCTTTTTGTGTTTCGAGCTCCAGCGCATCGAATCAAGTGCTCTCTCCTCTGCAAATCGTCTGATAAACTGTAGGATTGTTATTATGAATGGAGGCAGCGATTGTGTTTGTTGATGTATTTTGTCTGTTTAAATTCCAAACGCATTCAATTTGTTTTTGCTCCCTAAAGATGAAGAAATATTTCAATGAATAATCCTGATCTCAGTGGTGAAAGAAACCATTTTGATCATTAATTTTGATTATTAATCTTGCTCATATTTGTGTTGTAATCCAGTCAGCACTGATTTGCAGACATCTAGCTTTAAAATGAGCTGAATTTTAACATCTTTAGACGCCATTTCAGTGCATTTTAATGACTGTACTTCAGCTAATGCTTTATTCAATGTTAAGCAAATGTAGAAACCAATTAATTTTGATTCCCAGACATTTAAGAAACACTTTAAAATAAATAAGTTTAGCTCAGTTTTAACCTAGACATCTATGTGTTTTTTGACCTACAAATTACCATAACCATACTTGCTGTCTTTAAGTAATATCTTGTGTTATTTTGCAGAAAAAATCATTAGTATACTTTCTTTTTTATTTCCCTCACTGACTGTTTTAGAGTTTTACATCCTCTGGCAAACCATCCTCATTGTTATAAGCACAACCCCAAGACCTATCGGTGATCAATACCCATTGATTGCTATAATTTCCTCCTTGCACACAGCACATGTCAGACACTACAGTAACCGGTGTATAAATGTCGACCTCAGCAAACAGTCATCTGGCGGATGTAAATGAGATTATTGCTTTGCCGTGGCCTCTCTGTGAGCCGCTGTTTGTGTGTTTGTGTAGGAGTGTCTGTTGTGTGACTTATGGAGGATCTCTAAACATCTGAACTCGAGTTAGATTACCGCGGGGGAACTGAATGGTTTCTACCCCGTCACGCCTGTTTGGAACAGCCAATTTTACACCATAAACTGCTGTGATTATTAGGCTTTAGGTTGTGGATTAGAGAGCAGTCGTGTTGTATTGAAGGGCCTGAGCATAGACTAGGAGCTCCCTGCTGTGCTCATAGCTACAAAGTCGGCCTAGGCAACAAGGAATATGAGCTTTTGTGTGGGTGTATAAACTGTGTCTGAAGCCTTGTGGATGTGCATCTTTAAACCCACTTGTTTGACTTCGCCTAGCGTATGTGTGTGTGTGTATGTGCATATCTGTTTGTATGTGTGTGACTGTCAGACTGTGTCCTGAGGTAAAATCATCTCCTCTCTGCTGTCTGGGTCCCCAAGAGGCTTGTTAAGCTGCTGGGCCCTCCTGGAGCCAGCGCAGGGAGAGGCAGACATGACTGCAGTGCTGGAAAATGAAGCTAGACGCACCATTACCCCCAGTGCCAGCATATTTGTTTTGCAGCATGATGTAAGCACCTCGGCGTTGTGTGCATAAGATGAAGGACATATGCTGCGCATCCTGTAAAAGCCCACGGTTAGGCCTGAGAATCTACTTTCTGATCCCTGCTGCTGCTGCGGAAAAGAAATTATGTTGAATTTTTGATGCTAAGTAATAGCTTGATGTGTTAGAAGAACACACAACAGTACACAATGTTAATATCAGTCAAGAGGAAGAACTTATCACTTATCACACTGTATGTAGAGAGGTGATCAAAGGCAAAACCGGGTTTTTAGAGACTCTTTGCTCAGGATTAGTTTTCTCCAAACATTTGTAGCTTTTCAGTTGTATGCTCTACAAATTCTGTCTCCCAAAATGAGACTGTGAAAGGTGTTTCAGATCTTTGCCTGCAATCCCAGGTGTTTGTAATCCAGGTGTAAAATACTAGATTTTTAATTAATTAAGTTTATTTTTTCTCCAAGAAAGAGACCATTTTTATATGTTTAAAGGCCACCTTTAAAAAAGCCAAATGTATAAATTTCTATATCATAAACAATGTTACTCCTTAGCTATTATAAACCCCCTGATATCCCTAGAAATCGCAAAGTAGATATATCAGGATTTGGCACATGTATGCTAAGAGTTAGATGACAAGATGGATACCAATCTCATGTCTGTACAGTAACTATGTGGCTACCAACAGCTGCTAGTTAGCTTAGCTTAGCACAAAGACTTGAAGCAGTTAGCCTGGCTCCATCCAAAGCCCTTTAAAGCTCATTGCCATTTTTTGTTTGGGACCAGTTGCCAGGCAAAAAGCAAAGAAAACAGGAAGTTACTGGTCCAAGAGTTTGATAGCTACATATCCCCTTGTGAGATGTTTAATTGTAGTTTTTACACTTTAGTGATTTCAAAATAAACCAGGTACAACATGTGAATTAGTGAACTTTAAAGGTGTTGGTGGACAGTTTTGTTGCCTTTAAACCGTTTCCCCCGTTACATGTCTTTATGCTAAGCTAGGTTAGCCAGCTGCTAGCTGGAGAGGAAACACACAGGAGGCAGAAATGCTGCAAAGCGCTGTAATTGGTCAGTTTTTGCTTGAGTGGTAGCCTGGCTGTAAAAAAAACCAGAGGCGCATTTCTCTGCACTGGTCAACAAGCGTTTCTGCTCTTTTCTAATCACACAGAGAGCTGCTCTTCATATTAACCTCATTTTTTATGTGTTTCTGGAACAATAAAGTTAAAAGGATCATCGCCTTGTGGGTGATGACCTGCGGAGAGGGGCTGCTCTGTCTGAGCAAATAGGATCCAGTGTTTGCATATCCAATCATTTCAAAGTGATATATAATCCCTATCATATTTCATTTATCATTTCAATATTTATAGCAGATAATATATAAGTAATGCACAGGAAAAAAATAGAAAAGACGCCTTATGCTGCAGATTGCAAGCTGGCTGCAAGCGCCGCAGGGAAGTAGTCGGCACTTTGTGGCCGTTCTGCCGTCTGTGTGTTTCCACCTTGGTATCTATCTAGTCATTAAACTCTTGGCAAGAAATCAAAAAGGCGTTTTTTTCCTAAAATAACTCCTAACTTCAATTAAATTACAAGTTTTCTAAGCAAAAGTCCACAAATTATTATTCGTTTTTTTTTTTTTTACAGTAATATGACAGGTGAAGGCCGCTGAAAGATATGAAAGTAATATTGAATAAACAAATTACACTTGCACTCATATTTCATATCACAGGTGTGTCGCTCATTGGTAGAAATCCTTCCTGATTAGAGCCGCAGTCCACATCCAGCTGTTGCATGCGTGTGAATCAGACAGCTGAGGTAGTTAGTCATTCCTGAGGGAACAACAGTTAGTCTGCTCTGCTGGGCACGAGCTCAAAGCCCACAGGAGACGCACACAGAGACGGTAACAGGTGTTGCTGTGATGCATGCAGAGCTAGCTCGTGGTGCTCGTACCTACAGACGTTCCTCCTCGCAGTCACACACACACACACACACACACACACACACCAACATGTGCACGCTCATACGATTACACACAGACACACACATACACTAGCTCTCCAGATGGCCATCATACAGGATCAGTGAATCAGTCCTCTGGCGGCCATTGTGAGGGCGTTAAGAAAAAAAAACAGCTTGTGATTTGTGATTTGTGCATGAGCCAATGACCAGGCAAAGTTGTCCCACTGATTGCATGTAGCGGCGTGATAAGGCTGCCATGGCGATTGTCTCCATGCAAGGAGAAAACACACATGAAGGAAGGCTTCTGCTTTTTTTTGTTTGTTTGTTTGTTTGTTTCACATTCAGGTAAAAATCCTCGCAGGGCTTATTTGGTTGCTGTCGGGGAGTTAACTCATCTTAATCCAGGTTCACACTTCAACCGGGGCCGCAGTTGGCAAACAGATACAGAGCAGATGAAGCCATGATTTGTGCTGTCTCTCCTCAATCTCTTTCAAGCGAAAATCTGGAGCGTCCTCTCTCAAAAAACGTCTGCTGAGACCACGCTCTCTCTGCACTGTCCAAAAGAGCTTTCGCCTTTGTTTCTATTGTTTTTTCCCCTGCACTTAAAAAAAAAACAACTCCTGTCGTCCAACAGAGTTTCCATGCAAGGTGTAAATTGTATTTTTTTATTTTATACCATTGCCATTGAGTTGTTCATTCTGGCTGTTATGCATAGGCATTTATGGCAGTGGGATCAGAACTGCAGTATCTAAGAAAACCCGGTGGGTAGATGACAAGGCTGATTAAGCCATTAAAGTCCTTGATATGTATTTAGCATAATCTGGCCTGTCTGCAAATAAGGTGGCAGGGATCTGGTTGCGACTGTTTTCATCAAAAGCTGCTAGTTAGCTCAATCAAAGCAGCTGCTGGTAAGCATCAGATTTAATTCAGCGTTAGAGGAGCGAGCGGAGAGGAACTCTCTCTTTCTCTCTTTTTCTTACTCTCACTCGTTCTCCCGTTCGTCTCTCAGGGGTGAAGAGATTCATTCCTGTCATCCGAAGAGATGAGGAGTGATCTGCCATGGCCCGTGTTCCTCTCAGCCTCGGGTCCTTTCATGTTCTCAGCTTAATTTGAGCTGAAACAATGTTTATCATGCTGCAGCAACTGGGCCGAACGGCTGAGAGGGAGGAACGGCTCTTTTTCCCGATATCTTCCCCCCCTCCTTTTTTTCCCCTTTTTTCATTGCTAAGATTGTTGTTTTGCTCGTAGACCACAACACTGTTTTCCCCTCAGGGTTTGATTAGAGCTGCTCTAATCTAATCAGATAATGTTTTAATCAACATCTGCATTTTATTCATGTTGTGTTACATGATGACACTTTATGGATGCATAATTAGAATATAGTTTATCCATTTTAATTTGCTTAAAAAACCACGAAAGTAGTTCAGTAGCTTATTGTTCTCACTCGCGATGATTGTATGTGCTTTAAAATGAAACTTGCATTGAGTGGAATAACTTTGGGATAAATGATGTCATCTTTAAAAATGTAAATAACTATTAAACAAACCTTATAAGGTTCCTCAGTCAGAACTTATAAATGAAAATGTAACAGAGAAGAGACAACCCACTTTAAGCCTTTTGAATAGAGGAGTTTGTATGACACATATCCCACCCCCTTTTTTCAAAAGCCAATTGTCTGCTTTGCAACAGCTGGACCAGGAACGTATCAAGCCAGTTGTTTTAGTTCTCTGGACTGAGATGTAAAGGAAGGTGGTGTCTAGAAACCACATGCATGCACAACAGAAGTATAATATGTGGAGAAAAAAGTGTTGGAAACGTATTTCAAATTCAAATTCACCAACTCTTTAAGTTTTTTCTTGTACGTATAACTTATATGATTAGTGACCATTAACAGTGAAGCTATGGCTCCCCTCCCTTTTCATTTAGACAGGGGCCCGGTCCTATTAGCCTGAAATAACTGCCTAGAGTTGGATGTGAGGTGGAGGGATTTGCACGGATGGATGACGGCGACATGCTCTGTAATCTTTTATTCACCAGGTTGTTCTCTTATGAACATGCTTAAGCAGCTACCACTGTCTCACCTGTCTGTAATTTGTTTTTTGTACCTTTCACGAGTGAGAGGTAAATAAATGTTCTGGTGCTCACGTGAAAATGAAAGCTGCGCACGGTGAATCTTTTTTAGCTCCAACTGCAATGCGTCCCTTTACACTGGGTATGAAAAAACTTCCATGTGTGACATTGAACTTTAACACACCTAATTATATCAGAATATTATTTACAGATCTAATAAAATCTAAAAATGTTGCACATTTTGGACCGTGTTTAATGCAGGCGTTTGCATGGCTGTTTGTGTTAAAAAACATTTAAGAAAACAGTGAAGAATAAGTGGTTAGGCTTCTTTTCCTGGATGCAAAAGAGGATAACAGTCTCCAGGTTTTGTAAAATAAAAGGTATAAGAGGAAATAATGACATTTGCAAACCATACATTAATTCAGAATATGCATACTTTTACCCCTCCATTACATCTCTGCTCATTACCACAGCTGAATTTAACTTCATGTAAAAAGTGTTCTTTCGTTTAACTCGACTCCCTATCTTTTTTTTTAATCAGTGATGAGGAGGCAAATTACATTTTCTGTTCTATCCTTTCTTCTCTCTCTCTCTCTCTCTCTCACTCTCCTTCCTTCCCGCCCTCTTCTCTCACTCAGCTGCACACTCCTCGTCTCTCCAAAAAGCAAGCGGGCTGTCGTCTCTCCCTTCTGTCTGCCCCATCTGTGATGCAGTATGGGCCACTGGCTTGATAGTGATAGGCAGGCGGAGCGCGGGGCTGCGCACGAGGCAAAAAAAAAAAAAAAACAAAAAAAAGAAAGAAAGAAAGAAAAAAGAGGGAACAAACCAGCCCACTTAAATAGAAACTGAACTGTAATCAGTTGCCTCACCGAGTTTACCAGAGGTCTCGCCTTTGCTGATGAAAGGTTTGCAGTAGCGGCTCTCGCTCTGCACCCATGTACCTCCCACCCATGCAACCGTGCGACATGCTGTGTCATACACCGCGGAGATGCGAGGCGTTAAAGAGGCGGGGGACAGAGTCACGATAACACAGCACATGTGAACCCTCCGAAAGCCATCAGAGCAAAATTGGTACCATGTGTTTTTCCTTCCTCATCGGCCCCCTTCTCCCCCCCCTGTACTTGTGTTAGAGTGAGCGAAGGCCCAGGGGCTTGTTAAAACTTTAATATACTGTACAATCACAGTAATTGAGTACAATTTTCAAGTTCTTCCAGTCATGGTTTTAATTTATGAAGTCCCTATGAAAGTTTAATGGATCAGCAGTTGTAGAGTTGCAGCTATCTAAATCATTCTGCAGCTATCTCTGCCTGCGCTGCCTGCCAAGTCCTGCCGTTAGCGTCCTGTGCCCTAGAAAGATGGCCAGATTGCTCCAAAGGCATGACTGTTGCTGGACGTCTGTTCAACACATTGTACCTAGAGGTCTTTCACAGAGCTGTACGATTGGCTGCGAGCGAGCAAGCCGAGTTGTTGGCATCAATTCTGATGCCGTTCACCAAATATCCACTGTGTAAGTTAGGGGGTTCTTTTCTTCTATTGTATTATTCATGCTAGCAACTACAGGGTCCCTGTTGCTTGATGAATGTAATATAGCATGCTCACTTAATTATGGAGCTGCTCTCGTGAGAGGCATATCAGAGAATGTAGACAAGATGAATACTTTACCGCAGCCTCTTCTGCTTATGAACTGTGGGAAATGCAGAAATTTGCATGGCAGAGGATATGATATATGCCGCATCCTTGTTTCGTTTTTTTAGCAATGCCAGCCTGACCGTACTTGAGATGTTTATTATTGTTATTAATATTTTGTCAGGAAGCGGGGATCTGAGTGACACACAGCCCTGGAAGGGGCTTATTAAAAGAAGTTATTGTCTGCGATCGCCGTAGAGAGATACAACACCGTGATTAATGGTGTGTTTTACAGCTGACAAAAAAGTGCATGGAGACTCAGACCTGGGAGGACAGCGCTGAGAAATCACTGCAAGAAAATTGCTAGGTATACTTTACCTCTAATGAAAGAAACCATCCTTCAGATGCACATTATCCTTGACTGCGAAGGGCCATAAGGGAATAAAACTGTTCTGATTTGTTTTTGTTTTGACCTACTTAATGTTCTCAAATTAGGATGTTCTGTAATGAAACAATCCGATTTTTGTTCTTGATATTATATCATGATTGTATCACTTAGGCTTTAAAATGTAAACAGGCTTGTTATAGCATTTCCGTCAGTGAGATGACAGGTAGTGGGACAGCATAAAGAGACACAGCGCCGTTGCAGTGTCTTGTCAGTCTTAAACAGTAATAAATTTAGCCCATCTCAGTCACGCTGTCTCTGTGTCTCAGCTTCACGAGCATCCAGATGATGTCCCTGGCGACTCGCTGCAGAAACTCTTCTTTTTAAACCCTTGTTGCCTATTTCAAACAGAAAAAAAAATAAGCACAGAATAGAAACCGGCTCAAAGCCATCTAGTTTTCACAGTCCACTGCAGTCCAATCATATCCCCTTCCCCTCCCGCCTTGTCCTATCCCACACCGTCTGTCTTAGAGGTGAAGTCAAAGCTGGCAGCCCACCACCTTATCAGCTTTTTTTTTTTTTTCCCCCTGTCACACACTTATCAAAGCTCCCTTTTTTCTCTTCCTGCCACTGTTTTTTGTTTACATTGCTCTTGTCACGGCAAGTAAACACCAGCAGTTATCTCTCTGATGCCAACATCTCAGATAAGCCACCTCTGCTCTGCAGTACATCTGCTGCATGTAGTAGTAAAGTGCGAGCTCTGTGCGAGGGGAAATACAACTCAACTGATAAAGGTGCACTTCACACGGTTTCATTTTGAGAAGCAGTAATATGACGGCAATACAGAACACTTTGCAAGATAGAGATGTATTTTTCACATGTAACTTGTGAATCTTGTGGATTTGAAATGATAAGTTGAACTTAGTGATTAGATGGTGTGAAGTATGAATAGCATGCAACCAGCAGTTTGAAAATATCACTTTAAGCTTGGGGAAATGCGGATGGTATTTTCTAATGCTGTTAGAACAAGCAATCAATTCAAAATAATCAATTTTAGCTCTATATACATCCAACTTGATGGGGATAAAAAGACAATTTCAGAATCACTCAAACATTGTCATGAATCGACATAATTATTCATAAAGATTTAACATGTCTGGTTGCTTGTTTTAACCAGTTAGCTTGCACGCATTTGCCTCTGTGGGTATTTGTATGTGTGTACTCATGTATTTCAATCTGCAGTTTCCCAGTGGAGGCTGTGAATTCTCCATGGTTCAAGTGGAACATCTCCTGACCTCTTTCTAGTAGCCACCAGATTAAATCTGACCCTCGGTGGTACTTGTGTGTCTGGCCTTTGCAACCGCCCCCTCCCCCCCTCTCTCCAGGGACACACGGTGGCAAGCATATCAGTCCTCAACCTCCCCTGGTCCCTCTGGTGAGATCCATTCATGCCCAGAGGGATGCCGGCTGCAGGCCATCGAAGGGGTTAGTAGTAACCACTAAGCAGCATAAACTCTATAGCTTTGCAGTCCGTGAACACATCCGGGGGCCTCAGCAGCGCGGCATGCTGGCTGTGCACACTATCTGGTTCAAGTGATGTCACAGGGGGGCAGTGGATTTAAGGTTTTAGTTGGACGCTAATCCCCTTGTGGCAAATGCTGCGGAGAAGAGGACTGTCCCTGCCAATGACGTGCATCAACCCCATTGGATTAGTGCATCTCGTCCCCTCCTCCATTCCGTTGGCATTGTCCAGCATGTGTTTTTACCCCAATTTCTTTTACGATCGGTCTTAGTTTGGAATGTAAGCGTCATGCCCAGCACAAGCATGATCCCTGCAGTACATTGGAGTAGAGCCTCGCCTTAAAGGTGTGTTTTTCTTCCTGTCTGTATATATATGTGTGTGTGTACTCTATGTTTTTGTCAGGTTGTATCTCTTCTCTTCATGGATTTCTAATGTTTCCAGGGCTGAATTATTTAGATAGGCTGCCAGCAGGTAGCTACATGATAGCACAGACTTAGGAGGGAGAGGAGGGGAGGGGGGTGGACTACAGCTGCAGATCAGGTAAAGGGTACCTCATGCTTCACCTTTTCTCCTCCCCTCTCCTCCCTTTTGATGGGGGTAAGGGGGGATGTAACTGGAGAGTTGAAACAAAATACCCGGCTCTGTTTTCCACGTTTATAGCTGTTCCCTTTATTGTCTTCACTGATGCCTAACTCAAGTGAGCAGTCGCATTTTGGTGGCCCTCTGCGTCGGCGTGGTCCTGAATGGACTGAAGGCCAGAATGACAGGACCGCAAGTCGCTGTCACTACTGTGGCACCGTTGCAGGGCGCAGGAATTCTTTGGTACCAGGTGGAGGAGATGATGGAATCTGCTTTCATCTAGATCTTGGTGAGAAACAAGATCCAGTCCTTCAGGCTTCCTTGTACAGGCAGATCCAACAGGACCGGGATGTGCAGCAGCTTCTGAGGAAGAACTCTGCACCTGATCTGAGCAATAGCCTCTACCTTAGACAAGTGATGGCAGGCCGGGCCTCTGCACCGCCACAGGATTACTACCTGGCTGACGCTACCTTATCTGGTCAGCCACATGAAGAGTCTAGGTTTTATAGGGATAACCAGCATCTGCTCACCAGATCAGCCTTGCATTATGGGCCCAGCGCTGGGGGGGTAAGGCCTACCTGGGATCAAGGACAGACGAGAGCCACACCTTCTGTGCTCGCCTCTGCTTCTACACCTAACCCTGTGCCTCCTCCTCCTCCTCCACCTCCTCCCCCGCCTCCTCCGCCACCCCCTCCCCCTCCCGTTCACGAGCTGAGCCGTTTGTACAGGGAAACTCTGGGATCTAAGATGATCCCAGACGTCCAGCATATTGGTGGCAGCTCTCCCTCTTCGACGGTCTACGGGGTTCGGCCCCCTCTCCATATTTACGCTGCAGAGCCGCCGTCTCTCTCTGTCCGCCAAGCTTATAACAATATCAACAGCTTGTCCCTGGACCACCGCCAGCCAGCTGCCACCGGTTCAGTGGTGGACCCAGCTTGTCAGGGAATGGACGGCGCTCTTCCTCGGGCTTATGGAGCTATAGCCTCTCAGAGGCTGCCTTATGACCCAAACTATGACCCCAGCTCATCCATGGTGGCCGCCACTGCTGGATTGACCTCTAACCTGCCTCCTCACCATCCAAGCGCTGCAGACCCCAAGAAGATGGTTGACCCTGCCTTTTTGGCTTTCTTACGATCTGAAGGTTTGGCTGAGAGCACTATCACTCTCTTACTGCAACATGGCTTTGATTCCACCGCCACACTGGGAATGATGGAGGACCATGATGTCCGATCCGTGGCCCCCAACTTGGCCCAGTCCCGTGTTCTGTCCCGGGTTGTGCTTAGTTGTAAGGCAAGTGGTCCGGCAACCCGTGCCCGATCCAACAGCTTCAGCCATCGCAATGATCTCTACATGCAGCCTCAGGGTTTGACAATGGACCCCGGTCTGATGCAGCAAATTCCCACCACCATTCAGACCGTGTCCCCCAGGATGGGAGAGTTTCTTGGTAGAAGACCCAGCAGCGCACCCTCCCAACACCTGCTGGAGACCACCTCCTACCCAGCACCACGGCCCATGGCAGCTGGAGCTTTCCCAATTAGCCCTGGAGCATATAACAGTAGTATGAGTCAAGGAAGACCTATCTCCATGTACAATGCCCACACCGGTCTTGCCATGTCTGCTCTTGGACAACAGCCTCCACCTGCCCCCGGCACCCCAGGAGCAGCACCTAAAACCTTCTCCAGCTCCTTTTCCCCCATGGAGCTGATGAAGAGAGCCCCCAACCTTCCCCCAGCATCACCAGTGGGAGTGCAAAGCCCCCTTCACAGCCCCCAACTTCTCCGGAAAGGGATAAATGCTGCTCCTGAGAGTACTATTGTTCCTGTAACCTCTTCCTCCACTCTGCAAACGCAAAACCTTAACAACAACAAGTTGGTAGGACGTCGCACTGGTCCACCTGTCATAGTCTCAACAATGACCACCACACCTGACACAAGTAATGTCAAACCCCACCTTTCTCACTACTTACCTGTCCGTCCTTGTTGCTAATGTATAGTCTTTTCTGTAGATACTGGTAATAACCTAGTGTTTCTGATTTTGCTTTGTCATAGATTAGATGTGTAGAGAGATTCAGTTCTGTATATGATAAATAGATTGTTAGCATACTACAAAAAATCAGGCTGACAGTCTCTTTTTATTTGAGGAGTAGCATGTAAGATGAATCTGACATGTTAAGCAGCTTTGCTCAGAGAGGTCTTTTTTTTTAAAAACTATGCAACTATTTATACATTTATTGCAACAGAGTTGTGTCATTTGCCGGGGGGTATCCTGTCTCATCACCAAGATGTAATACATTTTACAAACAGCACTCTAGTTATTGAGGCCAACATTTTGATGTCTTCTTTTCCCTCTTAGTTAATAGTAAGAACCATTTTGAAGCAACATGGTGCTTCTGGAGTTGTTTTGAAGCTCTCTCTAGCTTTTTAAAGGTTTATTGTACATGGTTTGTTCATTTTGTAGTGATGGAAATTTAACAATATATTTTGGTGAGCGCTCATGAAACAATTTGGCAAATTAAACAAAAGAACAAACACTCTTAAAGACAGAATAATGCATGTTAATTGCTCTCCTTATATACTTTTACACCTCTTTTTTATTTCAAAAGACAGACATCGTTGATACCAAAAACACATAAACATCCGGCTTGTTTTTAGTAGGTAAAAGTTTATTTACTTGATGCAGTGTTGCTGTCATTCTATTTTACACTGTACTCTCTCCTAATCAGGGGCTTAACTGCCTCAAATCCAATTACTCTAATAGGATGTAAAGTTGTGTAGACTATAATAGGTAACTGTTTTTTATAGACACCCTGTTGTCTGCTTGAGATTCCGGTTTGCTTTGCTTTGCCGCTGGAAGTTTTCAGTTATTTGTTTGTTTGCTTCAATGTAGAAAACTAACCAGATCAATCTCACCTCAGACAGCAGGTACAAGGAGAGGAAATGTGCTTTCCAGCTGCTCAGACTGAAAACTTATTTGAATTTAATTTCTTCTCCTCCGTGCTGTTTTTTACGAACTTGCCAACATTAATGCCTTGATTGCCGATTCTCGAGAGGCGATTTACATTTTTATAAAGTGACAGCAATGAAAGAAAATGTCTCGCCTTTGAAGGTTTCTTAACCATGCAGCTGCATAAAATAAGGCAAAACCAAACTTGCCTTTTTGTTTGTTTTTCTAAGATGGTGTTTTCTTTTTAACCACATATTCCCATGGATATGATTATGGTTAATCTTCAGTAGCCTGACAGAACACATAATTATGTTGATTTTTTTTTATTTTTTCCAGTTGAATTTGTTTGTCTCGTTTGAGGTTAATACAAGTAGTGTGGCGTCTTTTTATGCTCAGTTTACTGTGGGAGTGAATTCTTCGGCATCATCTCAGCTTATTTTTTTATGCACAAAGGCCTTGATTTGTCCCCTTAACAAGCTGATGCGTTTCCCTGTTGATGAAGAGCTGATGAGCACGGGGAAGAATTAAATCTTTTAACCTTGCTTTTAGCCACGTAACCCTGTATCTTGTCTCTCTCTCTCTCTCTAATGGGTCTGTGGGCTGCTGCTCTTGTTGAAGAGCGGTGACTTTTATGAAGTGGTTTCCCGTCATGTGTCGGAGGGGGGAAGGGGAAGGGGGAGGTAGATGTGGGGAAGTCCCTTATATTTTTTTTCTTTCTTTTTTTGAAGCTCCATGCAAATATAAGCTGCTTTACAAGGTCACAGTGGCAGCAACCCCCCACCACCACCACTTCACACCCCCCCACCCCACCCCCACCCCCAAAAAAACACTTTTAGCAAAACAAACTCATTTGCATGTAGCTGACATTTGTTAGTTCAGTAACCTCATCTGATAATGGGCAGCCTTTGCCGTCGATCGGAAAGCATACTTCTTAATTGTGTGTTGCTAGGCAACCTAGGTTTCGGTGGTAATCAGAGATAGATAATCTTCACATTTAAGAAAAGAGGAAGAAAAAAAAAAAGTGGAGCCCTGCATGCGTTGTTGCACATTTATTTGCGCACTTGTTACTCTTTTTTTCTGAGTAGCCATTTGCAGTTTAAGGCAGGAGGAAATTGAGTGAAAAAAAAAGAAGAGATGTTGCAGGGCGCTTAATGAAAACATTCCTCCTAGTCTCTTTCCCTCTCTCTCTCTCTCTCTCTCTCTCTCTCTGTTTATCTGAACTGTGTATATCTCAAGAGATTGCCTCTCATTTTTTTTTTTGTGGAGAGGCTCCACTAGTGTTGGG
>JAPZDV010000014.1:6753067-6781467 GCA_029814665.1 Acanthurus lineatus
AGGACAAAAGCGTCTCTCTACCCCACTCAACCTTCTGCAACAATCCGATCATCACCAGCCTGCACGTAGTTGCTGCTGCTGCTGCCGCCGCCGCCGCCACCGCTGCTGCTGCTGTAGTGTGTGTGTGTGTGTGTGTATGTATGTGTGTGTGCGCACATAAGGACGCCGCGGGTTGTATGGTGCTTTTCCATCCCAGCCCTCAAAGGCATGGACTGAAGATGATGCAGCCGGGGGCTTAAGTGAGAGAGCTCGCTCCCGCAAGAAGCCCCTTCCCCTCGCCAAACAGGGCCAGACCGAGAGGAGCAACTCCGGGGGAGGGGGGAGGGGGGGTTCTGAAGGAGCAAAGGAGGAGGAGGAGGAGGAGAAAAGGAGAGAGGGGGGGTTACCCTCCTTGGATTATTGCAGAGGGTCTTCCACTTCCCTCTTTTTTTTTGTAATTTTTTTTTTGCCTTTTTTTTTGTTTTGTTTTTGCCCCCCCCCCTTCTCGGTTCGCCTCAATCATCTTCTGTTTTCTGCTGCGATGCGTAGTTTTTGAGCCGAAGAATGTGGAGACAACATTTTCCAGGCAAGCAGCATGTTTCCTGTTTTCTTTTCTGGATGTCTAATAAAGTCTGGCATGTGGGAGGGTGGGTGGGAGTGTGGGTGGGAGGGAGGGAGGGAGGTGGATGGGGAGTGAGGTGGATGAGAGGAGGGTGGTGGTGGTGGTGGGGGGAGTGTGGGTGTGTGTTGTGTGGTCGGTAAGGTAGGCGAAGAAGAAGAAGAAGCCCGACAGTGTTGTCATCCTGAGGTCCGCCCGTCCTGCGCCGCAGCACTTGGCTCCTTGTTTTTTTGGGGGGGTTTTTTTCTGCTTCCTCCTAGGCTTTGAGCGCAGCTCTGTAGCTTGGGGCAACGCCGGAGAATAAAAGAGCGGGAAAAAGAGAGAGGGTGGGGAGGGTGGGGAGGGAAGGGAAGGGAAGGGAAGGGAAGGGAAGGGAAGGGAGGTCCGGCGTGGTTGTGCCATGGATGCTGTTGACACCCCGCTTTTGTCCCGTGGTGGAGTGTGAGCCCGGCCCGCCCATGCACACAGAGGGTACCATTTAAAACAGGCGTGCGTTCATTTTCTTGGCAGGGGATGGATTGGTGTGGCGGGCAGCCGGGTGGTGACAGGGGTGGGGCACTGGCAGCAGCAGGACAAGTGGCCTTTGTGTGCTACTTTTTAGGGAAGTGAAGGGAGGGAAGGGCAGGGAGGAGGCTGCCAACAAAGGGTGCTTATACACACCCCCCCCCACACACACACACACACACACACAACGCCGCTCACATCACCCCCCCCCTCTCTCTCTTCAACCACTATAAACTCCTGCAGTGACCTCGCGCTGTCACAGGCAGATGAAGGGGTTTGTGTGTGTTTATGGCAGGTTTTGTGTGTGTGCAAGCGGGAGGAAAGTAGTAAATGAGTAATTTAGCCTCAGTAAACCACAAGTACAGCCTCTGGCACAGTGCCATGTGGAAAAAAAAAGGGAGGAAACTCCAGCGAGGAAAACAAAGTGTTGTTTGACCCAATGGCACATGTGCACATTATGCCAAGCTTCTCCGTTACTCCACAGTCAAGCTGCTGGCAACTGGCCAGAGGTTGTGTGTGGGTTCCTGCTCGCTCGTTGCCACATCCCATGCAAGTTGCATTCCTGTTGTATCCGTGTTTTCATGCACATCTCACTTTTTGCCTTTGCAACTTTTTCCTCCTCGAGAACACTTATTGCACACGTCATTTTGCACACGTTGCACGTGATTAGAGTTGAGGTTTGATCGAAAATATACATGTACACATTTGGAAGTGACTAAAGTGAACTCAGCTCCCTCTGCACGCCTTTTTTTAGCTCGGGCTACTTGCTCTAAGTACTGAAAAACTACTCAAACTAACAGCATGTTATCTGCAACATCTTTCCCTTGAGAAACTTGTCCCTTGCTGCACTGAAAAAAACCCAGTGTACACATAAATTTAGCGTGTTGTCAGTGGGTTGTTTTATTTACCGAATTATCTTTGGTCGAGCGCAGATGCCAAATTGCAGAGAGCACATTAGCCAGACAACAGCCAACTTTTAGTCTGGCCTTTGGGCAAGTTACTTGGAGAATTATCATTAATTAGTTTAAGCTGATAAAATCAGCTGCCAGTGACATCGGCCTTTTTTTTTAAAAAAGCCAAAAATCTACGTTCAGTGACGATTTATCATGAGAAACCTGCGACCTGAATGTTTTCTAGATTCCTTTTTTTTTTCTTGGATTTGTCAGGGATTTCAGCCATTTTGCCAACCTGGAACAGGTTCCAAAGTAGGAGAGGCTACGAGAACCGAACCAACCCCAAACACAATGCACACAGGCGCCGTATTATAACCCCCCCCCCCCCACTCCCTCCATGCCCCTCTGTGGGCATGTTCCTCCACCCACACACAGCCTATTCCTGTTGGACTGGCTGCCTGTGTTAACCAGGGGATGTGGGTCATGTTTCAGCACAGTGCTGCTCACTGTGCCACAGTAAATGGCTGTAACTGCTGGCGGTCAGCAGCAGCAGCAGCAGCGGCGGCAGCAGCCCCCACCACCCATCCACCCACCCCTTGTTGTCAAGACACAGCCACCTGCAAACAGCAGCTTGGGGTTGCTAGGTAGTTCTTGGCAGCATGTGTTTTTAATAACTTGGTGGGTTAGTGTGGTCTCCCATTACCCCCGTTCTGACTTGTGTTGCTTTTTTTTTTTCTCCTCTCTCTTCTCTTCTTCTCTTCATGTTGTCCTTCCTTTTTTTTTTTTTTTTTTTTTCTTTTCGACCGCAACACGACTGCGTTTCTCTTTTCCTCCTCTGGTCTCTCGTCTCCTCTCGGAGGCAACATAACACCAGCAGCAGCAGAGGCCAGCGGTAGGAAGAAACTCCAAGCTTCCCTTCCCCACATAATGGAAACTCTGGCCTCATCTCCCGGCGCACCGCTCTGCCGCGTCCTGCTGCCAGACTCTGACTAAGTGTTGCTGGCTCAGGAACCGCAGCCTCCAGCCCGGGCCCAGTTCGGGTTCCACAAGTATTTGTCTACAGGAATGATTAGAATTAAAATACTGATGACTGAGAAAGATTGAGAGAGAGAGAGAGAGAGAGAGAGGGAAAATTTAAAAAAAAAAGTTCTTTAAAAAGAACCCATGATCTCATGAATGTTAGCAATTTACGTCGAGGGGTTTTTTTTAAGCTTCCTCCTTTTCACCGTGAACTAGATTTCCAAAATAATTTTCATTGTGACCCAGTTCTCATTTTTGGAAGCTGTTTGTTCTAATAGAGGAAAAAAAAAAAAGACCTGTTTTTTTTTTCTAAGATGGATAACTGAGCTCACCACTTTTTATGAGAAGGACTGAAAAGATTTTTTAGTAACACAATATCAAGCAGAAATTGATGGAATTTCAAGGCCCGTTTTCATCCTCTTGACACACACAATCTTGTCGGCTTTTTTCGGAAGTATCAAACATTCTTTGAGAAACCTTCGCTTCTCAGCGCGAGTCGAGGCTTTTAAAGTGTGATTTAAGGCCGTATTTATTATAATTGTGACATCAAGAGGAAGAGGAGGTCTGTCTTGTCATTAGGAGATGAATAATGAGCAGAGAGATCAGAGGGATGATGTCGATCCAACAAGTGGTGAAACAACCACTCGATTAATCAATCAGAGGGAAATAATTTATTACATTTCACTGCAAACTGGATGCTTTTGGATTATTAATCAGATTTAAAAAGCGCTTTCTGCTGGTAACTTGTGACAGGGGTTTGATGAAGAGTTGATTTGTCACTGTGATTTGGCGTTTTATAATTTATGCGATCAGTTGTTTGGGATAAAAATGTATGGATTGATCACCAATGATGACGGTGATTGATTTGAGTGTGTCATGGCACGGAGAGGCTCAGCAGAGGGGGTGTGTTCTCTGTGTGTGTGTGCATGTGTGTTACATGTATTTATTCCTTTTGGCAGGTAAAAACCACGACAGCAGCTACCTCCCTCAGTGATAACACACTCATCTCGAATCAACACACACACTCACACACACACACACACACCCACGTTCGCAGCCTGGCAACAGTTTAGCAACAAGCAGAGGAAGCGGGAACATGGTGAAAGGAAATGAGGGGGGATTAATTAATGGAGGAGTGAAATTAAGAGCACTCTGCCTCCTGTGGTTCTGATGTGACCCCTCCAACACTCCACAGCAAACCCCCCCACTCTGCCCTCACAGTGCGCACTTACAGACATCTAATGCCCCCCTGTATTTTGAGTACAAATACTCCTCTGGTTTAAACATGATTCACGGCTCAGTTTGAGTCTCTCAGACAGACCAGGCGGCTGCGCGGGAGCCTGCGGAGAGCACGGCAGACCTGCTGAACACCCTGATTTACTCCTGCACGCCGCCGCTGAGCGAGCGAGTTGTTAAGAGGGGCTGAGGGAGTGTTTGTCAGCGTCAAGGTGAAAGTTTATTTTCATTTAACAACAAAAAAAAAGATGATTTTTTTAAATTTGTTGATTCTGGAAAGACCTCAGAGAGACTGTGACCGAGCACAGAGGGAAATACTAATTGAGATTACAGATAAACCAAATTTGAAGGTGAAATTTGTAAAATTCAAAAGGACAGAAAATTATAATTTTGAGGATTTCGGTTTTTTATTTCATGCCGCAAAATCATTTCATCATTAAGGGCAAAGCTGGATCACACAAAGCAGTGATGTGTTTTGCAGACTGTTACGCACCGCCACCTTTGCGAAATGAAAACCAGGGTCAGCTAAATTATTAATATCTCACATGTCGTTAGAACCTGTTTCCGGATGACAGATATTGTGTCTGCTGAAACAATAACTATGTGCAGTTAAATGTCTTAAATACCTTCATGTCGTACAGAATCAACCTGGTTTGAAACTAGAGGAACAGACTTTTCTCTACATAGACATTGTGAGTGAAATGAGCTAAAAGCACAATTGATATAATTTCTGATATACATTTTCATTCTCAGTTGAGGCAGTTGAAGGTGCAAAATCAAATAAATGTGTTTAAAAATCATTTTTTAAAAGCAGTGGACACCATCACAATTTAGTTTGTTTGCATTATTGTGCAAGTGTTTTACAGTTTTTAAACACATCAAACATTATTCTAACAGTCATATGAATTATTATAGACTCTGCTTGTATAATTTATATGCATGCTGCTTAAGGGAAGCTATAGGGATAATAGGTGATGAGCAGGGTGTCGTGAATGTATCAGCCGGGTGTTGGTGGCACAGTGCAGCTGATAGACCCAATGATTCTGGTTAAGACTGGTTTGATGTTCATGCTGCCAGTTTACAACAGTGGGAGTGTTGCCTGTCACCTCCCCGCTTTCCTTCGCCCGAATACATCATCTCCCCTCCATCAAAAATCAACAGAGTGAAAATCAATCTGTCACACTGGAGGACACGCGCACGCAAAATACACACTCCTCCAGCTCCTGGAAAAAAAGACAGAGCGAGCGGGAAGGGAAGAAAATGATAGAAAAGGAGGAGATGGGAGTGATGGCCGAGGAGAAAGCATGACAGAGAAAGGAGGAGCAGTGATTACTGGAAGACAGCTGAGGAATGATGGCAAGAGGAGAGGAGGGGAAGGGATGTACGAGAAAACAGGGGATGAAGGACGGAGGAGCAGATACGTGGCGAGCAAACAGAGATAGAGAGCCAGACATGGGCAGAGAGGAGGAGCTGTCAGGAGATGCTATCATTACAAGGGGGGGGGTGGGGAGAGATGTGGGAAAATGCAACACTGCAGACCAAGTGGTGAAAAGTAACAGTGAGAAAAGTCGGTGAGAGGCAGATTGAAAGAGTAAGAGACTGAAAGGTCAGAGAGACAGAGAGAAACCCGGTGGATGATTCATGGAGTTCAGCCTGTCGAAACTCCTGCCTGAGGGGTTCGACGCTGCCTGCCAGCTGCTCCTCTCCCCTGCTGCCTCACCCACAGCCTCCCTCACCTGCACACCCACTGCTGTCTGCGTTGTCTGTTTAAGCTGCTAACTTAGTGGCGTAAATGAAGCGGGGAGACGGTTACAGGTGTTCTGGGTCTTTTTTCTGTGAGTAAAAGATGGCCTTGCGTGCCACAAACCTGCAACACCATAATCAGCGTATAGATATTTTTTGTTACTTTTGAATCGAATGTGAGATGTGGGAGGTTTTGCTTGTAGAGCTGAAATCAATCAACTCTGCAGCTCGACTGCCGACTGAGTTTTTTAGGCTCTTTTATCTTTTTGTTTTGGCTTCACTGCACATTTATGATTGAGTCAAGCAAGCTCTAAATAAAAACTGCCTACACTTAATAATATTTAGCAAAAGTGCTGATTAAAATTAGATCTTTTAGCAGTCAAAGAGACAAAACTTTTTTTCACAAAGATGGTGGAGACCAAAGATGAGCTCAGATGAATGTTGCACTCTGTTTTTACTGGATGTGAGACTGTTTGTTCACACGTATAAGTCGTTGTTCAGAACTTTGCTTCTAATGTTTCCTGACCCCCCCTAGTGGCCAAAATTAACACTGACAAATATTCACCTCCTGGTTTTTCTGTAAAAGTGGAAATAGTTGCATTCTCAGCAAATAGCAAAGACGAGTGTGTCATTGACTCGACACAACTGCTTGGTAGGGGATTGCGGTTCGCCATTAAAAATTCAATAAATCCTATGAAGCCTGAGCTAAAGATCGTTTCCATTATTGATTAATTAGTGTGTTACTTTTACAATCAAATAATTGATTAGTCCAGTTTTTCCCAAAGGAAGTGCTGTTGAAAGAGTCCAGGTGTATGTTGGGATTTTGTGGCCACCGAACATTATTATATCAATACACAACTCACAGTTGTGTATTGATATAATTGTGTCTGTAGAGTGTGTATCAGGAGGAGAAATAGTCTGGTGGATGTGGGTTTTTCTCAGTCGAAGGTTCTTGCTGGTGTCTCTAAATGACCTGAGCAGCTGCCTGATAGTCAGTCTTGGCAAAACCTTGTGGAGGATTTGAATTAAAACTAGGAGTGTACTTTCAAGTTGTCTTTCTCTTTATGCTGCTAAATTGACTACAAACAGAATTGTTTCAGGGGTTGTGGGAAAAACTAAACGGACATTTTACCAATTGACTGAACTCAAGTATAAGTCTTTTCTCTCTCTTGCTCTCTCTCTCTCTCTCTCACACACACACACACACACACACACACACACACACACACACACACACAATTCCCCGTCTTCCCCTTTTTTCATTTCCATTACTCATTTTTAATTTTGTGGACTTTCTGAGATAAACGAGTTAAGTTTCAAGTTAAATAACTTTCAGTTCTTGAATGTTTTGTTAATGAATATTTTATGAGTAATATGGTTGTTTATCAAAAATCTTTTTCTCATTATTATTGAATAAAATAAACATTTGCATAGTGATTGATAACACATTTAATTAAGGCTACTTTGCACAGGTGCGAATACAGGCCTGACTTGAAATTCTGGATTGCACTTTGGTGTGCACTTAAACTTAAAAACAACCACTGGTTCAGTCAATAAAAAAAGAGGGAACCATATAATCCTCATCTTTAAAAAGCTGCACATAGCAAATGAGATTAATGACTTAGATTACTCTGTAATCAGAGCTGTTGTTTTATTTTTTCGTTGACTGCTTAATCAGCTAGTGATTTCAGCACTTATATGCACGCGTACGCTGCCTAAAATGTGGTCAGGCGCTAAATGCTCGAGCACTCTCTCTCTCTCTCTCTCTCTCTCTCTCTCTCTCTCTCACATCCTCACCAGTTTGGTATAATAATGGACTCCACTGCCCAGCTGCCTCCATTAATATTCAAAGTGCTGTCAGTTGCAGATGTGACACAGACAGCCAAGTCGCCACGGCTCACCTTTTCCTGCCGCCGTGTCACCCGTCTTGAGCTGAGAGTGTGATAATAAGTAGGCAAGTGATGGTGGTTGGTGGTGGGTGAGGAGGTGGCAGAGAGAGGGGGGGAGGCGGTTGTCTTTCTGTCTGTTTGTCTGTCAGGAGGGAAAACATGTCGTCCGCCCTCTGCACTGAGAGCATGGAGGATGCAGCCGTTTGCGCCTCCGAAAACCTCAGCTCTCGGCGCAGATGCCGGTGGCGCCAAAAATAATTAAAAAAAAGTGCATTAAAGCTGGCAGACGACGCCTGTTAAGTGATCACCATGACAATAGGCGGATGGCATGAGGAGATGACACCTCCGCGACGATCCCCCACCCACCCCCAACCCTCCCACCCACCCAACCATCCACCCTGAGAGGCTGTGCTGCTGGACTGCTCGCTTTCTGTCAGCCGGGCTTCCTCGACGTCTTTTTTTCTCTCTCTCTCTCTCTCCTGTCGTTTATGTGCTCTCTCTCCTTTCATCCTCCTCTTCTTCTCTGATATGTCTCCTGGGAGCTCTTTAAGCTAACAGGCAGTGTTTAGTCTGTTTTTATGCGCACTCATTTTACATTTTAAATTCGCTCGTCTCCGTATAGCTGCTGTTTTTTTTTCCCTCTCCCTCCCCCTCCCACCTGTTTATTTTCCCTCTGTGCCTTTCAGTGCATTTGTGCAACAGCCACACACACATACACACACACACACACACACACACACACACAACTTTCTCAAATCTTAAATCTCCTAATCTCACCTTTATCTGCCCTAATCAGCCTCCTCTGCTGCAGTAATCCCACAGAGCACGTCCCTAATGGGCCCTTCTCCACCTCTCCTCTCCTTTTTCCCTCCTCCACCCTGCTCCTTATCTCGACCCCCAGAGTCTGACGTCATGGTAATCTGCAGGATAACTAAGAGCACACGGATGCACACACACACACACACCTGCGCTCACACTCACACATGCACGCTTAAGCATGCAGATGCTGATCAAAGCTCCGAACTAGAGGAGTTCAGCAAAAACACGAGATAAGGAAGAGACATCACGAAATCACACGGAGAGATAAATTGGAGATCTTGCAGGTTTGCAGGACTTTCTGTTGTGTCAGCTTGGACAGATTCATAGCTGCTGACCGAGAGTGAAGATCATGACATGTGCAGTGTTAGGGTGCTTGTACTCAGCAGGGAACAATTTCTTTCTCAGGTCCATCCACCGGCTGCCTGGCTTCTGAGCAAGCGTGCAGCATGAATATTGATGCTCCTCACTTGTTAACATTGTATGAAGCAGGACTCGTAATTGTCTGTCTTCTCTGCGCAACACGTCTTCTTCAGTGGGATGTGTGAGAAGGTCGGCCCACCGGGGAGTTTCGCTCCTCTCGGCGCTCTTTGCTTCAAGTGAGAGAAGTGGCGAGGGGGAAGGAGAGAGAGAGAGAGGGAGAGAGAGGGAGAGAGAGGGAGAGTCGAGCGCAGACAAAACCAGAATTGCGACACACACTTTGTCAAGTGCGCTGAAGTGCAGTTGTGAGTTGGCTATGGGTTTGTTTCAGGCTTGTAACGTTTTCACTAATGCTCTCCATTTCAATGATGTATGGCTCTTTTGAGGCAGGGCAGCAGTGAAACTCATTTCTAAAGCTGTAGCTCACAGTTTGTCTCCCTTTTTTTTATCTCTTTTTCTGTTTCACATATTTTGGTTTAACTCACACCGAGGCTAACGTAGGATCCTCCTCATTGAACTGAGAAATGAGAGCAATCAAAGTGTGCGCTACGTAGTGTGTAGCTGTCACAAAAGGGAATATATTCCTCTTGGTATGATAAAGTGCATGTGCACCTGCAGTACAGTATGTCGTAAATTCTTTTATTCAGTTTGTGCATCTGTGTTTGCGAGGTTTTCTGTGTGTGTGATCTGAGTGTTTAGGAGCCACCGGATCGAGAGGAATCCTGTAAGTGAGACTGTGGTCTAATCCAGTCTTGAGTAGATGCATTGATTTATTGAGCAACGCTCGGTAGTTCAGAGCAGCTCTGCTTCCTGCTACGTCCTAATCAGCACACGTGTGCACACAAGTTCACACATGCACATTTACACACACACACATGCAGAGAACTTATTATCATCTGGGTCTTTTATTTTTCGAGGAAACAGCGATGAATTGTCTCCAGCTGACAGGAGAGTGTCACCTACTGACTTTAGTCTAATAATTTGCACAGTGAGCGGTTCTTTCGGGGTGTGTGTATCTGTTTGTATATTTGAATAGTGATTTTATTGTGTGCGTGTAATCATACTCAAATGTCTTGATGATCCTCTTTCACAAATCACAATATCCTCATTCACTGTGAAGATGCAACATGAAAAAAGCTTAATGGATGAGTTTACCAAGATTTTAAGTTCATTTTTTATCATTTAACCTGGTGTTATCTAGCCATGGGGCTTTTTTTGGGGGAAAACCAGCCAAAAAAAAGTACATTTATGTTTAACCAAATGTAACAAGAGTGTGTTTTTGCTGAAATCACAGTTTTCATTGGCTTTTTCTTTATTTTGAAGTACAGAACTTCTCAGTTTTAATGCTTTTGGCACCATAAATTAAATCTCAGAGGCAGAAGTTTTGAAATCTCATAATTATCTGCATGGTTAGACTCAGCTAAGGGTAAAAAAAATGTAGTATGTCTTTTTATGTCATGGATAAACTGACCCTTTACAGCCTCAAAGCTCCAATACAACAAACCACTGCGAGTGGTAAGAGTGGATGCTTTGTTGGTCCTGAGACAATTGTGAAATTTTTTTTCGTTACCAAAAATATTTAACCTTCCTTTCTCCATTTATCTCCAGGTATTCGGCCCCAAATAATGAACGGGCCAATGCATCCGCGCCCCCTGGTGGCACTGCTGGACGGGCGCGACTGCACTGTGGAGATGCCCATCCTGAAAGACTTGGCTACTGTCGCCTTCTGTGATGCTCAGTCCACACAGGAGATACACGAGAAGGTAAAAGACACATGTACACACACACACACACACACACTGAGTGCACCACACTTTCCCGCTGCTTCACATCAGAGCAGCAGAAACATGATGGAGAGACGGAGCCTGTCACTCACTCATACCTCCCTCTTTCTTTTCCTATTACAGCACTGAAATGTGAAGCGCGTTATATTGGCTCCATATGCACTTGCCAGTTAAATATAGTGGCTTCATTATGATTTAATGTTACTTTGTGGCACAGAGTGCATTGCCTATATCAGTGCCATTGTTCTAATAGAGAGTCTTGTACGTTGTGGATGCGGTGTAATTACATTGGCTTGTAGAGGCTCTTTATTGCTTTTTATGCAGCGCCGTGGCTGCAAAACAATATACAACCATGGAGATGGGTATCACCGAAGTGCTATCTCTCCATCTGCAGACGGAGTGAGAGCCGCTACATTTTTTTTTTCCTCTCACTGTTTTTATGAAAATGGGACATATTAAAAACAAAGCATTTGCATAGAGATCAATTCATTCAAAGACCTTGGGCGGCGATGGAAGAAGGGGGTGCGGGTAGCTTTTTGTTTGTTTTAGCACTGCCTTATCAGGAGGAACATGATTGTAATGTTCACCTCACCAGCATATTCAGCAGTTCACAGTAATAACTTGCTGTCTTGATACCCAGAGGGGCGGTGTACTGTAGATTGAAAATGTCCAATCTCTTCTTTCTGTGGCACGGATGCGGAGATGCAGCTATGATAACTCAGGTGTAGTATGTTGTAGTCAGGCCAGACACCAGCTGCTACACTCTCCTCCATCCACGGCAACATATACAGAGACTAATGTAAAGGCTCCTCACAGGTGGAATATGAAAGTGGCCAGAGGTTGAGTCAGATTTTCTACCACGTAATCCCTTATTTCTCTGGTGAAAAGTGCATGATGAAACACATGAGTGAATACTGATTGAGATGGAGTTACAACATCACTTCAGTGAGAGCAGATCTTGCACCTGCGCTACAACATCATCAACCAAGGTCGATGATCCAGAGTTTCTCTCAAAAGTAACATCTGGCTTTTAAAAGTTGGATGATTGTTAAAATGGCAAAAAGTCAACTTTGTACACTGCCTGACCGTTAATCCTCTAGTGTTATTAAGATTAGATCTGCAATTATTGACCATTTCCATTGTAAATAAGATATTGGTATTTCATCTAGTTAACAAAGTGTAATAATTAAATCTTTAAATTCCATGTTTTATCCAAAAAAGGATCCCAAAATCAAAAGTAGTTCATTTTGCACGTGGTAGCAGCAAAGCCTCAAATTAAAAGAAAAAAAAACAGCAGACTTTTGGATTTTTGGATTCATAGTGACTTCAAACTTTTATTCAATCATCAAAACTGTCAATTAATTTTCTACTATTGAGCTAACTGATAAATTTGCTAAATGTTTCAGCACTGGTTCAAGGAATTATGCTCATTAGCTTTCTCAAAAAGCCTCAACATCAGATGAGAGAAATTGCTACCACTCATGTCTGTCCTGTAATTATGAAGCGACCATAATAAGCTGGTTAGCTTAAGCTAGCACACAGACTGCAAACAGCTTGCCCAGCTGTGCCTGGCATATAATCCTCTCTTAAAACCACAACGTTCAGTTGCTATGCACATCAATCAGATAAGATTTAATGTGTTTATTAGTGCGGTTAGGCTAGCTGTTTCATAACCAGGCCTTTTAAGCTAGCTACTAGCTGCTAGCAAGCCAGTAGCTTCATATACTGTACTGTAAAGACATACATGGGCTTTTAATCTAATGTAACTCTGGACAAAAAGGCAAATATATCAAATAATGTAAAAAAAAAAAATCCATAAAGTCCATATTCTCTAGAGAAAAAGCCTTCAGCTTTTGTTATTATTTGAACTGAACTTTGCTGTGTTAGCGTCATTCACACAAAGAATGTCTGCTTTAAAAATCTTCTCTTTTTTTGTTGCTTCACTGCTGAAGTAAGTTTAAAAGGTGCGATCGATAAAGGCTTTCTCTTTACAACATGCTCCACATTATTGTGTGATGTTGTCCTGCAGTATTAAGTTCACTTTTCTGTATTGCTCAATGCTGATATCATGTCTTTTTAGAAGTGCTAAATGCTTAAAAAAAGAGACAACGAAATCTTCTCTGCCAGGTGGAAAAGGTCTGTTCTCAGCCTACAGCCACCTCTCATCCTGACCACATTCACACTACTCACTTGTGGGATGACTTCATAACCATAAAATCACTCTCCAGTAAGCCACAAAGTCACATACACACACACACACACACACACACACACAAGCTGTACAGTACATAAATCACCAAATTGAAAGTAATTTTTATAAGTAAACTCGTTGTGTCACACTCGCACAGGCCAAAAGGGGAGAACTCGCGAAGCCGAGGCATCATCAGAAATGATAGACCTTAAACCAATAAGGCTTTGGGCTCATTGGAGCAGGGGGATTTGTATGAGGTCAGAGTTTCCATTGAAAAAAAACTGTAAGCAGAGCAAGACTCCCTTAAAAAAAAAAAAAAAACGTCATCACATAAACTAAAAGACCCCTTTTCTTTCTCAAAAACTGCACCAGACACTCCAGCTCAGCCCTGAAGGAGAGAAAAAGTGAGTGTCTGTGTGTTTTTTCAGGGAGTTTTTTTTTTGTGTGTGTTTTAACCTTGAACGAATATCTGCGAGGCCTGTCCGAGACATCGCTCTAATAAAAGCAGTATGTAAATTCAAGGCTAATCTGCTAATCACAGGAAAGCTAATGCAGTTTGGCTGGAGAGCTATTATTTAGGCACTGACAGGAGCCGTGGCTGATACTGGGGGGTGGGGTAGTTTAGATCCACATCAGACTGAATCACAGGCCAGGTCACCTTGTCCATGTCAAGTGGCAGAGGATTAGCTTTTCACAGTGACGCCCCCCTGAGGTGACTGAATTCAGACTTTTTTCTTTTTTTTTTCACCCTGAGGCGTTGGACTCGTGAGCGTTATTAATTTTCAAGAGGGGGTTTGTCCTTGCAATTTTTTTTTTTTTTTCAGCAGGAATTCTCAAAAACCTGTCAAAGAATATAATTAATCAAAACAATGGAAACAAAAGTATCAGGGGATCATGGGAGTTATCGTTTTCATTATTAAACAACCACCTGAAATGACTTTTAACAACAACCCAAAATATCACATTTTTTTCTCTAAGACCACCTTATTGATTTAGGAAAAAATAATCCTTTCATTTATGAATAAAAGTACAAAAAGCATCCAGGATGGACAGATGTGCAACTGCTGCAAGTTCTGTATGCATCTGTAATGATACTAGAATTACAAAACACAGTACAGAAATACAAATGGGTTCTTTAAATCCTGATCTTTTTCATTGTTAAGGTGTCTTCCTGGATGCTAGTTTCATTCAAGAAGCGTTATATTCTCTATTTAATTGACCTCCCATGTGATGTCTTACCTTGTTGTTTATCTTGCGATCAGCAGCAGCTGACTTGACCTCTCTGTCCGGTCAATTGCCCAGATCCTTTGTCCATAAACACCCCCGGAGTCTAAAGTGTAATTGTGATGATCATGCAGAAGCGTGTCCCTTCTGACACAATATAATGACTTGTTCCACTTCAGTGCAGGTCTGTAAAAAAGAGGCTTGTGTCAGTGCTGCTGATGACCATGTGATGTCTGTAGTTCCCCTCGCTGTGAAATCTGAAATATTTCCTTAAGTGTCAAAAGTCATGGCAAATGTTATTTTCATGGCTCCTCTGGACGGAATGTGAATCTTGTGATTGTCATGAGGTCTTATGAAGTCAAATGGACTAATAGCCATGTTGCATGAATGAATGAATGAATGAATAGAGAAAATGATCAACAAAGTAAAGGAATTTAATAAATTAAATGGTGTAATTTGGGGGAAAAAAAGGTTGATTTTCATTCAATCGTCATGCTAAATGTTGTTAATGTGTGTGTGTGTGTAGGTGCTGAATGAGGCAGTGGGGGCCATGATGTACCACACCATCACCCTGACCAGAGAGGACCTGGAAAAGTTCAAAGCTCTACGCATCATCATCCGCATCGGCAGCGGCTACGACAACATCGACATCAAGGCTGCCGGAGAGCTGGGTACGAACTCTTAAAACAGTCTGATAAAATGGTAGAAATGCAACTTTATCAAATCCTGAATGTGTCTGTTTAATATTCTGAATATTTAAGAGATTTTTGTTTTTTGAGCAAGATCATAGTAGACTTGCGATGCTTTGATGTTAACCTTATCTCACGCTGTATTGCTTTTTTAATGGGTAGCGGTGCAGATTGGTGTCTGCTTACTTGCTTGTTTGTCTCTTCATTAATCACATGTGACACCTCAAGCGCTAGTAATCAGATTTGGGTGAATCCTGAGGGGATGATTCAGCACGCCACTGCAATGTGGCATGTTGAAAAACTGCAGCGTTTGGTCAAAGGTTGGCGCTGTAACCAGAGGTCAAAAACAAGTTCACGCAGTGGAAAATGATTCTGCTTGAAAGTGGTACTGCTTTATGTTTACTGTTTCCTCAATTCTATTTCACTGTATGGATTTTCTGAACGCGATCAAAGGCTCAATTAAATAGTCAGATGAACGCTGGACATCCCACTGTGAGCCAAAATGTTCAAAGAGACAGAAAGGGAAAAACACAGACAGAGAGAGAGAGAGAAAGAGGAGAGTTCAGTCTTCTCTCTGAACCACCACCCAGGCTTCTATCAGCAGGCTGGTGGCTCAAACAGCCCTTACAGTTGACAAAGCTGCCATTTCCCTGCCAATGCGAGATACTGTGTCTAACTGCCACCCACTCACCGAAGGCGCTCTGCCTCGCGGAGCAGGAGTCAAAAGCTATCGTGCCTGGAGAAGGCGGCGCTGATATGATGGCTGCTCTCGGGGAGAAGAAAAGGGGCCATTGATTGAGCAGGCTCTGGCTATTTTTTGCTGTCCAGAGACGGCTGTGCTGTTACTCTGAGATACAAGAGTGGGATGAGGACATGAGAGGAGAACGAGGGTAGGCAGAAGTGCTTAAGTGTCGATAATGGAAATCTCTGTGTTGTCGGAGGATAGGCAAGGTAATACCACAAGGTCAGGGGTTTAAATTCCTGAAGGCAACAGAATTATTCGACTGCAGGAGATCTTGACAGACAGCCTTGAAAACTTGCTTTATGGTAGACATAACTTTAGATAGAATGGCGCTTTGCAGCAATTCAACATACCTCACAATGACATGAGGGAAATATATACAAAAGTCTGTCACCTATATCAGCGATTTCAGTTAAATTGTTATTAAAAATGACCAAAATTAGATTTAAAGTTTATTTTTTTATGTATTTGAAGCTTTTGTCTTTTTAGGCTTAATAGCAGTTGAGTTAATTACACTGAACATCAAGTTTATAATTTTATAATATAGTAGTTTTGCAGTAAATTGCCATATGTTGATGCATATTGATAGAAGAGCCAGACAATAAACTAAATTTATCAAATAAGCAACCTATTTAATTTCTTAGTGCATGATTTTTATTCATATATCAATTCTCAAAATAGCAGTTAATTAGTAAATAAGCTGCAATTTATCAGCAAGTGTCTTTAACTTGTCACACTGTGATTAAACAGGACAAAACAGGGCAACTTATATTAAAAGGAAAAACCATAAGTAGAATTGTGATATTGATTTTTTTTTTTTTTTAGCCCTGAGCAAGATTAATTAACTGTTCTGCCTTGTGTGTGTGTGTGTGTGTGTGTGTGTATTGTTCTTCAGGCATCGCAGTGTGTAACATTCCCTCCGCAGCCGTGGAGGAGACGGCAGACTCCACCCTGTGCCACATCCTCAACCTCTACCGGCGAAACACCTGGCTCTACCAGGCTCTCCGGGAGGGCACGCGGGTCCAGAGCGTGGAGCAAATCCGCGAGGTGGCATCCGGCGCCGCCCGCATCCGTGGCGAGACCCTGGGCCTCATCGGCTTCGGTTTGTACAGTTAATTGTGTTATTCGCTCCGTCTTTGTTTTCCTTTTTTTTTTTTCCTCCTCCAGCTTTTCTTCCTATTTGTGCAGAAGGGTTTTTTTTTCCACTCCCTTTTTCTCGTGTTTTCATATCCTCTCTCCGCTCAGTGTGCCCTCTGTTTCTCTGCACTGATAAGGTTATTTTTCTCCCTCTGCCCGTCCCACAGATTATCTCAAGGTTGTCTGTTTTGCCTCCCTGCGGGCTGGCTTGCTTTTCTCTGCCACGTTGTTTTCTCATCCCACCGCTCTAACGCTCACAATTATATCTCCATTTTTTCTCTCCTCTTCTGTTTTTCTCCTCTTCCTCTGTCGCTGTTGTCCCTCGACGCCTCTCCCTGCTATAATCAGGCCCCTCCTGGTAGACTGGATTCTGTCTGTATGTGTTTGCTACAGTGTTGTTTCCCTTCCTGCACCTGTTTTGTTTTTTTTTCTCGTGCATCATCCTTCCTGTCTCAACATCAGTGAGACTAACAGAAGCTCTCTCTCCTCACAAGCCTCTTCAGAGTGCCACCTTATCTCTGTGTCCACATACACTCCCCGCACAGGTCCCCCCCACACAGGTCCCAGATAGCCTCCCAGGTCCTGGCAGGGGAAAACATAACACCCTCCACCTTCCATCCTCCCACCTCCCGGCGTCCTCTCTCGGTGTCTCCAGAACAATGACCATTGTCAGCTGGAGGTTGGAGGGAGCGATGGCCTCCTGGCGTTTGTTTGTAGGACTCTGCACACACAGATACAGCCAGCTGCACAAGTCTGCAGGCTGCGTGCACACAGGCTGAAGAAAAACCGTCGGCTCTGTCGTGACAATAGGCTCAAGAGCACTTAAAGTAGCTTCTATGCCAACGTTTTAGGCCTTTACACTCTTAAAATCAGTGTTTGGCTACTTAAGAATTCATCCGTCATACAATTGATTTAGCTTCAACCCCTGAATTAGCTTTAAGCCCATAAAAAAGAAACTATCAATAAGATTATCTCTTCGGAATAAGGATACGTTGAATTCTTTTTTCTGCACACGTGATCAGACAGTGATACTTTTGGATGATGATGCTTTTATCTTGAAAAGGGTCGTCTTTTTTTGTCGGATTTAAGGAGGATTCACAGGATAAATTTTTTTTCTAACCTGATAAACCATGAGCCCGACACACTGGTCTGTGGTGTGATGACGTCAAGCGTTGTGTGTTTGACTGAGTCAGCAGTTTATCGAGCCAAGATGCCACTGAAACAGTCGAAAATGCGACCGCGCTGCACGCCTGAAGTGTCTGATGCAAATAAAAGCATGAAATGTGGAGGGATTATTTAAGGTTAAACTGAGAATATGAGTGGATGGAGTTTTTCCTTTTTTACACTTTAAGATTGCTCTTATGTAATAAATATATCTAGATATCAGTTTAATAATCAGAGAATCTGCTGTCTTTTGCACTTGCCATACTGTGACTTGTATATTAATGATGGGAAATAACTTATTTTATATCACGTTACTGACATTAACCTGCCTGATTTTAATGCCAAACTCCAGTAAATGCATATTTAAGAGCTCCACTGATATGATCTACTCAGGAGAAATGCAGACCAACAGCACCAGACCTCAACCAGCAATTTTCTCCTCCTTTTGTCATCTGCTCACATTAACACTGAGTCGGCTGTTTTATAAAAGCCCTCATTCTTTCCTCTTTGTTGGCCTTGACCGCTTGTTTCCACCAGGCTGGTTGAATTGAGCTGATTTTAACAAATCTTAGTGTCCCAGCCTCACGTTTGAGTGTCAGTTTTGTTCTCTCGGCATCATCAAAAGGTATTCTGGGAAATATAGGGAATAAAAGTTAGTAAAGCAGAAAAACACAAAGCCAGCCGAGGAAAAGTGGATACCTTTAAAAAGACTGTTGTCATTGTTTTTTGAACGTTTTTTTAACGCAATCAAAACAGCCGTAATCTATCACTGTCATAAAAAAAAGAGTGATTTGAGCGTTCGCTTAAGTATTACAAGGCTGTTGTCGCTGAGTCTTTATGCTGCTGTCTCTTATGGCTGCGATTGAAAGGATTAAAAAAAAGGAGAGACAATAATTCTCCTCAACTGTGAAGCCTAAGAGCAGGACATAATGCTCCGTCACAAAGAGAGGATCTTGAGTGTAAAGGACCTTATCGATCCTTTCCACGAGCAACAACATCAACTCTCCATCGCTCTCTCTCTCTTTCTCTCTCTCACTCTCTCTCAGCTGCATCGACTCTCAGCCTACACAACAAATGGCTGTGAGAGACAAGAGGGGAGAAGCTGATAAACCACAGATTCACTTTCTGATTCACCGTCTCACGGTTGCATTGTATCGTCCTCATCCTGCAAAATTGTTTCTCCATCATCGCTCTCCATCACTTATTCCTCATCAATCATTTTCTCTCCAATGTTAACACATCGTATCCTCTAGACACCAAAAAATAACCTCTGCAATCCCTTAGTACGATGTAATTTCTGTTAAAACAGGATGTTGGAGCAAAGCGATTGTTCAAGTGCAAACAAAAAGATTATAGAAGATACCTGATAGTTTTATCAGGTTGATTTTTAACCTCCTGATGAGATTACTAATAAAAAATCACATTGTTTAGGATGTTAAACTGTCTACAATATGGTGTCCTAGTATGTTTAGTATCCCTTAGCAGTACTCACTATGGTGTGTTTACTGCCCTGAACTCCATGTAATTTTAGTAAAAAATACACAGAGGTTGATTCTGATTTTCGCAGTCGTTTTAAGTCATTTGGCTTGGTCAGTTATTCTCATTATGGTGTCAGGTTTTCAAGTGTTGGCTTTGGATCTCTGAAGATTTGACAAGAACAGACAATATTTACAGATATATCGCTTCAAAAATACCAAACTCAGCAGGAATGATCTACTTTTAAACCTTAATTATATATTGATTTGTAGTTACTGATTAAATATTGATTTTTATGATATCATCCCAAAGGCTATTGGTTATATTTAGTCCTCACACTTAAAACTGAACTCTTTCTGGTCTGAATTAAACTCACTTGTATGTTTGATGTTTTCAAAATGTGATTCTAATTTTCCAGGTTCACTTATCTGTTTGTGTTTGTGTGTAAACATCATACACTGCTCTGGATCTTTTCAGGAAGTCATTTGGTTCTTCTAAACTTAGAATAAATGGAGTTTGTGAGATCAGTGGCAGAAAACATGTTTCAAAGCGGCTCCCTGCTCTGTGTGAAAGCATCAACCAATTACCCAAAATGTCAGTGTAATATAAATACCTCTGCCTTTGTGTTTGGCTTTGCACAGAAAAATAACCCTGATCTGCTCTTCTGTCTGTGCCTCCTCAGGTCGTTCGGGCCAGGCAGTGGCGGTCCGAGCCAAGGTTTTCGGCTTCAACGTCATCTTCTACGACCCCTACCTGCAGGACGGCCTGGAGCGCTCGCTGGGCGTCCAGCGCGTCTACACCCTGCAGGACCTGCTCTACCAGAGCGACTGCGTCTCCCTGCACTGCAACCTGAACGAACACAACCACCACCTCATCAACGACTTCACCATCAAACAGGTACATCGCCAACAAAAAGGCACGCACACACACACACACACGCCCACCAACGTGTCATCCAGGCAGAGCCGAACATCCTATTGAGCAGCTGTGACCTGACCTGGGCTTAATGCAGTGCTATCTAGGAGGTAGACAAGCAGAGCTGCTGGTGTATTATTACTCTGTCAGCCTGGAGGCCGTCCTAAAGACCATTATAGAAAGAGAGAGGAGGCGCGGAGGGGGGGGGGCAGAGAGAGAGAAAGAGAGAGAGAGAGGAAACGGCAGCAGCCTGCCTGCCTGCACATTCCCTGCTCTTTATCTTAAGCTGGACACAAATTCATTCCTTTGCTCTGTCAAATGCAATTAGTGGCAGCCCACAGCTACAGCAAATATATCGACTCGGCTGCGCAGCAGGGGGCTGAGAGCACTGCGAGGGGAAAAGTGCTGCTCTCTGAGTCAATAACCGCACTACGAGCCGCCGCCTGCGGTGACACCTGCAGGGGAGCCATGGAACTGCACGGGCCCCCGAAGAAGCATCTCCTCCCTGTCGATATCGCCCCATGTTGCCACTCACTTGTTTTCCGTCTTTGTCTTGCCTCTCATGTGACCTTATTTACAGTGCGCGAGGAGAAGTGGGTGATGGGTAATAGCATAGCCTAGTTAACTCTGTGTCTTTTTTCCAAAGCTTAAGATTCTCAGCTGCCTCTTAAGTGCTGCAATGAAAGAACACTTTCCTCTCCTTCCTCACCAAAAATCTTGGCAGTCGCTCTCGGCTTCTAAAGTGGAAGCGTGTATGTGTGTGTGTATGTGTGTGTGTGTGTGAGTGTGCATGCATGTTTGTGTGTTTCTGTGTGTGTCAAAACCACCAAGGCCTAATAAAAGACTGCCTGCCAGCGTAAAGGCTTTTCATGCCCCTGGATTTCAGCTTTTGTCAAGATTAAGGGATTACTTTCTTCTGAGCATATTCATTTGATTTTTTTTTTCTTCCTCCCTCTTACACTTTTTTTGTTGTGCCTCTTTTTTTCTCTACCCCCCCTTCCAAACCAAAAAGCAGCAAGGGGTGGTGGCGCAGCCTCATCTCTCAGCTCATCCCTCAACCTTCTTTTCATCTGGTGGTTTTCGATAAAGACTGCTCTCTATCCCACATCTGACAGTCTCTTTTTTTTCCCAGGTGCTGTCTGTCTCCTAGATCTTTCAGGTGTCAGGCACAACAAAGGTGTCACTCGTTTTTTCTTTTTTTTTCTTCTTTTTCTTCTCGATTTCTGTCTTGTGTAATGTGTTTTAAGACCCTCAAATGCAGACATCCAATCCAGATGGATGTTCTGCTTTAGATCAGACCGATTAATTTTAACTGCAGGGCTGACAGACACATAAAAACACACACACACACACACACACACAAACACACACACATCTGCTCGTTTGTCTGGCTGAGCTGGCTGCATCTCTGTTGTTCCTCGCTGAGTTGTTTGTATTTGTGTGTCTCGTGTGCCGCAGATGCGTCAGGGTGCGTTCTTGGTCAACACCGCGAGGGGAGGCCTGGTGGACGAGAAGGCCCTGGCCCAGGCGTTGAAGGAGGGGAGGATACGTGGAGCCGCGTTGGACGTTCACGAGACGGAGCCCTTCACGTAAGTACACACACACACACGAGCCAGACGGATAAACACTTCACTTCAGGGACTGATAGAGACGAGGAAATGGATGGGTGTGCAGGAAAGAGGGGAAGAAAGCAGCAAATTACACACAGAAAAAAAGAAACAGAGGACCTTAAACGGCTGAGGAGAAAGACAGTGAGACGGGCAGGTGGAAACGATGGCAGACAAGTTAAAGACACCTCGTGCTCCTCTAAAAGGCTCCTTCATGGCTCTGCAGGTAATCGAATACAGGAGATGGAGATGGAGATGGAGAGCTTGCTTTATTCCCATCAGAGAAAACAGTTAAAGGTGCATGACAGGCGGATGGTTGTGTGCGTTGAGAGCTGCAACAAAGATTGAATCCTCTCCTGCTTTTGGCCTTTAAACCCAATAAAGGTCCGATATCAGGACAGTTTTTCCAGATTTGAGAATGTTTGTAGAGCACAGTTAAGGTTAAAACTCAAAAAGTTGTTTAAAATCATCTCTGGGTGCTTTATAAACACTGAAAAACCTTTAACTTGAGTTTGCTTTGGATTAGTGTTTCTCAAATTCAGTGTTAAGGGCCAAAAGTAGTTACAGACCTGTTTTTATTGGGTTGCACATCAGCAGAGTACATATTTACAATGCAATGATATCTGAATTTTTTTCTCAAATAAAATAGTTAAAATAAATCCTCTTTTTCTGGTTTGTTCAGCAGTTGCTGTTAAATAAACACATCTAAACACGTATTTTATGAAATGATGAGAAACTTTACACTTAATTTTTATTGTAGCTGTAATGTAAAATGAATTACACGCCATTTTATATACGTTTTAATTAATGACTTGTTGTGTTCTTTTATCAGCAGATAAAAATGTAGATGTTCTGGCAATTCATAATGTATTTTTGTAGAGACACCTAATTTCTCTTAAAGGCTTAAAGCTGAATAAGTTTGGGAACCACTGCTTCAGATCATCATCAGTAACTGCTCTACTGCATTTTGAAAATTAAAAATAAACTTTTTGGCCATAAAAACATAAAAGTAGACACTTATAATCAGCAGTATTTAATTTTTTCCATCCCATAGCTGTACTGCAGCTCTCAGCTACAATCTCCATTTCTGTCTCCTCTCACCGGAGGGCAAACAGCCCGACACGCCTTCCAGTTTCCCACCTTTCTAAGAAACCATGTTCCCCATCTCAAGGGGTAACTGGTGTTGATGTGTTGTTCACGCATCAGGGGCAGTTAGGGAGGTTTGGAGGCTGCTTGTTTCTGGCCGGCTGACTGGCTGCATGAGGAGACTGAAACTCGGCCCGATGAAGCTGGAACTCATGCTCCACTGACCCAATGTGTCAGCAGGGGAGTGTTTCATAAATCTGGCCTTCCATCCCACGCGACACGACACTGATTCAGGGCGCTGCTGAGGCGTTACACACCGTGCACACACACATACACATACACATCCAGGCGAGGTGACTGGAGGATGAAAAGAAGAAGAAGAAGAAGAAGAGGGAGTTGGAGCTGATCTGTTTTTCGGTGCCACATGAGAGGACAAAGATGAGAGAAAGGAAGTTTTTTGGAAAAAGAGACTGTGGCATGTGTGAATAACAGGGTCTGGCATTTTCTCCCATTGGCCCAGTTTTCTAGACAATTGTCATGCAAATTGTACACAAACATTTGACGTTTCAGAAAGAAAAAAAAATTGAATGGGAATTAGTTAGAATATGAAACGAGCTGATGCATATGAATGGGCTTTCTGATTGCCCCAATAATAAATACCATCTGCCAAATTTGATATTCACACAAAGCAAAAAAAAAACAAAGAAATGCCAATGGCACCGGCACTTCAGTGGCTACGCAAAACAGTAGCGTTTCTGTCGCTTCTTAGACAGATAACATCTTAATTTTAAAACATCCATTGTTCAGCTATCGGCTGTAAGGTTTTTAACAAATGAAAATTTTGTAATTTATTTGACAGACTTGCTCTCTTAGCCACTGACTGTTGCTAAAATTTATGACATGTGGTTACACCAAGTGTGAAGATCCCCTCCAAACTCATTAAAAGACAAAGAAGTACTCTGCTATGAATAATAAGTTGTATCAGGTATATTTTTTTTCCTTTAAAAACTTGAACTATCTAATAATAATAATAAGTTCTTAACATTACATCTCCTACTTCTTTCTCGTATAAAAAAAATCCAGAGAGTATTAATATGTAAATGTTTATTTTAAATAGTGAGGCAAATAATATATGTATCATTTCTCCCACTAGAGGTCTCTTCATCAAACCAATTAAAACAAAGACACAGATCAATGATATTATGAAGCAGTATGGGATTATGAGATATGAATATTAAAGAAACACAATTGCAGATTAAAATCCATCAAACTGAACCAGAAATATTTTCACAAATGTTTTAAAGTTTTATTCATGTTACATTAAGTCACATTTGCCGACATCCCTCCTTTCTCTCTGACTCATACCGCTGAAGCTAGCATTAGCAACAGGTAGCAGCTTAACATTGTGAGATTGTTAAGATTTTTCAAAGTAAAAGCTTTGTTGGAAACATTTTGGATAATGCAAGTATACAACCAAACAAAATGTATAACAAAGCTATAGTTCTTTTAAGATATTTTAATGAGAAATGTGACACATTGTATGTTTAAATGCAGGACGCTAAATGTCTTTCTCCACTGTAAAATCTGCTCTCACTCTGTGTGCCTGTTTTTCACATCCATATAGTATAAGTTGACTGCTGGGCCACAATCTACCTCCAAAGTAGTTGTTATGCTACAATTCTGGCCATTTGTTTACATCTTTACCCTGAATTTAGAGAAGCTCAGAGAAACTGTCCAACATCAGAAGATAAATGTGGAAACAGCCTTTAATTGTCACGTTCATTTCCTTTTGTGTGATTGTGTGTTTGTGTGTTTGTGTGTTGTAGTTTTGCTCAGGGCCCCCTGAAAGACGCTCCCAACCTGATCTGCACACCACACACAGCCTGGTACAGCGAGCAGGCGTCTCTGGAGATGAGGGAGGCAGCGGCCACCGAGATCCGAAGAGCCATCACCGGTACGCACACAGAGTCAACCCAACATCGGTCCAACATCTGGCAAACACACAACATTAAATCCTCATCCCACCTTCCACCTCTCCATCATCAGGCTCACTAAACCCCACCCCCACCCCTCAGCCTGAGTCTACTATGTGACCTGTTGCACGTCTTTTCTTTCCCAGATGTCACATTTCCACTTCAATGGGCCCTGGGCGGCCTTTATTAAATCTGGACCTCTTAATAGATGTCATCATTAGCCTCCCGACGCAGAGCGGGGCCCAGGGGCCGGCCCACCACCAACCATCCAGATTGTTAAATGATCTTAATTTGCATTTGTGTATCCGAGCCTGATACGTTTGTCAGTCTGAACCCATTAACACTTTGACGTCGTCTGGTCAACCCCCACCCCAACCCACCACAACCCCTGTTATGGCCTTTTTGGAGTGTGATTTATACAGCTTACATTTCTCTCTGTGTGTGTGTGTGTGTGTGTGTGTGTGTGTGTGTGTGTACGGTTTATATGACAGGCCGTATCCCAGACAGCCTAAGAAACTGCGTCAACAAGGAGTTCTTCGTCACCACGGCACCATGGGCGGTTATGGATCAACCAGGCGTTCACCCTGAACTCAACGGCGCCGCCTACAGGTAAGGACCGGACATGCAGATGGCTCACAAATATCCATCTTTCAAATTCATAAAAATGAAATTGTTAAAAGCTGCTCTGTATTTTTTCTAATTTAAGAATTGTCTTTTAGTATGTCAAGAAAATGTATTTATCACATTTTTTTTTAACAAATTTCTTTATTTTCAAAGGTTTATGACTTTTTTGTAAAGCAGAATGTAGAAAAAATTATAGAATTTATGATAGAAAATTGATAAATACAGTTTTTTCTTGTTAAAAAATACCAATATTTTGTCTCTCTTTCTATTTAAATAAAGAAATCCTAAAAATGCCATGTTCATTCGCTTTTCCCCCTGTATTTACTGTTTTAAATGAACTCACTGCTCTGTCATAGACCTTAGTCACCTGTTCCCTGACTAACTGCCCCCCATAGTCATAGAAAAGTACCTCTCTGCCCACCATGCCCCCCTCCCTCTGTGAGCTCTTCCTGATCTCAGCATGTCCGCCTCCATGTGCTTCTTTCACGCAGCCAAGTGAACCAAACTCTTCCGGCCGTAGCAACCGGAGTCCCCCAAGACAAAATTATTGCCTAGAATCAGGAGCAGGTAAATACGAACATCCGGGCCAACAGTCTCTTGTCTGAAGGTCCCGGATAAACCCCCACCCCCCCACTCTCTTTTCACTTGAGCTCACCTGGTGTGTGTCCTCCTCTATAACACCCCCCCCAGTACTCACCTGTTTGACTGAACACAGAGTAGAGGTGGATTTTGAGTGTCCCAGTAAGCATGACACGGAGCCATTTGGGTGCAGTTCATTGATGGAGTCATGCATTGTGGTTTCCTTCTTTTGGGGTATTTTTTTGGGGAAGTTTTGTTGGAGTTCATGTCTCTGAACTCTGTCCTCCTTTTTTCCCTTTATTTCTGGCTGAATGGTGTTATTGTACGGAGTCCCCGAGGGACCACGGTGGAATTTTCTTTAATTTTAATACACTTTTGGATTCGCTTATAATACTTTTTGCGTTCCTTTTGATCCATAGGAACAGTTATGCTAACGCCCGGGTAAAGAAAGGAAAGCTGTGGTCACAACCTGTCTAATACTTTATTGTACTACAGCTCAGCATTTCTACGTGAATCAGAAGGAACGCAGGTTTTTCACCGTGACCCTTCGGTGACTCCGTATTGCTTTGATATTTCCTCCCAGTTTTTTCCTAGAATATTGTAATGTAATGGCTCTTTTCCATCAAATAGTCCCAGCAACTAAATCAGTCATGTTTTGTGCCTTTCTGTTTGTGCCATTAGATTAATACACATTTACGGAAATATGAACTCTTGAAGCTATTTGAAATCATCAACTACGGCACTTAGAGCCTGTTGCAAGAGTCTATAACCTGTTAAAGAGGAATAAGTAGTTGCAGCCTGACAATTTTTTATGTGAAGAGAAAAATATGCAGTCTGTTCTGCTTTGTAAGTTCATACGTGCGTGATTGTGTGATATTTTAATAGACCTTGAAAAAGAAAACATGCAGAAAGGAATAGATTCGGTACTCAAAGAATCTAGGATCTGCTGAGAAAGTTTCGTAGTTGTTTTCCAAATTGGGTACAAACTTTATTGGTAACAGTAACAAAAATTTTCATTTTTGATTAATAAGTTAATTTTTCTCTTAATTTATTATTTGTAAAATGTTAGAAATAAGGTAAAAAATGCCCATCACAGGTGACATCCTCAGATATCTTGATTTGTTCTACGAACAGTTTAGCACACAGAGATGTTTGGTTTGCTCTCATAACAACCAAAAACTTTCAAATTTAAGAGGTGGGCAACAGTAATTTTTGTCCATTTTTTCTTAAAAGTTACTTGACACAAAAAACTAAACTTCAGTCTAATTTTTAAACCATTGTTACGTATTACCTTAAGATTGGAAACCTTTAACGGGCTGAAATGTTTCTTGTTTAAGTTCCTGGGTCAGAAAAGAGCCAATAGCATCACTAGATTTTAGCTTTGTCCAAGAATCCGGTCTTTCCTGGTGTTGGGAATGTGAACCACACTCTGCTCCACTCTGACCTTTGACCCTCCTCCCTCCACAGATACCCGCCGGGTGTAGTGGGAGTGGCTCCAGGCGGCATCCCAGGGGCGTTAGAGGGGATGGTGCCGGGTGGGGTGCCCATCGCCCACACCCTGCCCTCTGGTACACACCCCTCCCAGGCCCCGTCGCCCAACCAGCCCTCCAAACACGGCGAGACCAGAGAGCACCTCACCGAGCAATAGCAGCAGAAGGGACACGAGCGGCAACATCTCACCCGAACCCGTCGACACTCAGAACCGACCAATCACAAAGCAACCGACCAACTGGGACCAAAAGACAGTGAAACAACACAAGCGGCTGCCTGTTCAATCAGTCAGCAACTGGGAACAAAAGAAGCGTTCCGGGGGAATTTGTACTTTTAACGTTTTAGTTTTTACTCTCTGTCTCTTTGGGCTCAGTACCGACTTTACTCTTTGATGATGATGATGATGATGATGATGTTTCTTTTTTTTTTTTCGTTTTTGTTTTTTTTGTTTTCTTCGGGACATGCCTATGATTGTGGACACAGAGTCCAGTGTTTTTAGCGCTCAACCAATGAGACTCTGTGCCCCCCCCGCCCCCCCCCCCCGCCGCCCGCCGCGGCCGGGGGGGGGGGGGGGGGGGGGGGGGGGGCGGGGGGCGCCG
>JAPZDV010000014.1:6781567-6800762 GCA_029814665.1 Acanthurus lineatus
AAACTTAGGCCCACTTCTCGACACACCGATGGGCGAACGAGAGAAAAAAAACTTTGGCATCATGTGCTACTGGACCTTACTCCCCCCCCCTGACGGCCCACCCCCTCCAGACTCCCCCCTCAGATCCTCCCTGCCTCCCCTTCACCCAGCTCCAACCCTCCTTATGTAACTAATGTGTGTTGTTTAGGCCCCTCGTTATGCCTCAGAAGAGAATTATTAATTTTTTTCTTTCGATCTTTAGTGTGAATGACTAAAAATGGATTATTGACTTATATATATTTATCATTCGTCAAATAAAAGGAAAAAGATTGCTCATCAGTTATAGTAATCTAGAGTGGGTTTTAACCCTTTCCTGGCAATAATACACACAGTATGACGGGCTGTCACAGTTGCAGTTGCAGGATTTCACCACTTGGGGGCACTTGTACACAGTGTGAGGGATTTCTTCTGCACCTGAGACCCTAAGTTGCTCAAATATATTGTGATTATTTTTGTAATCTGTCAGCAGGAAACACTAAACAAAACCCTTCACTTTATACTTTTGATTGTAGCTGAATTTTGAGGTTATGTGGATTTAGATGGAGCTTTTTTTTTGGTTGTTGTTGTCAAGAGTTGGTGATGTGTCCGTGCGACTGTGAGCTGTGAAGAAGGAAACATTTTTTTATAATCATAAAAAAAAAATCTGCATTTTATGCGACTGCATCCGATTCCTCTGTTAACAAACAGACATTTCCGATGACAGCCATTGGACATCTGATCTGATCTTTGTGGCACCAGCTCGCAGATCGTGAACTCCCCCCCACCCCCACCCCTTCGCTTCTTTGAGCACATTTCACACCGAGGACAGGAAAGGGTTAAAGCAAACTTCATTTCTTAATGACTCAGGAAAACACTTTTTTGCAGATATTGTTTATTTCCCAGAATATTTTTTTTTTTTTGTCTTTGAGGAAAAAAAAGATGAGACTAATCTGGTTAGTCTGGATATTTTCTCTCCTCCCTCATCCTCTCCATTGTGGTATTTTTATATACAAGGCGCATCCCACGTTTTTGGTGTTGAAGAGTTTTGAAGAGTCCTGTTAGATTTGTATTGCCTAGTTAAATGTTCCTATAACCATAGTCCTATGTGATCCACCCTCTCTCTTCTCTCCTTCTTATATTTTCTTTGTTCTATTGAAGGCCAGGTTCTTTGGGGCATCCTGTACTCTGTAAGAGCAATAGCAGAAACTCCTATTTAGTGTCCCAACAATAGCAGAAGAGGCAGCCAGCAGTATGTTTTTGTTTTTAGTGTGAGTATTTGTATTTGTTTCTTGTACAAGGTGAACATTTAGCATTCAGTGCAGTTCAAATAAAAAGATACGATTCTGAGAACCAGCCGTCTGTAGCGACGCTTTTTGTCCTCTGTGTTGTGTTTGCAGAGAGAAGGGGGCTGGTTTCCTGATGAGACAGCTTCCTTTGCTTTAATCTTAAATGATCTGTGTCATCCTTGTTGTTTTCTTCTATCACCGGGGGGCGCCAGAGTACAAACAAATCCTGATGAAAGAAAATGTAACGCAGCCAGTGTGACAACAATAATCCAGGAAAATAAGCCCCACTGAAGCTGAAGACTCATCACAGACAAACTTTTTGCTCTCAGGGTTAAAAAGAGAACGAACTAGTTAATTATTTAACTTTGATAGTTTATTACCAATGAAAAGTTTTAGTACTAATAACTCAAACTTATTGAATTGGGAAAGACAATTTCCTTCTCTTACAAATTGTCTGGATGTTGTTACATCTCATGCTTTAGTTGCTTTTACTTGGTGATGCTTTTAAACGTGAAATTGCAGTTGTAATAATAGAATAGAGCATCTCTGTGTTGTTTTGAGTCACAGGAGCCTGAGGGTGATGGCAGGAATACAAAGTGTGATTTTGGCCTAATTTTTCCAAAAGAAAAACAGCATGCATTGCTTTTTTTTTTTTACAAACAGGCTGCAACTTCTCACTTCAAAAGAGGTCCATCCTGCAGTGATCGGGACTATATTTGGAAAGTGTGAGCGTTATTGACTCTGTCCTTGTTTGTGATCAATCATTCAACAGGCAAATCAAATTTTAAAAACCTTCAATCCACAAACATTCTTGTTTTTATCAATTAAAAAAATAGCAAAAATGAAGAAAACAAACACGAATGGAAACAAGGGGGATGCAAGTGAGTCAAATTTAATATTAATGCACTCTATAGAAAGAGGCAGAGTGTTTTTTTCTTTTCCCCACCAGCGTCACCACCACCCACACGAGCATGACAATGAGCTACTAAACCACACATAAAAATGTCAGTAAACTTGTACGCCCTTATTCCCCCCGCCCCCTCCTCTCACAGAATGTAGGTATAATCTGTGCAAAATAAAAAATACTTCAAGACTGAATGGATCAAACAGAACACAGATAAAACGGGGCAGAAAAAAGGTTATCTCCTCCGTGCGCTAACACTCCTAAACGAATAAATAAATCCAACAACAGAGGGGGGGAGGGGGTTTTGCAGAGGGATCGGCAATCAGGAAAACAGGTGCTCTTTAAACCTTAACATACACACACAAATTAGCATTCTCTCGTTTCTTTTTTTTTTAAGCAAAAAATTTCTTTCAGGCATATCTGTAAATGAAATTTCCCATCTAGTGCAGCTTCGGGATTTCCTTAAATAGAGTATATTTTCCTACATGTCCTAGTATTTCTCTCAGGACCAGATGATTACTTTGATAACAAATATGGAGAACTCTGGGTACAGGAAGGCAAAGTAAGTGGACTTGATGTGCTTTTATAGAGCAGTAATCAGGATTCTGTTTGTCGGTGCTGGTTTTTTTTTTCCTCACAGAACACATGCATTATTACAAGTTAAAGATTTACATTTTGGAGAAAGGAAAAAAAGAAATGTAGATAGTAAGGTTCTCTCCCAGAGCCGTCAGTGTCCAGTCTTTAAAGAGTTCTTTCTTTCTTTCTTTTTTTCTTGACTCACTCGTCGTCATCCTCCTCTTCCTCACCGTCAGACAGTGAGGCACAGGGGCGGATCTGACGGTATCTGTCCAACCACTTCTCCACCATCTGGGTGACCAGGGGGTGGTTGCGGCGGCGGGAGCTCTTCTGCATGGCTGCCAGCATGCCTCCTTCTGTCACGCAGCAGTCCAGCCATTCCCTCAGCAGCTTCTCCTGCTGCTCCTCGTTGCCCATCTGAGGCGCAGACACAAAAACGTGCAATCATATTTAAGATGTGAAACTGCCGAGGACCACAATTATGTATCGCAAGCACAACATCCACTTTACAACTGCAGGCTGAAAGCAATTTGGGCTAACCTGACACCGCAAGCTGTGCATAACGCTCATCTTTTCTGTTTGTGTTTTCCACACAGTGAATCCCTAATTTTCCTCTAAAAAGAGCAAACTGGCTTAAAATGATTTTCATCCAGCTTTTATACAACCAAGAATGTTATGGCTTCTCGTGCATGAGGATAGTAATTACTGTTATTTACAGCAAACAAGTTGACTTGCATGTGCAACTTGCACAGTTTATAAAATATTCAGGTGATATTTAATATCTGGTAAAATACGGTAACAAAATTAAAGCTATTATTTCTATATTAAACATCTAAATAAAAAGACGAATTCCCATTACTGTTGTTTGTAAAGAGAAACAGAAAAATGAGCTCAAGCTGGACATCGGACCCCACCTCTTGTGCCGACAGGAAGTGAATGTGCAGCAGCTTCCTCTCGCTGTCCACCAACGGCAAGAAAGTGACCGTGACGTCATCATCAGTGTTAAGGTTGGCGCCTGCACCTCGATTGTCGTAGCCGTCGTTCTCCATGGCCACCAGGGCCGAGAAGTGTCCCCGGGTGTAGCCGAGGGCGATGGGGCTTTTCCAGCAGAAACTCTGCTCCCATAACAGAGGCAGGTACACACCTACACCACATACACACACGCACACACACAAAGCAAGTCAGGGCATCTGGGAGAGCCTGCAGGCCATGACACTCGACCCAACAGGGAAGAACCTGCCCTGCAGCTGTACACTCAAGTTACAGTGTAAGTTGGGGCCAAGCACCATCTCAAATCTGACCTGACATCAGAAGTGGCTGCATTTCAGTTGACTGAAAACAACTGGCTCATTGTGAGTGGAGGGCAGCTCATAGGTGCAGCCTGGAGTGTTGCCTGTGTAGGAGTGCAGCCTCCCTAACCCTCCCCAGCTGCTGCCAGGCCCACTTCCTGCTCCAAACATTAACTACCACTCAGCAGACATTTAGCATGCAATGCAGACTAAAGCTGGCTAAGCTTATTTATCAAATTACAAGAAGTACAACAGACTGACTGAAGATATTTAAGATGCATCACAACTACAAATCTTGTTGTTTGCCTTTATATTCTAACGTGTACACCTGCATGACCAAATTAATAGTTTTTAACAAACATAAACAGCACTCTGCAAGCATAAGTAAGCTAAAGGGTCAATTTATCTAGAAAAACACACAAAAATGTGACCTGTACTAGTATGTCATCAAATAGTTTTTAGTTTGATTTGCCCAGAGACTTAAATGAGACTTAAATGTCTGTCCCTGAGATTTTTGCATCAACTGCAATTCACTGGAGATCGCTGGAATTTTGTGTAAAGCTGGCAGCACTTAAAAATGACTTGTCAGCAGTTTTCATGGGGACTATTTCATCTGCAGACGGTTTGTGAATAGGAAAAAAAAGATATCATAAAAGGTAAAAGAGAAAACACATCTCTTTGCAGCCTACATGAATCCATGCTTTGTGGAAGAATCACTCATTAAGTTCCCATATAGATGTCTGGTAAAATCTCTGCAGCCTCACCTTGAAAACGAGTGTATCCTAACGTTTCCCCACGGAAACTTTTGTAGTATTTCACTCCGTAGACTATGATGGGTCTGCGAAGAATGTGTGCGAGAACAAAAATGTGGGTCTGTTCCAGGCTCGCCCCGGGCTGAGAGGAGGAAATAAACAAACGAACACAAAATTACACACCGTACAGTAGCTGTAGTCATAAAGATTTCCCCCAATTGTACACTGAATATATATATACACAACTATAAATATTGACAAGGGCCCAGACTGCCAAGCACTGTGATCATATTGCAAAACAGAGTGTCGTGCACTGCACACAGCAAACCTACTATGATGCAGCTCTGCATGTCACTATCTCTCTGCTCGTCCCTCAGTTGTATAATTTGAATAAACAGACTACATAACAGCTTTTAAATACACTGCAGCCACAATGACTTTTCATGTTTAAAAGCAGCTTCAAAGTCATCCGCAATTATGGGTCGGGCACAAAAAAAAAAAAAAAAAAAAGCTGATCTCTTATCCTTTGGATCTCATCTCTCATCTCCATCACTGTCAAAGCCTGAGATGAGGTCATCACATGGTAGCTTTTGCTGTGTTTGTTTATGCTGCCAGTGGAGTGGCTCTCTGAGCTAAATGCCTGTAATCCCAAGGTCACATGTTGGGAAGGAGTGCTGCTTCAGCGGGCGTGCCAACCAAGCAGATGAGCTCTATGTCGAGCTACAACTCCATCTTAGGGGATCTGTGATATTTGTTTGTGTCAATGTTCAGTGCAACGCAGCCCAATTTACTCTTTGAGTACTGAAGTTAGGGTGCAGGATTTAATTGCTTGCACAGTTTTTTTGCAGTGACAACCTTGTGCCTTTGTTTAGATGTTCAACCTCAAAAAGTGGGTTAATAGTTTTAGTAGACGAGAGTTTATGAAGATCATATAGTTCAAACAAATCCTCTCTGATGTCTGCACGTCCCAAAAATGAACTTGCAGGTCTGTCTAATGAAAATTTTAAAGGTGGTAGCTCTTGCAAACTGTAGTGACAGGAAATGACAGAAATGTAAAATTAGCATCTACATTGTAATCCAAAACATGGCCGCAGCTGCTGTGAACTTCAAGTTAAATATACACTGTGGAGATTTTGATCACCAGTGGGGCTATGACACAGCGTTTGATGAGCGGTTCCCTGTTTTGTTTGCATCTCAAGCTCTGTTACCACACACGCATGCACGGTGCATATGCAACAATGCTGCGGAGAGATACACATTCCTATCAGCTAAAGGAGACAGTAATGAGAATGTGCGAGCCAAGACGTTCCACTGACTGTCTGACTAATGTGAACAATATAAGTCTGAAGAAAACAAAAGAAGAAAAATATTGTATAATGGATGTTTTCTAGGAAAGATATTCATTCAACATGGGCATTTCATTTCTTTACACCAAGAAAACGAAGATTTTCTTGTTTTGTTCTTCAACCCTCAAAACCAAAAAGGAAAGGGTTAAATGTTTGTTCTTTTTGTGCAACAGATGATGAGTATATGATAGAAGGCAAACTTCCTGCTTCTAAATGCGAGCCAGAAAGTTTAATGATCTACAAAGATGAGTCACAGTCACTAAATAATTAACCTGGTGCCTTTTCTGTTATTGACAGACATCTGAATATCCAACAACCACAGACAGACAGACAGACAGACACACACACACACACACACCTCTGTGGTCATAAACCTGCCATGTAAATTTTGAGGATGCATTAATCTACTGTATATTTCTAAGTATAACTACTTCGTCATCACAAGTTTTATCCCCTTTACAAGAAGCACACACACACACATACACGCACCCATTACAGACTGACCACACCATTCCGGGCCATTCTCTGCCTTTGGACTGATGGTGAACTGAAGGAAGGAAGTAAGTAAAAACCAGAAGGAACCTCGTAATTACCTGGCTGGCCAGAGACAGGATGAACGCCCAGTCCTCCTGCCACTGCTCCTCTCTCAGGGAGAAATGCAAACCAAAGCTCTGCGAGTACCACGACTCCCACTCCTTCCAGCGCGTGTAAAACCTTAAAAAAAGAAGCTTCATGTTAGACTATTTTTTTAAGCTAATTTGAATCAAATTACAGACTTCTATCACCGGTTTATATTGCAGTAATTTTTTTTTTTTTAACACAGACAAGATTTATTCATCCAGTGCATCTTAGCAATCAGATTTTTCTCACAGAAAAGCAGTGCATTGACTTAAAATAAATTGCAAAGAATTACCAGATTATAGAACTCTGAGAGACACGTAGATCTGCTTAAATCAGCACACATACTGCTAAACACATTATAAGATAAACACTCTTTCATGTCCTACCTCGCTAAATGATCAAAGTTCCTTAATTTGACTGTGTGAGGGAAATATTAACATAAATATCCTGAGGAAATGCCTTTACACTGAACCTCTGAGTTAAATTATCAAAACCAATAAACTGTCTAAAGGGCATGGCTGCATTAACAGTCCACTGGCTGCAGTCAACCAGGGAAACCTCTTTTACACTGTTACTCAGGACCTGCATATCTATAACACAGGAAAGCCAGAAAAGACAGCAACCCACACTTTGCTCTCACAGCTTAGCTTTCAGTATTTTGGGCTTTATTTTCTTCAAATATTGTAAGACGATCTATTTCTTTTTTGCTTTAAGGCTCATGACACACAAATATTTAAAATTAGACTGAGGAAAATTTGCTGAAAACTTGTCAAATTCAAATTAATGTTCCCAATGAGAGAAGTCAGTTCATTCAGATACTCAGAGCGAGAAACGACCAAGTGTGTCAAATTGCTAAAACACTTATAATAAATGGTATTTTGCTTTCAAATTAATCAAATTACTTGGAGTCATAATAAATTTTCCTTGGTTTAAGTTTTCACAGAGACTCTGTGTAGGGTTGGGTATCTCACCAATGGGAGCAGTCATGTAAGCTGTCATGGAGGGTCTTGCGGAGAACAGAGTCCTTGTCGTAGATGCCCCATGTGGCTTGTAGAACTGAGTCCAACAGACAGTCTCCGGCCGTGCGGTTCCACAAGGCGTACAGACGACTGTCCAGGCGCGTACCCAGCTCCAGAGACCAGTTGATGACTGGAGATTCCTCCTCCAGCTCTACACACAGACAGAGAAACAGATGGACGGATAAAATGTGAGGTGAGGACACCAATAGGAGGACAGGTTCAGTCCAGCCTTGTTTAAACAAAATCGTTTTTGCGCTAAAAAACAACAAAGTAAATTTTCAAAAGAAAGACAGGAGGATGATTTTGACATTAAAACTTTTTAGATGAGAACACAAGACAGGTTACACATTTTTTCCTTCAGCTGACCCGTGAACGATTAATAATAAGCTTATGAAAAGAATCAAAAATGCTGAAAAGAAAGCAAATCCCTAACTAGGAAGTTGACAGTTTAATCTGTTTACAAAGGCTCAGCATTAGAGGCAGAGATGCTGCACATGCTGAGATGCCGTGTTGAGTGTTTCAGATTTGCAACTGCTGCACCTAGTTATTATGGAAACAAATTGCGTATCGTATAACCAGCTTTTCAGCATTTTCTGTGTTTAATGTTGTTAAACACACCTTTCCTGCTTCCTCAGCTACTTCCCATGCAAAAAAACAAAAAATGCCTGAGTACCTCTCCCCTGTAACCCAGTTTATTCAGGCTTAAATAGGTCACAAGACTCCTGTGATTCAGTGATACAGTACAACATGCAAAAACACATGATGTTCACAAGCATTCACACACACACACACACAGAGCATTGCGGTGCAGTCCTGGGAGTGTGTCATTGGTTAAGCATGAGGGAGGAAAACCAACAAGCTCAATTAACCAAATTAGAGAGGGCACCGAGGAGGAAGCAGGAGGTGGTGAGCTGACTGGAGGAACACAGGAGCAGATGTTGGTTTTTAGACCAAAAGTCACAGCAGAGGATGAATCACAGGTAACCAAAAACCCATCATGCCTTAGCCACCGCAGATAACAAATATAAAGATGAATACATCTTGGATACCTTTCTGCACATCTCGATCCAACACCTCATCGAACAGCTTCTCCTGGACAGCAGGCGGCAAGTCCTCTATATCTGCAGAGACATACAGGAGAGGTATTATGTTTTCATGATTATTATTAGCTAGTGGCGCACAGCACCGAGGGCAACAGAAACGCAACAGTAATGACACACTGAGGGGATGTTCTCCGCAGTTCCATTCACTGGCTGACATTTTGTCAATGGCACACTGTAAACACAAGCTCTGTGCAGCATGTTGTGTTTCTGTGTGTATTGAACTGTGCACACACAAAGCCAGAACACTGGTGGCTATTCTCTGGCTCAATAGTGAATGGCAGTGGCTTTGTCTGAAAAAGAGAGACAGAAACAGAGGGAGAGCGTCCTGCAGCTGGCCTTGGGCCAAAGCAGTCTGTAAAGAAATACATGGCATAGCATGAAAGAAAAAAAAAGTATATATATATATAAAATATCTATCAGTGAAGCCTGCATAATCTTTCATCCCAGCAACACCAGGAGGTCTGAATCAGAATACAGCTGGTAGCTCTGAAAAAGCAAAGTGTATGTCATGTCAGTGAAGACATTATGCCACAGGGACGGGACACATGGCTGCTGTTTCTCTGAGCAATGCTGCACAACAAGGCAAGCCGTCATTCCTCCAATTCTCCAGAGAGAACAACGACAAAAAAAACATCCAAGAGCACCCAAGAGCTGTACATTTGTATTGTTCAGAGCAAAATTCTGCAGTTGTGCATGAAATTATTACAAGCCTACAAATCACAAAAATAATATATTTTTATTTTTTGATTATTAGTTTTTCCAATTTAACCCTTGCAGAATAAATGTAGCATGCGATTTTCACTGTCAATTGTCATTCAACTGCTCAAGACTGTTTTTTGAGGTGGATGTGGTTTAAATTGAGCTGTTCATTAAGAAAAAAGTCTGTCAGTGGAGCCCAATAAAGTTAATCTATTTAGGGATTAACAGAAGGGTGTAGCATTACACATACGCAAGACATTTCAGTCAGGGGGTTGATGTGATCATCAAGATAGGGCTGTTACCTGCAGGCAGAGTGAAGGTGACCAGGTCAGTGAGGAAGTAACAGGCGAAGTCTCCTTTACGTTGATGAAGCGAGGCTGCAATCTCCCTGCGGATCTGCTCTGTCAGCTCGGGACACACCATAGAGGGGATACACTTCGCTGCCTGCTGACTCACCTACAAAAATATACACTCAGATTTACTGGAAGTAACACGTATATACACCAGTGGGTACGATAAGACACTCATGATATATGTAAGTCACATACAATGTTTCAATATGGACAAGAGAAGTTATTTTTTCTTTAAAAACTAAGTGTAGGAAACTCGAACACAGTGTAGAACACATGCATGTATTTATTTTATTGAGGCTCAAATTCGGCCACACACTGTAAAGACACCACTTTTCTTCCTCAACCTCAGTGACTTGTTTCACAGTGTTGCCCTCGATGCCTTTCCTAATCGTTGCTTGCCCTCCTTGCAAACCACATCAGCTCTGTGGCATCACGTCCATTAGGAACCAGTGACAGGCCTGCAGCCAGGCTAATCCTCCACCTAATCCTCAAAGTGCACTTCTGCTGTAATTATATGCATCACGGGCATCTGCTATATATCATCCGCTCTGGCGCAGGACAATTATAGACTAAAGTGGTTGTCCAGGAGAAGTATTGAATGGCATAAAAATCACATGAACAATTCTAGAGTTTCCTTGTGTAATATTTTCGGGTATTCATGTGCAGAAATGTGTGTGGAGTAGGAAACAACCCTTAAAAAAAAACTCATAGTACATTTTGAGGTCCATTTACTGAAAGAGGATGTCAAGTGGGGCAGCACAGACAAATAAAATCTATCAAGAAACCTACCTCTGTGAGCAGGATGGCTAGCATGTCCTGCCTCTGAAAGCGGATGGCCAAATGGACCAGGGTGAAGCCTACGTCAAACGCAGAGGACCGGTTGAGGAGCTGCACCTCGTCAGCAGTGAGCTGCCTGGCGATGTCCCCGCCGGACGACTTGTAGGCTTCTACTGCCGCCAAGTCTCCCTCGACCACGCCTGCAGTAGAAGAAGGAAGGAAGAAAGAAAGGTCAGGAAGGAAGGAAGGTCAGAAAATAGGACACAAATGTTGGCACTGGAAAAGTTAAAATGGATCAGTGCCTCTATATACAGTTTCTTCTTCCAAGAATTAGTGTAAACAAGCTACTGAATTTAGATGGAGGTGACGCGCACATTCACATGGTTTACAAAGGAAGAAGGTGCACTGTTCTTGGATAAACAAACAAGCTAACAGAACAGCTAACACATGTCTACTGACAGTAAACGAACTCTGGCTGTCATCAGTCATCTGTATGTCAATAAATAATAGAAAAAACTGACAATACACTCAACAGCAATCTCAATATTGACCATGGAGTTGAATCAACACCTTTTTATATCAATTTCAAAAACAACAAACTTTATAACCTTCATGCAAGGTATGATTTGTTGAAGGGCTGCAGTATTAGTGTGCATTACTTTAATCTTGTATATTGCATGTGAATCTATTATGTCACAAACTTGTGCTCCTTGTTCAGACACATTTGCAAAAAAAAAAAATTAATCAATGTTGAAAGACATGAGAATCCTTTTAAAACAGGCCTATTCTTTGTAAACGGATTAGACTGGCTTTTGGAGGAGTTCCAACTCCATGTCCTTGCTTGTAATTGAAGCAAGATGCAACAGACAGCTTGCCATGTTCGATAAAAGAACTACAGATATACCCATCAAACTGTGCTAACACATCATATTGTTCTCAGTAACAACCAATTAATATTAAAATCTGGGAGGAATTTGCATAACAAATTAAACTGGAGGGAGAGAGATAAACAGAAAAAGAACCGAGTGAGCAGAGCTCTTCGGCTCTTGACATCAGTCTCACTATTCAGATGACCTCTAGATGTAGCCACTAGCTAACCCAGTGTGAGAACACTTAGCACACTGTCAGGCTACTACATAGCAGAACTGATAGTGCAGTGTAGCTTATAATGCAGAGCTATTAGAGAGCGGCGTCAAACAGAGGACAGTCTGTGCAGATTAGCATCCTCCCCCTCCTTTGGACCTGGTAGTATCAACATCTGTTATGAGGGAGATGAGCGGCAGCTAGGTAGCGCACTGACTAAACACTGACGTGCTGGCTAATTTTAATAGATTTCCTTATGTGAGGACATTCTCTCAAGGACAGTTACCTTGAGAGAACCTGCACTTGAACATGCCAAGGAAGCCCAGTCTCCTTTTACACGAGCTGGGTTGGCACATCCATAAATAGATGCTGAATGGCTGCAATCTACTTTCAAGCTGGAGACCTCCTGAACAAGCGAGGATATGGTTGTCTGTTTTGCAAGCGTATAAATACAAGTTATACAATAATTTGCTTTGTTAAGGTCAAAGTTGAAATGAAAAAAAAAACAAGACCTTACACCAGTATCCCAACTCCACTCCTCTGATGTTGAGCATTCCCAGTATAAGAGGTTCAACATTAACTTTGCTGATAAAAAGCATCTCATGTTGGAAAAAAACATCCTGATAAAGGCCTAACACTGAAGCACACTGTGTTGCTACAGAGAAAACACATAGTGTGCTGTAGTTTTGCAATCACTGATAGCTACATTTTTTTTGAATCGGATTAAAATTCAGCTGATCAATTAAGTAATTTCCAGTGTTTGAAGGAAAACACAAAGAGCTCCTTCACTGTTTTTCTAAGAATCAGACTATACAAACTTCACAAATAAACTTTGAACAACATCATGAGCATTATTAAACTATGAGCCTGATACAATTACAGTCAAACTTTGTCTGCATCTGTGAGAGTCGCCAGTTGAAGTCTTTCAGTGAAACAAAAGAACAATATTACACAAACAGAGTCTGCTTCCTTTTGGGGGAAAACAGAATCAATGGGATCATCTGAACACTTTCCCAAATACAGAGCACTGAAAAAACATTAGAGGCAGAAATGTGTGGAAACAGTAGAGTGAAGTGAGATCAAGCTGTGAGACTTGATGAAGTGCTTGGCTTGGCCATAATGTGCAGCTTGACTCAGGCACTTCCTTCATTGAAAAACCCCTTTGAAGAGCTCAACTGTCACACCAGCAACATAACTGAAAAAAGTCAGCTGACACGGTCTGAATAAAGAGGCACAGCACTGAATACAAAAAAAAAAAATGCTGCAAATGTGGGCACAAGGCTGATGCAGGACAAAGATGAAAACGCTGTCTCGCTGTGACATAAGAGTAATGTTCCACATCAACAGGCTGCAGAGGTTAATCAGTGCAAAGGTCAGGAGGCCCGTGATCATGTGCTGCCTTCATGTTTGTTTATTTTTTGTTTTGTTGTGTTTTTTTGACTGGCGTTTACGTCTTGTCAAGGCTATTTTTGCCTCCTGGAGGCCCCTGGTCAGCACATAAGCACCACTGTTTACAGGGTCTGTTGACTGCGAGCCAAGGAGAGTCTCCGGTCCACAGGCTCCACTCTCACTGCGCTACCCAGACGGCCCATTCATCCCCACCGGCTGGGAAGCAATCACACCCTCTCAGTTTGTCAAAGACACTCTCTGTGGCACAGCAGGGGCAGCCACAGGTTTAGTGATGAGTTGGATTAAATTCCTGCAAGCCATTTAGTTACACACATTTATTATGCTGCCATTCAGCATTATTTATGCGTTGTGTTTTGTAAGTATCATCCCACTGCAGTGAATATTTTCAGCCCAAAAGCATCTTGTGACATTAAACCCTTCTCACAGAGCTTGCGCAGCTCACTTTCTACAAAAGTCCTGTTGTGCTGTAATACATGGAATCAAAACAACAAAAACATGATGTTGTTTACTGATAATACTCCTAGTGGATCACACTACTACGCAGCCTTGGGCTTTTGCAGGGTGAGGCACCATCTGCCCTGTAATAAAATAGAATTTGATGGAAAGTGAGTGTTATGCCATTGGGACAGAAACAATCAAACAGTTGCCTCTTTCTAGACCGCTTTGTCATCACTGAGCATGACATCATGGAAGGAAACAAAAAGCTGGTGTGACAATAGAAGCGTTGATACGAAGGGAAAAAAAATGGGACAATAGTATATATTCTTTGTACCAGTAAGACTATTCGGGAATATTGAATGCAAAGGGTTAAACACAAGCAAAAGAATGCCGACACTGAAGCTGCATCTTTTTATTACTGTCCTTATTAAATAAGCCATTGAGTAATGTTTAACTTATTGATAGACAAACAGCCAACTATGGTTGCCAGGGTCTTAAACAAAGCCTTTATATGGCTTGTTTTGTCCAGTCAAGATACAAAACCAAAAAATATATAAAATTTTCAATTATATAAAACTTCAAAAGAGGAAATCCTCACATTTTCAAAGCAGCAATGTTTGAAATTGGACTAATTTATAAAAACTGTATTCGATTAACTGTTTGGTGGATCAACTAATTACTTAATCACTTCAGTGCTTATAGGAATAACATGTAGTGATGTTTAAAAACTCACCAGCACATGCATTGAGGAACAGCCAGTCTGTCTTCTTCATCCGGTTTCTAATCTGCTTTAGCTTCTTGAAGTCGACCTCTTGCTCCTCTTTGCTGCTCATGGCCCCAGCGGTGGGGTCTATCCTCTGGAAGTCCATTTTGACATGGTCTTCCCTCTTGGGCATCGGAGGGGACCTTTTCTGGCTCTGGCCTCCACTGCAACTGCCTTTCCACCTAGCCCTGTCCTGCTCATTGATCATGGTTGTTGGCTCCAAAGTATCAGCCAGCTCTATAGCTTCCTGGTTGTTGGGCTTAGGGTGGTCACACACCACGCATTTTGTAGTTTTAGGCCAGTTCTGGTAAGTGCAAGCTGTGCAAGTCCAGTGCTGCTGATGAGTGTTGAGTCTGTTTCTGTCATTGTACTCCTCACATGTATCCACAGGAGAGTGGACAGCAGGACGACAGCCTCCATTGGAGCCTGATGTCTGGGGGGTCTCAGTGGGGCTGCTGGTCCTCGGGCGCTGGCACAGGCACTGTGTGCAGCGGATTGCCCGGGGCCAGTTCAGGTAGGTGCAAATCTGGCAGGACCACTTATTTGCAATCTCAGCCATGCTGGCTGACCTGACTCTTGGCCTAGCACTGGAGTCAGGGCAGATGAGGAGGCTGCTGCCACTCTCAGTTCTGGGAGTGTCCCACTCCAGACTAGGGTCCAGATCGGGGCTGTTCTTATAAGGTTCCTCTGTGATGATGGGACCCCTCGACCTATGTGCACGGCACATGGTGCACTTGATTGCAGATGGCCAGTTTTCATAGGTGCAGTAGTCACAGATCCACTTAATCTTCTGTTCCGTCATTGTGTATGACTTTGAATGATCAATCTGTGGTGATAAATCTAGTTAGATGTGAAGCATAAACACAGCTTTGAAAATAATTTTGAAGGTCACTGATTATGAAATACTTCTACTTTTGAGTTTTGAATGCATAATATAAGTGAAAAGATTTCATTGTATGTGTTTAGGCAGTTTCTATAACTTGTTTTTAGTCAGGCAGCTCCAGTGACACTAGCAGTCTGAAATTATGATGTAATTACTACACTTACCTTGCAATAGTGATCAATGTTTGGTGTTAGCTTGCTAGCTGGTAAGCTAAACACCTAGCATGCAAAGCTGCCGTACGTTTCAACACTTAACGAACATTTAATAAAACGTGCTATCATTTAGCATGCCATTATCCGAAATACGTTCAGAAAAAAAAATATGTCAAACTCTCACCGTTTCGTGACTGGCCTCGTTTCTCAAGTGCTGTTGGAAAACCACAACAAACCCTTCTTGTACCCCCTCCTCCTGCTCTGTCAAACCTTTCCCGATCCGAGTTATTTCGACCCCGTTGGGCTCTCACATGTTTACCTTTACGGACACATTAACCTCTCGCAGAATAAACCACACCCGGGCAAAGCCTCTGTAGTCCTTTAATCATGGTATAAATCCGCGACACTCCATGGTTTACGTTGCCTCCGTGTTGTTTAATGGCGGCGACAGTGAGACAAATGAGTAGCAGAGCCAAAATAAACGCTTGCCTGCCTTCGTCACCAATCATCTGGCTCAGTGCTCAATGCGATTGGATAAAAGGGAAGTACTACGTTGCCTTCAGGAACTATCGGAAAAAATCACAAAGGACTCTGACGGAAGTACATGAGACGTTCAAGGATATTTGATATAGAGGAGAAGTTGTAGTGTGCTGTAGTTTTTAAAGATTTAGCCAGTGATTTTTTTGTCTGTTATTTTGAGAGATTTTTTTTTAAATGTGATGTTAGAAACTGTCTTAAAATTTTGACCAAGCTTTTTATAAATATCAAAGATTATTAAAAACGCTGGCCGCTTTGCTACTTACAAATTGTACAAATTGTACAAATTGTACAAATTATGGGATGCAAAATTTTGACTGTTTTTTTTAAATTAAATATGATCTTAAAATTGTAGACAATATATTAATCCAGATTAGTCTTGCGTACAGTTTTATTCGCAGAAAGAAAGTCACAAGCCTTAGTTTTTATTAATACTTTACACACTAAAATTGCTAAATATTATATAAGGAAGAAGAAAGAGAAAAAATCACAAAAGATAGTACAAATGTATGGTGTTTCAACACAAAAATATATTATTTTAGTTGGTTATGACTTTACTTTTATTGACCTCTCGTTTAAGTAACTAGCCATTTAAAATGTTGGAGAAGATTATAATCGCCATCTTATCACATAAATGCATAAATGAATATTACATGGATATATGGACAGTAATATAAAAAAGGACAAGGGTCACTAGATATTTTGGACACGCCTCCTGCCAAAACGTCACATCTAAACATGGCAGCTTACTTGAGCCGGTTACACCACATTTCGCTCCACGTTTCTAACGCGGAGAAAATAGCAAACGACCTTGTCTCCAAATTCAAGTTTAATTTATTTGCAACCCGACTGACCGACAGATCCAGGCAGCTGGCTCTTAGAAAAGGAGGGGCCGTTTTTGTCGTAAATGAGAGTCCAAACCAGAGCAGAGTGAGATTGAATGAAGAAGAGCCGCAGGGCATCACAGACAGATTTGCACCTGAATCTCACCGGGTCACTGTGGGGAAATACACCCAGGATCATTCTGCGAGGTGTCTTTACGATGTCAGCCCATATTACCCGGTGGATACTGTCAGCAACGTGTGTTTCGAGGTGGAGGATGTGGAAAGGTCATTCAACGCTCTTCGACAGCTGGGCTGCAATTTCCTGGTCCCCCCCACTACAGTTCAGGACGATCGTGGTTATGTCACCTACTCTGTGGTTAAATCAATCGTGGGAAATGTAAGCCACACTTTAATTGACAGGACACAATATGAGGGAAGCTTTCTGCCCGGGTTTGATGTCAGTGAAAAGGACTGCAGCCTGGGGGGAGAGGATGAGTCTTGTCCGATAACACATTTTGACCACATCACCTACGCCTGCCCCAGGAAAACAACCCACCAGGTCATGAGCTGGTATGAGAAGCTCTTTGGTTTTCAGAGGTTTTTCATTGACAGGTAAGAAACTTGGCACTTCAAGACATTTACTGTTGTGTTCTCAGCTTTGTTCAACTTGATCTCAGTGTTAAAGATGACTGTATGTTTCTTCTGGGTAGTAATGAAGATGTGGATGAGGGTTTCGTCATAAACCAGGAGGGAATTGGATTACGTCTTACCGCCATGGAGTACTGGAAATGCAGCAAAATGGGCATCGCTCTGCCTTCTGTGGACAAAAAAGAGCCTGACTGCAAGTTTGTTATTGCAGAATCACTGCCTGAACAAGGTAATAATAGCCACTCCCATCTGTCAAGGCGTTTCCCATCTGCCATATTTTGTGATATTAAAACTCCTGCATCACTGTACACTTGCACTTTCAGGTAGAAATCAGGTTGACACCTTCTTGGAGAAGCACCGAGCTGCAGGGATCCAGCACATCGGGCTGTACACAAAAAACATCATCTCTACTGCACATACGATGGCTGAAGCTGGTGTCCAGTTTTTCTCCCCTCCTCTGGCCTACTACACCGAGGTTTGACTGACTCACACAGAACTGCACAGCAACTTTATTTTTTTAAAAAACAAAAATCTAATACTGAATTGATAAATACAGGAAATGACCTGCCTTTAACTTAACAACTCGGAAAAGATATTACCACGTGTGATAAAATGCTATTGTTGGCAGGTTATTTTTAAAATGTTACATCGCAGAGCTGCTCTGGTTTGTGAATTTATGGCTCCACTCTGTCAAATTTACACACACATTCCCCATTTTATAGTGAATCACCAGGCACCAAAGACTAATCCAAACAGAGGACCGGTCCAGCACTTTTTACAAGACTTAAGACAGATTTTTAGGCTTTGGGAGTTGCTATTCTTTTAACAGCTCCCAGTTTCAGTTCCTCAAACAGAAAACTTTACAATTACTGACTTGATTCAATGATAAATAAACATTATTTTTCAGAACTTTCATTAAAATTCTCTTTTTATTAACCATTTTCTCACCTGTTAAAATGCAGAGTCTTATAACTAAACAGCTTCTGCGGCTTGTCATAAAATCAGATAATGATATACGACACATATTTGCAAAAGTGTCATCTTCTTTTGTGGCTGTCAGCTCTTTTACCTATCCTGTGTGCTGTGACAGGTGGGGAAGCAGCAGGAGATAGAGGAGGCAGGACACAACCCCCAGATGCTGGCGCAGCATGGCATTCTCCTGGACACCAACCTGCACCAGGATCCCTCCTCGCAGACGGCATCCAGAGAAAACAGAAGGTGAGAGGCAACCGAGATCCGCAACCTCGCACATCTTCTTAAGCAAGCCTCTGTTCCACACGGTGTATTTTTATGATGGAGGTTTTAATTTGTCCATATATCTCCTGGGGGTCCTTGTCTATCTAAAGCTGTTCTGAATAGTCTTTCTTTGGCATCTTTGTGTTTTACCAAACTTGAGACATTTTTTATTAGCTAATTATCTTCATCAGCAGCTTTAACACAAGTGTTGCTGAGTCACAGAGTCACAGAAAGACATTGATCGTCAAAGTTTTGTAGGAGCTCGAGCTGTTGAAATCTAGCAAAACATTTGGATTTTTATGCTTGTTAAAAATTAAGATGTTTAATTTTTACTGTTCAGTGCAGTGATAAATGCCCAATTAACTTGGAATATTTGCGTAAAAACCCTGGGCATGTTTTAGCTTTTAAGAAACTATAAACAAAAGGAATCTCACATGAGAAATTGTATTTAGCAGTGGAAGCTAGGTGAAAAAAGGTT
>JAPZDV010000014.1:6800862-6839366 GCA_029814665.1 Acanthurus lineatus
GTAACCTCGCACATCTTCTTAAGCAAGCCTCTGTTCCACACAGTGTATTTTTATAATGGAGGTTTTAATTTGTCCATATATCTCCTGGGGGTCCTTGTCTGTCTAAAGCTGTTCTGGATAGTCCTTCTTTGGCGTCTTTGTGTTTTAACAAAGTTGAGACATTTTTTTATTAGCTAATTATCTTCATCAGCAGCTTTAACACAAGTGTTGCTGAGTCACAGAATCATAGAAAGACATTGATTGTCAAAGTTTTGTAGGACATAACATTTGGAGTTTTATGCTTGTTAGAAATTAAGATGTTTAATTTTTACTGTTCAGTGCAGTGAAACATGCCCATTTAACTTGGAATATTTGCGTAAAAACCCTGGGCACGTTTTAGCCTTTAAGAAACCATAAACAAAAGGAATCTCACATGAGAAATTGTATTTAGCAGTGGAAGCTAGGTGAAAAAAGGTTAATCAGACATCAACTCTGTAAGCTACGATGCATTTTAAGTCAACATGTTTGTCCAAGTCACAATAATCAAGTATCCTTACCTTGTTTTCATTCCAGATACCTTCTCCAGGTGTTCACCAAGCCCATGTTTGCAGAGGACACCTTCTTCCTCGAGCTGATAGAGCGAAGGGGGGCGACAGGTTTTGGTGAGGGGAACATCAGGGCGCTGTGGAGGTCGGTGCAGGCGCACATGGAGAATGAGAGAGGGAATTCTCAAGAGGATAGACCTTCAAAAACTGTGCAAACTGCTCAGTATTAGTCACTCCAAACATTTTAATCTGAGGTTATTTTATTTCATGTATTTTTTTATATATCAATGTGAATGCACTTATTAGGGAAAATATGTAAATTATAAAGAAGATGTAATATATTTACAGAAGAGTTTTCCACAAGTGCTCTGTCTGCAGTTGGTGATAAACCTCAGGTTACATGTTGCACTGCTAACAAAGTAAAAAATCTGTATTACTTGCTGTATTAATGTCTACATTTGAATATGACTGAACAGATTGAACAAAGTGGTGCAAAAACAGATGTTAGACACTACACTTGAAATGTAACTACAACAAAGACACTTGCTGTCCAGTAAAGAATGTCTTTTTCACTGTATCAAAGCAAAGTTACTGACTGACTCCAGAGCAACTGTTCCTTAATAAATCTATTACTCACAGCAGACCGTGAAGACCAATTACTGTCCTCAAAATAAAACATCTTGAATGTGGGTGGGCCAAATTTCAGAATAAGAGCTCTTGAAATATCTCACTCACTGACAACCAGAGATGGACAGTAAGAACGTTTACTGATGTGAAGTACTGATTCTTTGATTATATCCAGTTTACATCATGTAACTATATTTCCTACCTTTTAAACAATTACAAAGCAAGTAAAGTAGGTAGGACTGGCTCCAGCCATATTTAATGCAAATGCATTGCTTGTAAGAAATAGAATGTTATGCAGAGAATAATATGATACCCTGAAATGGGCAAATGTAATTATTGAGTACTTTTACTTTAAATATCCAAAACATTTTGTCAATATAACTTGTACTTATGTAAAGGTTTGAATGCAGGACTTTTAAGTAATAAATTGTTTTCACTCTGCTACATTTACTTACACATACAAAAAGAAGGAATTCTGGCCACTTTAGGCCTCTTTACCTCAACAAATGTAAAATATAGATTTTCTACAAGTTAGACTGATCTTGGATTATTGGCAGCCTTTTATACTTTATCATACACTATAAACATTATTATGAGTCAAAATAAAACTCTTCTGAGCTCATCCCCTAAACATCTCAATCACACAGTCACTAATGAACCGTTACTGGAAGAACAGCTGCACCTCTGTCAGATGCTGTCGAGGTTTTAGCAATGTGCACGCTTTGGCAAAAACACTGCTTTGGAGCGTCTTAGAAGGGATCATAAAACCCACAGAGATGTGCCAGTTCAATTAACTTGGCTGTAAAAATGATGGGAGAGGATTAGTGGGACAGATAAGAGGCAATGAAATTTAGATGGAGTTTCATGAAAGCCATATGCTCTTTTTTTTTATCCTGACTGTATTTACTGTATTTCCATTGACTAAGACCAGCAAACAGTTTTAGCAATAGGCTGCCAAAAATTAATTTGTAAATGCATGTACTTCTGAGTTTTGACAAATGGTGTCAGTGTTTTTCTTTTGCACAAGTGTCACCCTCTTAACCAAACTAAACTTTTCAAGAGCTGACAATGTGTTTGGGACAGCAAGTTCATGAATTCTAGGAATGACAAACAGCTCAAATACAGCACATGGAAAAAATGCTCTCCTATTTCTGCATGAAAAATAATTTGCAGTTAACAATGAACATAGCAGAGTTTAATGTTTTAACTGCATTTAAAATTAAAAATGAAAACAAACTTCTTAATCCCAAACAATAAAAAGAGGAATTTGGTGAGGGATGGAGAGGATTAACTGTTCATTAAAGTTGAGAGGACATGGCTCCTGTAACAGGAGTCCTTTAGCCATCTGTCTGTGGCCAGTGTGAACCACAGATGGCATACAGCATTCTGCATGGGGTCTCAGTACTGGGAGTTGGAGCTCACTTCCTATTTACTGTTAACCATATGCTAGCCACAGTTACATTAACAAAATCAAGACAAATGACTTAAAACACAAAAATCTTGGCTTGTTATTTCTTACATATTGAGAAAATATTCTACCATAGTTCAGTCAATCTGCTTTATGATTGGTGGATACTGCCCCCTATGGTTTTGACAGTCACAGCACACAAACTTGTTGAATCAAAGGACTACTTCTGCACTATAAGCTGTTTTGATCATCTGTTTCCTTATGAGTCATCTGTGTCTTAATGGACCGCAAAACACAGCTTGCAAACTGTGCAGTGTCATATATGCTGCATTTGTTTTCAACATAGCTCACCTTACAGACTGCAAAAAGGGTTTTGGTTAAAAGCAACTTGTCACCCCCACACTGTAGCCCACACAGAGGAAGAGACAAATCCTTGCTGCCCTTTAACACAAAAGGCAGACAGTCTAAAACCGAGGAGGACAGTCTGACAGTCTGGGGGAGATTAGTGGCACACAACAGATGTTACTCCTTGATTAACAATAGTGTCTGCCAGGGGTGAGCTTGAGCTCCCCACCCTTCTGAGGCCCAGTGTGTTAACTTAGGCCCCTTAAAAATGAGTGAACTTATTGCATATGGTGTAACAAGAAAGGAATGATGAAATATATTTGTTGAATTTTTTTTCTGCTGGAGCAGCTTTTGGTGGCGTGACAATAAAATCAAGTTGCCTTACATTTGTGCAGCAGGCTACTTGTCAAATGACAACTGGTAGTTTTAAGTTTTGATGTGGAAGGAGTTTCACTTTGACTGTCAGTGGCTCAAACTGAACATACAGGGTCTAAACATATAGACAAGTGAACAAATGCACAGCTTTCATAATTGAACAGGTTGTTCTGCAAGTGCTTTTCAGCCTTAGATGGTTGAAGTGTGATGATAATGAGGATGATTAATAGGATAGTAAAGAAAACACAAACCCATCTCTAATGTTTGCTTTAGTTCTTGTGAAGTACTCCATTTTACCTCTTCAGGCTTGCAAAGAATTTTTGAGCAAAAAAAGAGGAAAAAACTACAGATTAAAAGGACAAATCTCTCTCCAATTGATAGTTTCTTTAATGAATCAGAAGGTAAAATGTTTGTTTGTTAGTGGTTTTTATAGTTAATCAGATGAGCATATGTACACTTATTGCACAGTTCATGTATATAAAAACTCAAATCTACAGGGAAAGTTATATAACACTATATCGCATACCGATGAATATCATGATAAAGCCAGAATGTACTTCCTGAAGGGATAACATCTGTTTGCAATAAATGTATTTATTTGGGACTAACCCACATTATACCGGGACTAATTTGTGACCATAATGTATATATAATCACACATCTTTCTCTTTCTCCTTTAATCTGGCTTTCTGGTTCCCACACAGTTGGAAAGTTTTCATGGTACACCACTGTATATTGTCAAAGCACCCTGTCTATATGCACAGCTTAAAACTGTGATTACTTTTCATTACTGCGGGGCGGAACAGACCACTAGTTACGCGAGCGGGGGTGGTAGGTGTTACAAAAAAATCTCACAGAGGTTGATATTTTACTTTCCACCAACTCAATTTCCATCGAAACGTGACAGAAAGTGTAAACAAGCCATACAACGCAAATAATTAACGTCAAACTGAAAAGTTTTAGTGTTATAAAGAAGTTATCAGGTACCTCTTTCCCCTGTCAAAGGAGGTACAGCTCGCGTATGTTGTCACAGGCTCGTTAGCGTGCAGACTTGGACAGTAGTGCTCTTGCTGCACTGGGAGAATGTTGTAGTGTGCCGGAGGTGTCTGGAGCAGGACGTAAGGTAACCTGCTCACTTTGCTTCATACCTGACGCCTTGTCCTGTCTTTCTGCTATAAAAAAGCTCAACATGGCCCAGCGAAATTAGACTAGCTGCCCGGTGTTGTTGGAGAGTCAGAGGCACTCACCGTGATGTTTGTGAGTGGTAGTTTTTGCTCAAATAAGAAGTTTTTTGGGTTAGCAAAGTTAGTAACTGTAGCTAGCTGATAAAGTGTGAAGAACCCGTATGTTTTTTAAAAGAGTGTGATTCGCTCTAACGATGATTTTAATGCTTACAAGTTAAGTAAGAAGTGACCAACAACAAAGTAGTCTTCTTTGTGGAAACTAAACTCCAGTTAGTTAGCTTAGCAACTTTTTCTCATGTGTACTGCTTCAGCTATATCTCTTCTGTCTTTTCTTGTTTATTACTGCTATATAAATGCAGCTTAAACTGATTGTCAGCCTTTCTCCTTTTTATTAGGTCTGAACTGCCTTGATTAATAGTGTTACAAGGACACAGTGTAATGACATATTGTAGGCAAGGTTAATACAACACTGTCAGTAAGTTTATGTTAGGTTCAAATATGTTTATACATATGCAAAGTCTTAAAAGTGATTTTTGGTACCTACCAGTCTTCATGTCAGTGTCATCCATTCTCACCTTTCTCAGTGTAAGCTCAGAAAGTGTGCTGGGCTTGTTTGACATCTGACAGCAAGTGTAAACTCAAGTGTGGCTGACAAAGTGGCCGAGCTTTCCATAAAGTTTGCAAATAGATGCTACATTCCTTGGATCAAAAGCATTTTATGGGATTTGACTAGCTTTGAAGCACTAACAGTGATCTCAAACCGAGGTGTCACGTATGCAAGGCACTCAGTCAAGATAAGGCAGTGTTTGATGTATAAAACCTAGGTGATAAATTTTTTTACCAGCTATTAGGTGCATGTTTTTCTACATGACAACGCATCAATTTTTGGCATCCATGTGATTTGGGTTTTCCTTTAGACCCTCCTTCTTGAATGTTACAGTTTATGCCGTTGCACTGGAATGTTGTTGTCTTATCTTAATCCAGCCAACGTTCCCCTCAGGTATGGAGACAGGGCTGGCTGACATACAGTCCAACAGATTCTGCAATTTAAGTGCTCAGTGGGATTATAAACACAAGAGCTTGTAAAACCTGAACTTCTCACAGTGTCCCATTGCCACGATAATGACTGCTAAAGTGACTTCAGCATGCATAAGTTCTAAGTTAAAACAAGGAAATAGGAATAGTGTTATTGTTAAAGTAAAGATGTGTCATTTTTTTTCAGCATGTACATTTCATATTCATCATCAGCTGCTCATGGCCTTTCTGTTGAGTTCAAAATCCTGTTTGCTCTGTAGCCTGCGTGTAACATTCTGTGAGCTCCCGTCACACCATTTTCTTTGCCAAACTCATTTCCCTTTCATGAGGGATTTTGGAAAAGGGCTTTAAGGGACTGTTTGTGATGGTTACTTGGACCAGCTCATTTTTCAGGGCCTTTTCCTCTGAAACTGAGAGGCATACACCTGGAGGGCTGGCAAGCTCATCTGAAAAACTGTTGAACAGTTTTAGCTCGAGTACAAAAGAGACTGCCTATCAGAGCCTGCAGATGATTCCTCTTTCCTTTCCATATCACTGAAAATATTTAGACAAATTTTTGAAGGCTCTCTTAAGATCCTGTGTATCATAAGGCTGCTGTTATGACAGTGTTTAAACACTCATCTGGAAAAAACTTTGTTCCCCAGCTTTCTCAAGTTGTTTATCATTATCATCATGTATATATAATCAGTGGAAATGAAGTGTGGGAGGGTGGATGAATTCCTGCATGTAAAACTCAATTGGTTCTTTCTTCTCCACTCTTAATTTTGATTGAAAGTTAATAGGTCTGCATCTACTAGAGGTGACTCATTCTCTTTTGGGTTTATTATCATGCAGTGTTATACTTCTGTGGAGGTAGATGGATGTTGTGTCTCCAACCCATTGTAATTAAGAGACTCTGTTAGACTTAGAATTCAAGTGGACAACATTTCTCTCCAACTTGGACAGGTGTGTTGAAAGCCTCGATTACAGAGCCCAACAAAGCTTGTGTTCTGGACAAATGTATACAGTGCAAGTGATTATGTATGAGATAATTAAACAGCAGGCCTGCTTTAAAACGTAGGCCTCCTTGGCTGCCATGCATAGCCATGCTGAGCCTTTGTGTTTATGGTAAGTGGGCAGCTGCATGCTTGTGAGACCTTGGCTGTACCCCAGGCCTTCAACTGAGCCTGATAACTACTATTGAGGCCTCCCAGCCATGCTCATTTCTGACTATTCACTCACTGCTTTACATGTAGAGTGTGCCTCCTGTTTGACATAGCCTAATTTCTGTGAACATGCGGACAGCTGTGGGCTAGCCTGCGCCCTACAATGAGTTTCATAAATTTCCTTTCAGTCAGTCAGCCGTGGAAAAACTTGTTGGCACCTGCCCTTTGTAGCGTCTAATTAATGACAGCGCTAACAAAGAAAGTTTCTGGTTTCAGAAACTTTGCAGAGTGAAAATGATGCACAGCGCTGCAGAAAAAAGCAGAACTGGTTTGCAAATTTGTCATTCAATTATCTGGTCTTCATGAGCACTGAGTGTTTGTCTGCCTTTTATGACATGCTCTGTCAACACACCCACATTATGATGAGAAACTGCTGAGTCCAAATATGGATCCCGTAAAATCCGTGTAACTCAAAGAAGTAGGCCACTAGAGCCAATAGCTCAGGGGAAACAAGATTTTTTAAGAACATGCATCGTTTCTCCCAGGGGATCTTTCTGTGGAAGGGCACAACTTAAACTTTTACCCAGCATTCCTTTTACAAGTGGTATGGTGATGAAAAGCAGCACAAATCCCTCAGTTAAGTTTCAAGTCAGGCTGTCTCAGGTGCTCAGCAGATGCTCGGATTACTGAGATGGCCACAAACCTGGGATTGTTGAGAGCAGGATACAGATCTGATTGCAATGCATGCAGGAATGTCTGAAAATTCAACTTAACATAAAAGTTTCTATCAGTTTACACAGATGCTTTAAAGCTTTGATAAAACATTTAAGCATGTATGAAAAACACAAAAACAGTCCATGCAGTCGTAGAAGTGCTTTGCAAATGCATTGCTCGGTAGCTTGTACAAGATGCAACAATGATATCAAACAGAGTTGTTTTCCACCAGCTGTCCCAGTGCTATAAAATGGATTAGTATTAGCTCTAATTGTCAGTCAGACACAAAGCTGCCAAATCCTTATGTAATGTTGGCCTAACCAGTGGGATTACAGTCTGAGCAATGTATGCAAAAGCTGCTCTAATTGGGAAACAGAGCCTTCATGGATGACCGCGGTTTAGATGTCTATTGTAACAGCTGAGCTGACAGTCTGCACTCTTTGTGGACTTGACTGCAACTTGTGAGATTTAAAAAAAAGTGTCATTTAAAATAAAGCAAATCTCATATAGAAAATATTGATTCTGTTGACTCTGCAGCACGCCTTTCGCTTTATAGTTGACCTAATCGACTATGTGGTTACCTTCATATTCTATCTAGGGCACTTTCAGACCATGCGATAGCTCGCTATTTCTGACAACCCAAAGCAGCGATGGTTGAAAAGCTTTGGCAACCACAAAGGAAGTGTAGAGTCCCATCACCTCGTCCAAGGCGGCGTTATTGTCGTCTCTTAGGAAGGGTGCTGTCACTGCAGACTTTGTTGCAGTCAGTCAGCAGCCTGTTTGCGTGTGATGGAAACGTCCTGCAACGTTTTTCCCCTTCTCAGAGATTAGACTTCTCAGTTGTCAGAGTGGTTGGTGCCCCAAGGCAGATAAAAAGTTACAGGGCTGCAGAAACATAGCGTCTCCCACTGATTCCAGCCAATGGCAGCATCATTACGGTGGCGATTCAGGTTTTGCCATCAGATGGAGCATGGTGCTCATTTGACAGATTTACAGCTTCATCTGCATCTTTAACAGGGCAGTGCATTCAGTCTGTGAGGAGTGCGTTGGGTGCATTCATTATGCACTGGAAATCATGCTTTGGCAGGGCTCCTACATTTGCTTTACAGCTTTGTCTGTACAGGAAAATGCAGACTGCCCTTTTGCCAGCGCTTCTCAACATGTTTTCTATTCACAAACTGTCACAAGTCTGAATGGTTTTAAAAAGGCTGCAGGGCAAGGTTAGTCTTAAGTATTGTGAGTTCAACTTATGTCTTGTAGCTGGGGAATGTTTAGTACTATTTTATAAACCTTGCCCATTTGAAGCACTCTCATTAGATTTATAGGATGAAAACTTAATGCCTGAGCATGACAGAAAGGTGATAAATTGCTTTGATTCTCTTAAAAAATGGAGGTAATGAACACTGTTTACAGTTCACAGTCCAAGGTGTCAAGCTGCACTAAGACTTTTTCCATTTTTCTAGGGAAGAAAAAACATTTAGTGTTCTTTTTGTTTGGGTAAACATCATGTTAAAGAGCTTTTCTTGACTCTGCCAATTCAAATTCTATGGGTGAGTTTTTTTTTCTTTCTGTGTCAATGCCAGCTCCATCCATCACTAAGCCATTTAGGGTAATATACTGCATAAACAACTGTTTCCTCCACCCCAGCACGTCCCAAGTTTTCTCTGCTGTGAAGCACAGATCTGTGTGGTTAATGGTCATGCACAGTCTAAGCTAGCCTGACCTAGTCCAGCATCAAGCTTTGATCAGCTCTTTTCTATTCTCAGAGGCCGCATGAAGACTCTGTCCTTGTAGGACTCTGCTAAAAACATCCTTTGGTTTAAGTTGTTTTCCTGACATGATAAGTGTTTGTAATGGAAATCATATGCTGAATGCAAACACCACCTCCAGTATGTCAGCTCCCTCAGGGTCTTGTGATGCTGCCCCCACCCCTCCGACTTTGCCTACAGACACACACGAACACACACTCTCCACCCCACCACCCGCAACCTCTGATGTCGCCTCTTTTGTTTCCCACGGTGTCTCATCTTCTGCACAGAGCGCCCTTTTGTTTCACGTACACGTCGCTTTCTGCTTTCCCCACTTTTTTTTTTTTTTTTTTTTTGGCTTGCAGTTGTTCCATCATTCACACAGACTCTCTCTGACCTTGCAGGCATCCTTGTGACTGTCCCATGTCCACTGCACTTTGTTTCAATTCCCTACCTGATGCAGCCTTAAGTGAAACCGATCTGGAGGTAGTAAAAAATCCTTTGCGATGATTATATAGATTTACATCTGTGGCCAATCAGCTGTTTAACTGTAACCACAGTGCAGCACTAATGCGAAGAGGGTTGTTTTGATAACCGCAAGGTCAGCTATTCCCAGCCAGCCCCTGAGTATTCAATTACACAACTTTGACTTTGCTCTGCTCCTCTCTGTGTGCTCCAGTGTGGAACACTTTGAGGAAACTCACTCTCTCAGATGACTGATGATCCTCCACATGGACAGCCAAGAACAAAAAAATATTAGTGTAGAGATTCAACTTTGGTGACAAGAAGGACAAACCACTTTGAAATATTTTTTTTTTTGTGTGTAGTTTCAACTTACAGATGAACAAATAGCGGTGATGCCCTGTGAATAAAAACAAATGCAGGTAGTGATTGTTTGCTTGTTAGCTTATCAAGCAACAGACTTTCCTCAATTTTCACTTTGCATCTTTTACTTTTGTCAATGTTAAAAAAATTGCAAGCATGCATGAGTGGAGGATTACAGAAACCTTAGAAACCAAACAGTTGAGGCCTCTTTGCTTCCGAACATGTGTGAGATGAGCTTGAGGGTTCAATGGAGTACTCCATCAAAATCTTTCTCTCTGTTCGGTATCAGATTCTCAGTGCCTGTAAGCTTGAAAGGTGGCTCTGAAAAGTTTGTAACTCACTCTTTAATGGAAGACTGGAGGTGCTGACAGATTGAATTCACAGTAGTTACAATAGAAAACTACTGCTGCAGCATATTCCACTTCTCCACAGTATTAAGCTTTCTCCACAACACAGCTAAAGGTAGTATTTCCATGCACATGACCTCTTTGTAGCTTCAAAATTTATTAGCAAATTTAGCAAAGCAGAAATGAACTGTCTGAAGCATGCCAAACATACAAATCAAAGCCATTACACTTTTTCTTTTTCTTTTTCTCTCATGATTCTCTGTTGCTTTGAACTCCAAAGAAGGAAGCTACTCACTCAGGAGATACATTTTCAGTTGAGTGTTACCTTAAGAGAGCTTTGGGTTGCTCTCCATTGACCGTGTGTTTCACAGCCTCCACCCAGGGGATCTGTTCTTCCAATCCAGCTGGATTGTTCTCTGCTTATATGGTCGACAGAATGTCAGAAATGCACTGAATTCTAATCCTGTGCTCATCTCTGTGTGTCCGCTCAGGACTGGGCCGAGGAGTGAAGCACATTCCTGAAGGAGTTTTTCGAGGGCTGCTGCCTTAAAAAACCTATGAGAAACCGGCCCGCTCACACCATGCCCGTCAAGATGGCCGCCAGCTTTTTCTGCCCTCACTGGAACTCATTGGGAAAAGGATGTGCGTTGCCATGGTGATCATATACAAGAAAACACTGGAAAAGAAGGGTACCGACGATGTAACATCCAAAAGTACAGATTTGGGCCCGGTGAGAAGTTGTTTTTTCTACTTGTGTAATTTTTTCTTTTCCTGTGTAAGATGTGTCATTTTGTTTATTTGTAGCCTCGCCAACAGGCCTCAACTGTGCATGTCAAGGGGAAGACGACAAGGTGCCACTCTAAATCAGGAAAATATTGCTGGCCACTCATCACCTGCAGCTGTTTTGTGGCCATATTTTCCTATAAATTTGACTTTTAGCTTCCCATGAGACAAATTTGTTGGAAAAAATTCACAACAGTTGCCTCACTGAATATCAGGAAGTGATGTCAAAGAACTATTTAGATGTTGAAGACTGGGAATAAGGGGACGTTTATGTTACCATTACTGATAATTGCATCATAATAGCTGCCAACTGTTATCAGCAGGGCGTTTGTCATCTGGTGTTGAATCCTCCATGTTCCATTCACTTCACTCAGAATGACAATGGAGTATTTTAGTTCCACTAGGCTGAGCAACTGTGACTCATTTTCTAATCAGTATCCATGCGGCAAAAACGTTCGTTCTGCTGGCACAGAGTGAGAAAATTCCCCCACCAAATGTATACTGTGTTTGCCCTCTCAGCCACGTGAAATGAAGTCATCGTGCTCCGACTGAGACTGAGCGTCAATCAGACGCAGTAAGAGTGAAACCTCTCTCTCCACTGATGGGCTACACTTAAGTTTTCATCTCCCAGCAGCAAAAAATGTGATATTAGATCCACTTTCTGGGCCAATTATACATATACAGTCTCCTATACATACTTTGCAAACCTGTTTATGTGCATTTCTGCTTTCTGGCAAGCTGATAGTGAACTTCTCTTGCGTTTCTGCAGTTCCAGGCGCAGACCATGAGCCAGGGGACTGCACTTTTCTCTTGTGGACTCATGGGTAAGTCTGATCAATTCACACATTCATAGCTGTAAGGTTCATATGGATTATTACAGTGGTTCATAACAAAATAAGTGGTTTAGAAATAATAATTAATATGTAGAAATTTAGTTAAGAATGAGTTGGTAAAAAGTTTTTGAAGGTATCTGTACTTTGAGTATGTTTTTTTTGAGAACTTTTCAGTTTTACCCTCTACATTTAGCACAAATATCTGTACTTTCTACCCCTTACATTCTCTTCAAGTAACTAACCTTTAATGCATTCAAAGGAAACATGTTTAATTTTTACTTTGCATGTTAGAGTCTGTATTTTTTCTCTTTTACTCTAGTAAAGAGGTGAATTAGAATTAGTACTTTTACTTTTACTTGTCTTTTTATTGAAGTGTCTGTTCTTCTACTCAAGTCAGGAATTTTTTGTACTTTCGCCACCTCTGGCAATTTTTACAAATTGTGATTTTAGTAATATTTCAATTCATTGCTCAGCCCCAGTCCAAAATGGCCTAAAAGCAGCAGAGATGTTAAAAAAATCTCCATTTCTGGGCTGCTGTCATCAATTAATGTGCCATACTTCCATCATAAAAAGCACAAAAAATTATGCACTTTAACAGTCCTCTGCAGGTTGAACAGTCCAGGAAATGTTTGTTGTTTAGAGACAACAGTGGTTTAGTGAGGCTTGTCTCATTGTTATATTTCAGTGAAAATGTAGGCAGCGAGCCAGCGTCTGCCGCATCTTGTTGACAGCATTGTGAAGCATGTATGACAGGTGTTTCTGCCAAGATGAATATGCGCTAATAACCATGTGTTAGTGGCTCATCATTAGCAGGAAACTCATGGCACTCCTGCATGCTATAAAGCTGAGGACATGTTGTCCTCGAGTTGAAAATTTGGAAACGACTACAAAGGCTCATATCGTAAGTTTACCCAGCTGTATGATTAACAGGCTTTACAGTCTTTGTATTGTGAGATAAAATGCCACTCTGCCTCTTCAGTACCTTGACATCAAGTGTGTAAGACAGCGAGTGTGTGAGAGAACCCAGCAGGACCAGTAGGTGTTGTTAACACAGCCCTTTGTTCTCCACCCTGCCTGTGTACTGTAGATGGTATTTTTGGGATTTTTATATCCAGTGGAGAAGAATAGAGCTTTTGCATACCAGGAGTGGGCAGTGGCTTCGAAGCTAAGTATCTGACTCAGAGTTGACTCACCAGTTCAGTTGGCAGAACCAATCAGCTATTAAACAGTTTCTGTTGTGGCAATAACAGGTGCTTTCTTTGAATGGTAGCTATGGTGCCAAGGCATCAGCAATGGCAAACAGGGTGCTGGTCAAACACAGAACCCTTGTTCACCTTAGCAAAAAAAACAAGATGATATGCCAGGATGTTTATGATGGGTTAATGACTTTTTATCAAGCCTCACTCCAGCTGATTTGATATTGAGTCGGTTAGACATTAAGCTCTGTTCCATTTCACAATCAGCTGACACTAAGCAGTGCAGGATTTATTTTTAGTGCCAATTACACAAAGCAGGGAGTAGTGTCGATACAAAGTACACATGCTGGGAACGACGTGCTGCTGACCCAGACTGGAGCTGTGTCATGGATGTTGTCCATGTTGAGGTTGCCAAACATAACCTCTCATGATTCTCATATTGCGTTTGCTCTTCTTAAGCAACACTAATCCAGATTTCTATAAAAGGTTTTTTTAAAATTTGTCCTCTAGAAAAATTTATGAGGTGTGAAAAACAGGGAGATTTTACAAGTTATGATACGAGAGCAGCAGGGTTACTTCTAAAATTACTGTCTCATGTGGGAGCCTAGTTTTACATTTATATTTATTCACTTTTCAAAGGCTTTGGTCTAAAGTTTCAAAACCATTTTTGGCCTACAATAATTTCAGTGTTGATGTATTTTTTTAAAGGCATTTTTTTTCAGACAAAATCATGGTCTTGGTGTGCAAAAAACCCTATAAATCATATTCGGTATTTTAGGCGAGAATCTTGTCTGACATCATTTTATAAGTTTTTTTAAATTAAAAACAAATCTGGTATTTGTTGCAGAGACAAGCCGATGGTGTGAGGTGGGTCACAGCTGTGCAATACAGCAGAGGCCAGTCGGGACCAGCCTGGAGAGCCTGTGGGACGTCCTGCCTGAGGTGCATAGAAGTTCTGCCCACTGGGATTGGGATGTTGGCTCCACTTCCAGCACAATCTCCAGCCTGTTGCAGGACCTCAGCCTGACTGAGGCCGCATCCTCACACTCCACTGCACCCCCCAGCAAGCGGCAGTGCCGGTCCCTGTCCTGCTCCGACGAGCTCGGCGGTTGCCGCTCAACCTGGCGCCCTCAGGGCTCTCGTGTGTGGACGACGGTGGAGAAGAGGAGGTGCCACAGTGGAGGCAGCGTCCAGCGCAGTGGCGTCGGGAACACGCAGCTCGGCTTCCCGGCCATGCAGCGCAGCTCCAGCTTCAGCCTTCCCTCCCGCTCCAACACCCTGGAGCTCCCCTGCTTCACCCAGGGTCTCCCCTGCCCCTCTGCCTTCACCATCCTGACGCCCTCCTCCTCCATGCCCCTGTCCTCTGAGCCCCAGGCGCAGCCCCTCTACCTCTCTCATGAACAGATCTGCCTCCCTGAGCCTCGCGGACCCTCGCCACCCAGCTCCCCTGACTCCACTCCAGAGCTTGAGCGCCGTGGACAGGGGGGTCTTGCCCGTAGTCGTTCACAGCCATGCGTCCTTAACGACAAAAAGATTGGCGTGAAACGCAGAAGACCAGCTGACTCACACAAACAGAGGCCTTCTTTGGACCTGGCCAAGATGACCCAGGTTGGTATTTTCTTTGAACACATCAGACAGAAAAAATACTGTCTTTTTTAATTAGGCTGGCAGAGATTATAGTATTCAGTGAAAGGATTCCTAATATAAACTCAGCCTTTTATTTTAATGCAGCTGAGCATGTCATCATTTATTCAAAGCAATTCAGAGTCACATTTAATGTGGCATTTATTTATTAGTTGGATGTGCCACAGCCCTCTTACATGCTCCAGATGATCACTGTCCAGTCACCAGAGAGACAAGACTCTCAGGAAATGATCATGCCAGCTGGAAGCTCTGCTAGGTCCATCAGTCTCCCTAACATTGGCTATTTATACTCTGCTGTTGTGGCAATTTGCTCCTCCATGTTGGATAAACAAACACTTCCAGCTAAGGTCACGCCATTGTGTCTGTTCTCCCTCAGCACACCTCAAAGTGTTTCTGCAGGCATTGTCATTAAATGAAGGTCCGTTCATTGATGCAGGCCTGTTCTGGGCCACATTCCATTACGTGGGTGTGTTTTTGCCCCCGCAGTAATCGAGAGCATGAAGCAAGGAATCCTGATGATTTGGTCAAAACATGAATGAAGAAGTCAGATGAGTTTGTAATCACAAAATAAATGATCTTATGAAACTGCTGATCCACTTCTGCAGTCGAGCGTGTTTTAACAGACCATCTGTTTCATCTGCACACCCTGGCAGCAGTGTGTCTTTTTGCCCCACAAGCACACAAACACACAGTAAAAAATTCACACGTACACCGAGTGGATCATAAACACAGAGCTGGACTTGGCCCTTCTGACAAAGTCACCCAGAGTTCAGCAGTGTCTTAACAGCAGCGCCACGGTGACACGACAAGCAGACGCCGCACGCACTCCAAACAGGGACGAGGTCAGCATGGAGAAAGGAGCCTTTAGGCGAGGCAACTAACAATATTTTTACAGAGGAACGTCAGGGTGCTTAGATTGTTAGCATTAGGTCTGTCCTGCTGTTTGTGCTTTGTGTTCTCTGTTCTGCTCAATTAAAAAGGACTGCGTGACACCGGTGTTACAGCTCAGGTGGAAGAAATGAAGCCTTTGAAACCACAAGAAACTGTTGATATTGGAAAAGAGCTTTTTAAATTTATCTCAAGTGACTCTGGTTTAGAGGCAAGCCCTAAAGTGAATGACTTCCAGACTCTTTAGCCCAGTTATCAGCACTTCCTCTGGGTTTAGCTGCATACGTCAGTAAACAAAAATAAAAATAAGAAATAGTTGCACAATCCATTAATCTTCATTTATCAAGTGGTATTGCAAAATATCCTTAGATGCCAAGATTCCCTGCTTTTCTTTGTTTAATTATATTTTAAATTTAATATCTTTGGATTTTGAGCTGTTTGGATAAAAAACAAGCTGTTTAAAAAAGGGTCATCTTATGCTCTTGGAACTTATTAAACGCAGTTTTCACTATTTTCTGACATTTAATAGACTTAATCCTAATGTAAAAATGAGGATTTTTAGAGACTGTTCCCGTTGTGCACAAACACAACCACCTGAGTTACAAGCGTTTTTTTGACTGCTGATACAACTTACTTTGGATTTCCTGACTCGTGAGCAGGAGCAGCTTCATGTTGGAGTCTGCAAAGATCTGCATCAAGAGGACCGAGACCCAAACCTCACGTTGAGGTTCATCATCAGTGATGAGAGTTTTACAATCACACCTCATAACTAAAGAGTTAGCTAATTGTTTAAACTTTGGAGGACTGAGTGTGCAGCTTTGAGGATCCAGTGAATCACAGTGGAAAGGATGCTCACTTTTAATCATTATCTAAACCTACTTGGCACTCAACTCAGTGGCTTACTCTTGCTTCACATGTGTCATCCTATCGGTATTCAAAGTGACCTTACTATTCAGAGATTGGTCACAGTGCTGAGTGCGTCTCTAAAGTGTCCTCTCACATCCACAAGCCACAGCGGTGTAGTTTACCCAGAGAGAAACTGCTACCCTCTGCGTGGCTCACTGCGGCTCCGTGAATGTCAGGAAGTAGAGCAGCTGTGGCAGAGGTTATAGATCGTTGCACTGGGGAGATACGAGTTGGGTAAAGAGATATTGATTTCTGTAAATTCAGCTCAGTGGGTGGATCGCTGCCACAACCAGGCCTCATGAGCTATTGATCAGCTTTTATTGACGGAGAGTCAAGGTCAGTATGGATGAGGAGACTTTCTGCTCTCTTCTCCATTTCACTCAGAGAGGGGTGATCATACTTATTCATGACCCTCAATGTAATGTGGCACAGTAAGTTGTGTGAGGACAACTCTGTGAAAGAGGGTTTTCTTTGTCTGGATCGTTTCCTCTGCTCAACATTCTGTACATGCTGTAAGTCAGGGCTATACTTGGTTTAGTGAAAGTTAATGGCAGTGTTTTGCTATAGTCCAGACCACTCGCAGTCTTATCAGTTTGATCCCATGGTCTGGGCAAAGAGCCCGATGGTTGAGACTTGAGAGCGAATGCAGAAGGCAGCAATGTGACCAGCCTGGTGCTGACTAATGTACCTGCTCGACCAGGGCCAAGAAAAACAGCACGACCCAGTTTGATCTACTGCTGCCCTGTGCAGAGACCTTTTCTCACTGCTGTCAGGTGGAAGAGGCGGATCATAACTTCACATTTCGCCCTTTCTGCTCTGCCTTATTTAGAGTCCCAATCACTCTGGTGTCTGTGTGTGCAGCACTGAGCTTTGTTTGCTGATACTTTCCATTATTCTGATCATAATAGAGCTGAAATCATCATTTCAGCATCAATTTACAATTTGAAGTAATAGAAGCTTTCTGGTCTGCTGATCCAGCAGTTTGATTGCGACTAAAATGTCTCAACAACTTCTGGATGGATTGCCATGATTTTTGGCACAGACTTACGCCAGTGATGTCTTGATTTTTCCTCTTTAATTTCAAAATTTAGCCAAGGATTCCAGTTGATTAGTTAGTGACAACAACTTTACAACTTTCCTAATTAATTGCATCCTATTTGTATCCTATATACTGAAAAACTGAATCCATTTGGGGTTTTTAACTGAAAATAAGAACAAAATGAGCAGGGAGAGGACAACCTTGAATCTTAAAACATTAAAAAGAAAAGGCGTAGCTTAATCTTTAATGTATCGATTAGTTGCAGCTGTAGTTCATTCACTTGGCCATGAGTAGCATCCCCAACAGTCCCATGCTTGTTTAGTATTACATAAGCACACAAGTGACAGGAGGTTTTCACAGAGGCCTTATTCTCCTGTGTCCTTCTGGCCCAACACCGTAGTGATTAGGCATGAGGCAGCTGTCCTGCCTTTTCCACATTAGCTGTACAGATTGGATAAGCCTCTGTCATAAAGCCTCCCGCTCCAGCGCGCACAGCTGTCACAGGACTTGCCTGCAGCAGCGCTGGTACATGTGGATTCGCCTAAGGAAGTTTCTGGGTTTCCCAGATGTATGTGTTCATTGTGCAGCGCCTGTGAAAGGCAGCGGAGTCAAAAGGCTAACATGAGTGATGTCTGCCCTCTGGGTGTCTGGCCACTTGCTGCCCGGGTGCCCACTGGATAGCAACGCCACTCTTGTCCAACTACCAGTTGCTCCAGTATGCAATGCTGGCTAAAATTATACCCTTTAAATCTTGTAACTTTTTTATATTACAGTATAGCGGTTGCTGCCCAGCGTCCAGCTTTGACCTCACTGACTCACCCACACACTTCGAGTACAGTAGAAGGATTGTTTTCATAAGACGGCTGTATGCTTTTGGTTTTGTTTGTGTCTATGTTAGATGGGTCATTGTTCAACATGAAGGAACTGTTTCTGATGTCCTTACTAAATATGCTAACATCATTGAGACTGTGGACTCCTATAAAACTAAGAGTTGACATTTTTGTTGAAGTAATTGCTTGTTGCCATGAAAACATCAAAAATATGCTTCTAAAATAAAATGACCTCTCTGTCCTTCCACAGAAACTTCGGAATTTCCACAGCCTTAGCTGCCCAGGAATCACAGGCGAAGACAGCTGCGAATCCGACCAGGCCCACGTTACTCTCAGGAGCACCGACGCTGACGACTCGTCTGCAGGCAAACACAGCATGGAGGAAGTTCGGCCTCACAAGGATCAGATCACCAGGAACGTGTCTTCAGACCCCACCATCGAGGAGGTGGACTGGTCCTCCACAGACTGCGGTGATGTTACACCAGAGACGACCAATGGGAAGGACAATGAGCCTCTGTGGGCGGGGCTGTGTAGCATGAGGAAGGATGTGTATCAGCTTGGAGGCGAACTCGACATTGAGCAAATTGAGAGGAACTGAGCTGGACTGTCTTCCTCTTTGGGGCAGGGGGGGAGCACATTTAGGGGACTGAGAGTTTTTCCCCAGGTGGTACAGTAAACAGTACTGATAGTCTTAAGGACAAAGCAAGTGGAGAAGCTAATGCAATGAGCGTTCCAGCACTTGTTTTTTATTTTTTTTCTCAAGGAGAGATTGAGCAGGAGCTTTGTGGGTTAAAAGCCTTTTTTTTTTTTTTGGAGACTTTGTGTAGTCAGAAGCTACTTCCGCACTGTGCGGTATCTCAACTGTGTCTCAGGAGAACAAGGAAGTCGGGGAGGATGGATTCAGGGGGCAGATAGTGAAACTGATGAATAGAAAAATGATATATTAATGTTGGCTCAGAGACTGGGGTCTTTAGCATTTCTCTGTAACCCTGATTACCTTCATTGTACTACATTTGGAGAGAATTCACAGCAGGTTTGTACAAATTCTCTGCACTAGAACGAGTGTCCGTTCCTCTGACCTTTCTTTAATCGTACATGGGTACATGATGGACAGAAATGGAGACTACTTCGAGAGCTACTGTTAGTTAAGCCCCTTTTCACTCTTACTGAGCAACAAGCTGCAAACACACACCTTGTAAAGTGTATTGAAAAGCTTAACATTTCACACAGTTAACAGCAGGCTTCTCTCTGAGATCTATGCTCCTGTTTGTTTGAGAGAAACTTTGTGATGCTAATAGCGTTAATATTCTTTCTTTTTACGATTTGTAACTACAAAGTTATGTAAAACATGAGCATATTTCTATACAAATAAACACAGTTTTCAATGTGTCATTTGTTGTCACATTATTTCAGTGTCTCACTTGTAATTTAGGAACCCAACTCAGGACCCTGGTCAAAATGTGAAGCTAATATTGAATGCAATGCAAGTGCATACAAATCTTTATTAGTTAGTGGTTAATTAAAATGTGACAATCTGATCATAAAGTATTAATCATGTGATGTACTGTATATTTTTTTACTTTGAAGTATTTCTACATCGAGAACTTTAGGTCCATGCTACTTTGACTGTATTTCAGAGGCAAATATTGTTTTAATCCAAAATATTTGACAATAAACATGCTTACATGTTAGTGCATCGCTATAATAATAATCTATACTTCTAATCTAATCTAGTTCAATGATTCTCAAACTGTGGGGTGGGCCCCCTGGGGGTCACAAAGCTGGTGCAGGAAGGGTCATGGGCAGCCAGGGGAAAAATTAAGTGAGACAAAGTTAAAAAAAAAAAGACTTATGTGGGAAAAAATGGACAATAGTTTGCTTGTGCCTTTGTCTTGACCTTTATTTCACTACAATTCAATTTGGATCCTTTTTTCTAAGCTTCTTCCCCAATTACTGCTAATAGTTGATAAAAGTTGTAGGTGGGGGGCATGAACTTTTTTTGGCTTCTAAGGAAGGAAATGCCAGAAAATGTTTGAGAACCACTAACACTAATGGGGTCAACTGTGCATAAATACTTTTACTTTTAACACTTCAAAGTGCATATTCTTGATAAAACTTGCATTTTTGAACTTTTTTTAAAAAAAACATTTTTAATGCAGGATTTTACTCAAGTTAAAGAATCTTAAAGACAAAATTCTTCCACTGCCGCTTTTAGCAGAGCACATGCTTTCACAACACGGTCATTGTTGGAGATGTCTTTAATGCAACAATGCAGACTGACCCAATTAAGTTGCAGGAAAAGACAATCACGGCCGTAGTAGTGGTACTACTGATGAGCCTGTGTTTGTGTGCTGAAGCGAGGAGTGAGTAGGGAGGACGCCGGGCAGGGGTGGGAAGTCCGGTCCCTGTTTCTTTTTCTTTCTTTTTTTTTTTTTTCAAAATTTTAATGGCGGGTGGAGTGGTGGAGCTGAGCGGCGGTTCACCCCAGAGACCTCCCTCCCTCCCTGCACTTGGAAACAAAAGGGGCTTTTTCTCTGAGGAGCACGATGACGTGGGAGGCGGCTGTGAATGTGGGCCATGTGTCAGGGCTGCTGCTGCTGCTGCTGCTGCCGCCGCCGCCGCCGCCGCTGCTCCATTTGTCTGCTTCCCCTCCCCAGCTCTGGTGTTTGTGCAAACCTCCAGAATTAAAATGTCAAACTTTTTGCTTCATCACTTTAATACTATTGCGTACCACGTCTTGCTTGTTTGTTCAGATTCGCCACAATGCTTGCCATTCTTTGAAAGCATAAGGTGCCACTGAGGGAGGAAAGTCACCTCATTAAAGACTAGCTGAGTAATTTAAAGATTCCTTCATGTGTTATACTCCAGGCTCGAAAACCACAAAAAGCATAACTCTGGGATTACCCTTGCTCACTTAGACTATTGCACACTTTTGTAATGCTGTTGCATGAGAAGGTGTATGACTGCATAGTGAGGTCATATTTACTCTGTCACAGAGCTGCCTGTGGTGCATGCAAGTCGCCGCTTTTCACCAGTTAAGCCCTTTTTCGGCTAATGATTCAAAAGAAACTGGGTAAACAGAGCCCTTATAAACGTGCTGTGTGGCAGACTGACACGCTGAGGGCCCCCCAGCCTTTAATCAGCGGAGTGACAGAAGTGAAAGGAGGCTGTGTTCTGAGGAGAGATAGGAGTACAACAGGAGGGGCGTGCCGTGCCCATGTTGTGCGCCACGCTCGTCCACGACCCCCGTCAGCACTGACACAACAGGGTGGAGGTCATACTTGAACTGTTGCAAGACGTTATGCACAGTCAGATCTGCACAAATGCTGAGTTTCTGATTCACAACACACTTTGTTTGATTTTCAGGCAACAGATGTCCCATAATACATTGATTGATTAGATGTTCTAAGTGTATTTATTATTGTGATCTGCACCGAAGCAACCTTAGCTCTCAACATGTGTTGGAAATAAACTGGGAGGAATGGCACAAAGATTAGCAATGCCTGATTTGGTCTGAATACAACTTAACACATTTATCTGCTTTCCAGTGATGATGAGGTTGCTATAATGGTTTTTCCATCCTAGATTTCACAATTTAAAAAGGCATTTTTTAGTATTCTTAATAACAAGTAGTTAGAAGTTGTACAAATTAAACATCTTTACACTCAATACTAATTTTTTTAATCATTGTTTTTTTTACAAGGTACTAATGTTTAATTTGGAAACTCCAGTAAAATGTTTGTGAGACATTTTTTCTGTTTACAAAAAATAAGTCATTCAAAAATATACTAAATTAACATTTTTTTTAAATGACTCATTTCAGCAGTGGAACATTTCTAATAAACAAATTCAGATATGAAACTGAATATTGGCTCTTGTTCTCAGGTTTAGTGCCTACCCTCACTTGGCAGTGCAAGTTGTGGTTGGGGAGAAAAACAATTTAGCAGTGCACCCGGCCACAAAACACTCACACTTAAGCAAGTGTTCCCTTAGGCTTTTCTAATACAAAAACAAGCTGCTCAAACTCTTTATTGAGCTCTGAGTGACAAAAGTAACTCTTTTTCTGTACATACGTACTGAGTCATCACAGTAATGCATTCAGAGGTACTTGTCATGTTAAATGTCACCCACACTGTTGGATTTATGCAAGACCAAACCACAAACTGTGAGAGACACAACTGACTTTTTAAAGTTCAACTCGCATTATGTCTGAGCAGCTATAGTCTGCACCCACAGAAAATATCAAGGTCATACAAGCCATCTCATGTCAAATAGCTGTTGAGTTTAAACAAGGAGTTGTTCCTTAAGCAGGAGGATTGTGTAGGATAAAAGGTGCGAACACTTAAAGTGAAAGCTTTGGCTTTTACTTTAAAGGTAACTGGACTCTTTCACAGTAAAGAATCCCAGCATAGACAGACAGCTTTAAAATGGAGGTCAGCTGTAAGCCGTCAGACCTTCTGCAGGCCAAGACAGTTAGTTTACATTGCATGGTGACATACGACCACCCGTTTGTCTGGATAATACATACGCACACGCTCTGGTATGACATCACAGGGTCATGCTTAGTATCTGGGGAGCCAAGCCTCTGAGGCTTTAGTGGCCGGTCGGGCAGGGGTCGCGTTCCCGGAGGGGTCTGTGACGGCTGTGACCATGTTAGCACAGTACAGACCGCTCTGTGTATGAACTGAGACACTTCTCAGATTGCTTGCAAAGATTCTGAGGGAAGAATTGGGTGGGGTCAGGGGCAGCCAAGAGAGGGAGGAAATTCAGGCCTCCGCTCCAAACCCGATGACTTCTGAAGTTCCAGAGCACTCCCACGCCACCGAGGGCTGTTGGCACGGTTGCCCACAAGGGAAGGAGAGTGATGAAATGCGGGGAAACCATGTGGCTTGGCGAGTAACAGAAAGAGGCCTCGACATGGACCAGTGCTGCACACACACAGAAGGGAGGGGACAAACAACTGACTGCTGTCATAACAAGTGCATGTTTCCATGGATAACGGTGCATTTGGGGCTGCAGGTGTGTGGCGTTGTCTGGTCAGCTGACCCGCCATTTCCTGTCAAACAGGAAGAGCCAAATGAGTTGAGATGAAAGTTCAAGGTAACACACAGCTGGCAGTTGTTAAGGTGGGTAAATGCAGGTGTGCTACAAGAGCAGCAGTGTGTGTGCCGTGTAAGGGGAGCCTAACCCAAACACATGACATAAAAACGTATGTGAATGTGGGCTCAGAGGCACACTGCAGCAGTGTGTGCATGCTCTGCAAAGATGTTGAACCACCTCAAGGGGCCTCATTTCTAAAATTGTATTTATTCACGTGTACTTTCAAAATTGTGCCAACAAATAGCATTTAAAAATCAATTTGTTCCCTTTATAAACATAATAAAAGAGTTAACTTAAGTCACTTATCATGAAATTTTGAACAAAAAACGATTAACAAATGCAAAATTTGTGCAAATGAGCCCTGGAGAAGCTCGCATTGAATGCAGGAGGTGAGGCAGGATGCATTTAACACAGAGCTGCGTTCCACTCCTCATGATGCACATGTCTGTCTCGTCACACATGGCACAATCTGCAGGGCTTTGTGTCCCCAGGGCGTCAATCAACCTAAGATGAAAATGAGATCATGAGCTTGATGACCTGAGGTTGTGTGAGGAGAGGAGGGAGGTGAGGAGGGGGGGGATCCTCTCATAATTATGTTTCAGTGTGACTGCAGAGCAGGTATTTTAAAGATAAGCATCTTGATGAAGTGCTCTGCAAATCAAGTAGACTTACCGGGAATAACATTTGCGAAGCTGATAAAGAATAATGAGGAGTTCATGACTGTAAACAATCTTTTGGATTGGATGATTGAAAAGATTGTTTGGATTTTTTAATGTCAAAAAAAATGAGGATAATTTAAGTTCCTTAAACTCGAGGTGTCATATTCCAGTAGCTTATTTAGACTAGCTGGGGAGGACACCCATTGCTACTAATGATGTGTGACTCCTTGTAGGCAGCTAATGGCTGCTGTCACTCAAATGGCCATGCCCTTAATATTGCATAACTTTAAGCCTATTTATAATTCAAATAAGTGAATTACATAAAAAGTCACCACCCATATAGTTGTCATGAACAAAGACATTAGCTATTGTGACCAAAACAGTCTTTGGCGCCAGGTTGTAAACACATTTATTAAACTGTAGATTTGAGGATTTTAACATTTGGCTCTATGGGGTTTATTTTTTCTTTTGGAGCCCACCTTAAGAGGTTTCTGCAGTTTTTGATATTTTGTTTGAGCTTCATTTTTTAGCCCTGGAAAGCTAACAAGCCTGCATTGACAATGCTAACAAGTTGTTGTCAAGCATTTTTCACATCATGTCCACCCTCTAAGTTTAGCATATTAGCTTGTAAACAGGCCAAATGGAAAAAAAACAAAAGTTAAAGGATCTTCCAAGTTATTACAAATAATCCTCTGAACCAAAGTCAATGACCATCAAAGGCTGATGCAATTTTTTCATGGGTGAAGCAAGAACTTAAGAACATTTTAGCATTTTTGTATTTGATAAATTAATTAAAATGATTTATGAAAAAATGATTATAACAATTATAATCATTTTTAGCTGTTTGGCATTAGCAAATAAGCTCCTAACTGCTTCAGGACTGACCTCTTTTACATGAGTGTGAGTCACTTAACACGTCACCAGTGAGATTAACTGTGGACATTTAACACAGACAACACCAAAAAAAAACAAAACTGACGAAAAAGAAAAAAGTCCAAAGTTGACAAATGTAAACTGGAAAATCATCAGAACAACAGTTTGAGTGAGTCAAAGATCTGACAGTGTGTGAAGTGTGTCGATACTGTCCTGTGTCAGCGGGGTCAAACATGCCCAGACATGTCTCCTGAAATGAGGTCATCTCTATTATTTTGAAAGGTAATCTTGCTTCACAGTCTGCGGTCACAGAGGGGGGGAATCAATGTGCTGCACTCCAGCAGGAATATCACTGTTTACCTATCAAGGCAGCCTGGAGGCAAAACTCCTGCTAATTTGTAACCTGTGTGAAATGGATGGATGGATGACCTGGGGGCCAGTCTGAGAGGTGTGGTTATCAACCACCTCCCCCCCGGGAGGGGGGGCATGTATGTTTGTGTTTGACACCTAGTGTTGATGAGCCTGCCAGGAGGGGCTGCTGAAAACTGTGGCCTACATCTCTCAGAATTACTGCACTTCCATGAACTGGGGGGGAAAAAAAATAACCTATTTAAAGCCAAGTGAATTCATTTGAGAGTAGTCAAATACATGTTTAATAGCTCCGCACAAGGCCAGCAGGCAGCAACATAATGGACAAAACACTGAGTCAAACAATGTGTAAGCTGTTGGAAAAGTGAGTACCAGCTGCTAGTACTTTGCCGTGTACATTAATATTTATTTCCCAATCAGATATAGGAGTGGTACAACCAGCTCAGACACAGTTTCGTAATACTTTGTAGCATTTCATTACCTTTAATTGCCCAATAACATTCAAGCTTGTGTCAGCTAATGGTGAAGTGAACCAGAAAGCCCTCAATGAATCACTTGGCAATGGGCTTTTGTTCTTGCTGAATGTATTTGGTACACTGAAACCTCGGGGGCAGCGATGGAGAATCGTTTGTTTTACGCCCCACTTCCAGAGGCCTCAATGATCCAGCTGGCACACGAGGGCCCGATAACCAATTGTTTTCTCCCCTCATCATTTTATTTAACCTCACTGTAGATACTGAAACGAATGCGCTGCGTCTAATGAGCGGCAATTAACAGTGTAACAATGGCGGGGCGATCCCCTGCAGAGGCGGCTTACGGTCAAGTAAATAAAGACAAGCAGTTGTAAAATTTGCGATTCTTCAATCAGATGATGAAGAGCTTGTTTCATTTTTGTTTACAGAGAGGGAAACATGAGCTCGAGCACCAGTGTAATTCATCACACTCGGCTGGCTTCTGCATTTATCATCTCCGAGACCAGCTCACTTCCCATTTCCAGTGATTTGTTTTTGTAAAACAAAAGCCCCTTCGATATGAATTCCAGTTCAAACCAGAGTCAAGGCTGCATTTTCCCCAGTGCTTTGAGGCCTTGAGCTCCTTCTTTAAAAAAACAGAGTTCTGTGACAATGGCTCAGACAAACTGGCAAATTTAAGAAGACAAACGTTTCCAACAGCTCAGGGGGGAAAAAAAAAACTCTCCCTGCTGCTTTATTAAGGTTGTGCATTTTTTGTGCAAACAGAGTGAGCAAATACCTGAACACAAAAGGCCATTTAAACAGATTAATGCATGTTAAGATACATTACAGCTACATTTCAAATGCGCATTTCAAGTCTGACAGCAAACCGTCTCCATGTACAGTATCTCTGCAAGGAATTTGACTGTGTAACACAAGCTGAGAGTCTGAACACACAGCGTCACTTTTCCCTTTCTAACTGTCAGTCAGCATCTGGTTACAGGCTCATTCATGTCAACTTGAGGTATCTTATCTATGCCAATCATGTACTGACAAATGCACAGAGGAGCTCTAAACTGTTACAGACTGTCTCTTGCAGACGTGGGTAAGAGTAAAGTCCCTTTATCCTGGATTGTGTGACACTATGCGGAGCACCAGATGGGTGGGTGTTTCCCATATTTGTCAGTTACAGGATATTTAGATGGTATTTTAGTTTTGTGAAGCTTTGACATGTTACTTGAATTAACTAAATGCAGTACACCCCTTCCTTCCTACCGGAAACAACACTTATCTATATGAAAACACGACTGGCCACTGGCCTGTATCACCCAGGGTCACATAGAGTGGAGACTTTCCAGTGTCCGCCGCCTTGTACTTAGTGTCTCTGATTGAGGATCGTGTCCACAGCCTGGGCCAGGTTGTCCACGGTGCCGTCAGCCGTCACCGTTGGGTGCTTCTCATCGCTGGGCCTGGGAGGGAGGACATTCAAAAAACGCACGCATAAGAACAAGCAGCACAGGAAAAAAAACAGGAACAAACAGCTGCCTCGGTAAACAAGAAGGACTACAGATTGATGCTATCAGCCAAGTTGACAATACTGAATGTATACAGTGGAGCAGAGCAGGACATAATGGGTTTTTAAAAGGATTCAGGAAAGGCAAAGCTTGCAAAAGCAAAATTACTCTACAGCTCGAGCAGATGATTTGACATTCTGTCTTTCGTCCACAAAGAAACCCAGTTTTAGGTCAATGAAAAGGAATCTTTTGGAAAACTGGATATGGTGAAGACATTCTCAAACTCAGTTTGGGGAGTTGATTTGTAGGGAGGGAAAACATTTTTGGCTAGAGACGACAGGTTGTGCTCTGTTATCTCTTTTGTTTACACAGTACTGGTGCTAACTTTGTTTTTTTTGCTACCAGAACCTGTTTTTTTTAACATGTTCTCACGCAGTTTAGTTTTTCTTGCACTTTACTGACAAACAGGCACCTCAGAATGTGATACAGAGGTCACTTCATCGGCCAACGCTCCCACAGCACAGTCGACAATCTTGCCAGTTTTGGAAGAGAACCAGTCAGACCTCTGGATCGTTAAATATGGCTTTACAGTTATGGTTATATCGCCACCTGTTGGTCTGGCATGCTCTTGAGAGCGCCTCATTTATGTTTCTGCATTTTTATCTGACATTTATTTAAAACAGTGCTTTTGTGACGGGGTTTTATTTTGAGAACGAAGGAGAGAAAATGATCAAACACCAAGCTCACATTTAATCAAGAGCAAAGTACTGAATTAAGATTTTTCAGTGACTGTTTCCTGTGTTTATGTTTTCACACCTTAAGGTGTCTGTGCAGCCACTTGCCAGAAGCCGCTGCAGGGTAGCGAGTGTTTTCTGTCTCCGTCACCAGCTGTCACACATTGTTCCAGATTTCTCTCTTATATCTGCAGGTAACTAAAAACAGACCCACAAGAGGCTTTAATGAGAACTGCTAATTCCAAAACACCTTATTTCTTAAAAATAAACCGAGGAAATCATTTGGTGACTCAGTGGTTTCCAACCTGAGTGTGACATGTTTTGAGATACTGTTATTTTAAAAGGTTGTTAGAGGAAAAGAAGAAAAATAAAGACAAATTTATTTTTATTGATGCTTCTCCCAACTTTGATTTTTCTGGCTTGAGGGTTGGCAATGCTCATCTGTCTGTCTGCCCGCCATGTTGGATTGGACTGAAGTATCATAACTTTTAGATGGATGCCAAACAGGTAAACCCGCATTGGTTCGGTGACCCTTTGTCCTTTCACCGAGCACCAAAATGTCAAAGTTTTCCCTTTGCCAGTAAAATATCTCAACATCTACTAGATAGTTTGGCACACAGTTTTGTACAGACATTAATGGTTTCCAGATGATGTATCCTAATATTTTCGGCGATCCCCTCTCTATTTCAATAGCCTAGTCATTAATTTGACTTCAAGTTTGAGTCTTGACTGAAATGACTCAAGAACTTTTGGACAGATTGCAATAAAATCTGATACAGACATTCATGTCTCCCTCAGGCTAAACTTTAATAACTTTGGTGATCCTCTAACTTGACATGTTGCATTATAATCAATTTCAAAACTAACAACATTCCCATTCGACTTAAACAGCACACAGACTAAGATGGTGCACGTAGTACATGCTAAATTAGCTAAAGATTGGCATGTTAGTGCATTTTTAGTTGGCCATCCTTCATCTTTTTCCTGGTCAAATACTGTATGACCTTGTCTTTCCTCTCAAGGTCTCTAAAAACTCATTAAATGATCTCAGAGGAGGCAAAAAAACCCCTGTGTGCTTACAGGCCTCCATATGCCCTGATATTGAATCCAATTTATTTTGAAGGATTATGAGGTTAATTTATGTTGACAGTGTGATGCATACAGATAATGCATGTGGTTTTTCAACTTTATGTACATGTATCGAATAAACTTTTGTGCCTTTATTTTCTGAAAAGATAAACAAAAACAGAGAGCGTAGGCCAAAAATGTCAAAAACTATTAATTTTAATAATATTTTTGTCTCAAGCAGGACTTCTAAATGGTCAAAAATCTGTAAGAAGCATGAGGCAGCCTTGACTACCCCCCCACCCCCTCTGCTGCAGCCATTGTTGGGCTCAGGGCCCATTGAAGGATGCAGATATGGCTGTTTAATCAGCTGGTAGGGGGAAATGTGATCCATTTGGCGTGGCACCAGACCCGGGCCAGGCATGCAGGACCTTTTTCCTCCCTATCACATCAAAAGGCAGAGACGCCCCCTTCATTCATCTGCAGCACTACCCTGGATTCCTGCTCATTTATGAAGTGGTGCCTATAGATCCCAACCCTCCCCCCCCTCTGCTCCCCTCCCTGAGCTGCCTTGACCAGGCTCTGTGTGCTGCCTCTGTTCCCCCCCAGTCACGGGTTGGAGCTCCAGATGGGGAGGCTTTGTCTGGCCCTGGGTGTGCGGCACACACACCACCATTAATCCTGCCCTCTGAGAGCTCGCAGAGGACCATGGCAAATATTTGTGAGCCGCCCAAGTGTAGCATCAGAAAGAAGAGGCCGGTGGGGGTGGTGGGAGGGGGGTTGGGGGTGAAGAGAGGTGTTGAATACTGAGGCTGCGGTGAATACGGAGAAGCGGTGCCATGTGTTTACGCATGTCTGTCAGCCACCAGTGCTTGGGTTATGTGAGCTGGTTGGCTAATGGTCGGGGTGTTATGTCTCCTGTGCTGGATAACTCCCACACCCTTTTCTGCTCGAGGACTGATTGAGTTCACACACTCACACATACAGGCACATACACACACACAAGCAAGCGAGTCACATGGCTCTTATGTTTCATGCAAGTGAAGCCAACAGCATCGACCACACCGTCCCTCCAACCTCATGCTCCTTCACAGCTCCCATGGCCTGAACCTCTCAGATATGCATGCATGCATGTGTGTATTCATTTTGCTGCTTTTCTCTCATTGCCATGAATAATGAAGGAGTAACCAGGTCAATGTGACCATGCAAAATTCAACACAACGCAGCTAGTGTTACCGATGAGGTAATCTGTGGCTCGCTGCATGTCCTTGAGGTCAACGCAATATCAATACACCTGAAGAGATAGACAGACACTGCACAGCCTCCATGTAGGGATGAGGTGAGCCATGAGGTATCAGGTGGAAAGCAGCCAAGAGTTTAGTTCAGCACATCTGTCACCATGCTGAAAAAAACTTTCCTCAGAAAGTTGGTCAGTGATCACAAGGTTTAGGGCATGTGGGAAAAGAATTAGCTGAATTTTGAATGGATTTAGGTTGCTTCAAAGATGGGTTTTGTGATAGAAATTAATTTACAATGACTTTGTCCTCTTTCTTTTAAGCAATTTATCAAACAAAATAGCAAATATCTTCTGGTTTGAATCTCACATAAGAAGATCTGATGTTTTTTGTGTTTTAAAGTATTGGAAACTGAGAACATTTTGGGTTTTAGACCCAAGTAAGACAAAGCTACTTGCCTTGAGATCTGGGAATGGGTGATGGACATTTCACACAATTTTTTCCCCATTTTGTGCTCTAAATTTATGAATTACACTGGAAAAAAAATACACTGGAAAAAAATCCATCTTAAAAATATGTAAAATAAAAATGAATGAATGATTTTTTAATTATCTCCAATAATTATAATATATCTAAAAATCTGCCATTATGACAAGTATAAGATTGCTTGTTAAGATTTCTTGAAATAAGGTGTGATGTCATTAAACAAATCCCAGTTTCTCACACAAGTGATACTTGTTAGGTCTTATATAAAGTGTAATGTGACATTTAGACAAGTAACTAGACAAATACACTTGGTAACATGACATATATCCAAATAATCTTTGGTAAAAGCCCTTAATTTAAACTGACATTTCTTTCAAGTTATGACCACCAATTGGTATATAAATTACGGTTTGATTCTTGGAGTTTTTTTAATTTGCTGTTAAAACAGGTACAAACTACACACCTCTAATCCCCAACAACTGCTGCAACATGACTGGATTAAACAGTTGTGCATACACAGGCATCGTGTGCATGTTTCTCAGGCAATATAAGATTATATCGGCTTGCGAGTGTCATATGGATAGAAATATAACATGACACTTGGCTCTATAAAACAGAGATATTCATTTTTATAAGGACATGCTGTGCCTCCATGTAAGCGGATACGAATGACTCGTACAGTGAATGTACTTGTGTGTGAAAGTCATCTGTGTGTCAGAGACCAACAGAGATGAGGGATGATACAGGAATAAAGGAATGGAGGAGGTCGTCAAGGTATCTGACCATGGAGTGAAAGGTACAGCAACATTCCCAACGGTTAATGCTTAACACACTTGCACATACACAAAAACACATATGCGTGCACAGATGGAAGCAAAACTGTCACATAAGCCCGATTTCGATTTACACTTCTCTCTTCACCTCTTCACCTTTGCTGAGTGGGCCGTTAGTTTGACACAGTGCAGATAAAGCAGATAAAGGATACATGTGGGCAGAGATGAAGAGTTCAACCTGAGTCAACAGTGTGTGACATGAGTAACGTTTTGGTTTGCAGAGCAATTTTTGGATCACCTGGCTGAAAATAGCAGCTGTGAATCAACACAAAAGAGTACATTGTTTTTAGGAAACTGAGGCTTTAAAGTAACTTGTCTCTAACTTTCCTCTTCATGGAAACTTTTAACTTACAATTTAAAATGTCAAGCACTGCTTCAAAGATGCTTCTCATGACACTAAAGTTAATATTTGTTAGTGATGAAAGAGTTCTGGCAATTAGTGCTGTGAGGTTTACGTAAAAGTTAAGGTAACCTAAGCAGACCTTAAAAAAGCAAAATCACACAAAATTTCAAGGGCAGGAGTTGAAAGTGAAAGTACAAATAACCCAAAAGAGATGTGACACTGACAAATGAAAGCAGGCATGCAACATAATGTGACCAAACATTTATTTTAAATAATATTAAGTTAGGATTTTTAAGGTTTAAAGTTTCTGTGATGTTACCTCCTTTGCCTTAAAAAATGTATATATACTGTAACACTTCCAAGTATTTTGGAATGCATGCAATCACCTGGCTTTGCAGTCAGGAATCACTTTTATAAAAGCTATTACAACGCTTCAAGGAAAAGACTCAACCTGCCAGAAAGAGACGGAAAAACACTCAAGCCAGTTCAGTGTACAAGTGCATTTTTCATACCAGACTGGTGAAGCCACCATCAGCCATAACACTCCCTTTTCTCACACTACAGCAGCCTATATAAGCGTAACCCACAGGAAAACACGACCTGACGATAACTATAGCCTTTATGTTCAGCCAAGCCTTGTGGGTGACATAAGACACCAAACACAACACAAAGAGCCCCCCCACACCACACCACCCTGAAGGGAAGAGAGGGTTTGTAACTGAATGTGCTTTCTGCTGCTAAGTGACACTACTGCACACTTGGCCTTGAGGGTGAGAATGCAATTGCAGTTTGACTGGCTCTGTAATAAACAAAAGGTCATGGGAGAGACTGACGGCGAATCTGGATCCTCAAAAAGGCAACGACTCCAGCCAGCTGAGACGTTCCAGCCTGGTTTTAACATCATCCACTTCAGCTTCAGTTTACCTGATATTTACAGAGCCACATCAAGACACAGATAACTCCCTTGAAAGAATACAGCTGCAACCAGTTATGTAAAACAGTTCAACTGAACTGGGGGGGAAACCACCATGTTACAAGCATGTTATGGCAACAGAAGTGATGGGTGCTATGCCGAAGCCTTCCCGTCCTCAGCTGAGTTTGTTGCTGTGCAGCAGGCGTTGTCGTTTCACTGTGAAAACGGGTGTAAAATGTTGAATCATGATCAGCAAACAGCTGCTGTACGGTTTCACACTTTACAGAGATTAACGGTGCTTTCCAATCGAGCAGGACACAATGGGGATTCCCTGGCCGCGGCATGAAGAGCCACTTGAGTCTTTCCATCCTTTAGTTCTCTTCTGAAAAACCACTGTGTTTGTTTGTAAGTGTGAAAGAGAAAGAGAGAGCATCCTGAATTGTAATATCCACCCACTGGAAACTTTGTCTTTCCACAAACACATCTGAGTCAGCCAAAACGTACAGGACGTGAACCATAAACCTTCACTTTCTGTTTCTCTGAGACTTAAAGGTCTGTGATGGTGTTGTGGCAGCTTCATCTCTTTATCTCCAAATCCTGAATACATCATTGTAATTTGTAATACCTGTGTATTAGTTTTTTTTTTAAGTACATGTTCAACCTTACAAGCAGCCATTGATTTACATTTATTTCCATGTCTGAAAATCAGGTGCCTGTATCTTGAAACAGTCTGTTGATCAACAGTTCCCAACAGGGCTCAGCTGGCCTTATCAGATGAGAAGCAAGCTACACCTTCTTTGGCAACACCTATCACGTCACAGCCGGTGTTGATTCATACAATTTATATGTCAATAGGTTGCTAAGGATGATTGTTTTCATATTATTTCCACAACTTTTTTTTATTGACTGATTTTACATAACTATTTTAACCCCTCATTCTCTACGTACAGCTAACTATTTGAATTGCTTCTTAAGCTCTTTTAGCCAACCATTTTAACTCTTAATTCATTATTTTTAGCTAGCTACTTCTCTTATTACCCATTTCATTAACTACTGTAACTTTCCTACTTGCTTGCTTACTAGTTTTTATGCACCATGTTGCAAAATATGACATTGATATGTTAGAAACAGTGACTGTTAATTTACCAAAGATCAACATTGCAAAACTTCACCTCACCTACATTAGCATTGTAGGTGAGGTGAGGTGAACGCACAGGGCCCAAAGTATAACAAAGACCATAATCAACCCTAGCCAAGCCTGTTTACTCCCCTGCTGTCTGGCAAGAGATACAGAAGTATCCACTGCCACATCACCAGACTTTTCTCCTAGTCAGTCAATTTTTATTAATCAATTTACAAAATTTCTGGTTTTGTTAGTAGCGTGTAGGGACTACAAAACTTCAACTCATTATACGACCCTGTTGTTGAAAAATATGATAGATAAAATGAAGATCTTAAAACACCACCTGGGTGCAGTAATTCTTTGATGTTGGCAGTTATTAATAACTGAACAGGTTTCAAGAGGCGGTTGATCTCTCGCACTCACTATGCTGCCTCTGCAGCACTACATTATTTATGAACAAACCACAGATTATAATAAGCAACCCTTAAACGGCCACCAGTTTTACACAGACTTACATAAAGTCTCTTTACAGGGTTTGGAGAGTACTATTGCTTTTGTAAAACAAAAAGTTGTAGAGTTGTTTTGTGGCTCCAGAGGGAGATGTGCAAAATCTAGATAAATTGCCTTCAAAATTATAAAAAAGCAAAACAAAAGAAAAAACTGGGGATGCTGAGTTGAAATTAAGTGAGCTCATCACATCTCTGCAGCCTGATTCTCGTGTTTGCTCAAAGCTAGCTACCTGAGGATACATTAGCTGTACAAGCATAACAAAAATAAAAATCTCTGACTAAATTTCTTGCGGTGAAGTTACATTGTGGATGTGTATGTAGAAAAGACATCACTAGTTCTGCTGCTTAGACTTTATCTTCTTTTTTTAAATTAAATTGTGAATCCTGCACTGTTACAGGAGTGAAACTAGATTGGTGCAGCACTATTTTAAAGGTCATGTGGACAGCTGAACACCTTATTATCACCTTCCAGGTGCCTCATACATCCATGGCAACAAATTTGAAGTGAATTAATTTCTAAAAGTCATCACAGAGCTTAAAACAGTTTCACCGGGTAAAATATTGTTTATGTTATCAAATTCTGACAAAGGGATCTCCCATCATCATTTCCCAGCTGTCCTTTCTTTATTGTGCTCAATATGCAGAGCATCATGTGGCCCAGATCTAAAAAAAACACTCTTTTCATCAGCATGTTATTATTAGCGGTGCCACTGTTGACTTGCTGAGCCTTTGTCTGTGTGAGAGTGCGAGTGTATGTCTATATCTTAAATTTTGTTTGTGCTGAGGGGCTGCTGAGTCACCTGCTTCTGGTACAAAAAAAAAATGCAAACACACATGTGAAACCACACAAGCATGTACACACAAACCATTAGGACAAAAAAAATGGCTCCAACAGAAACCAGGCAAGGGCCCAATAGCGCCCAGCCAAGCAGCCTGTCTATTGGTAATTGCAAGAGGGATTGGATCCCCTTTGAAAGACTAAGGGCCTGTGTTCATGTATTTAAGAGGCAGTGCTATGTTTCAGCCTGCCATCTGTGGGCTTTAGCTCTCTGATTCTCTCCCACTCTCACTCCTTTTCTTTCTCTTTCTCTCTCTCTCACAGGGGTGGAAAAGTACCATCGAGGGGCTCGGTCGCCAAGGCCGGGCTGGCTCCTTTGTCTCGCCGTGGGAGTCTGGTCTCACTGTGAAAAAAGCTCTGGTTAATTATTAATATCTCATTGACTTATAACGCACGGCAGGCTTTAGAGGAGCCTGCGGGCAGAGGAAGCTGTCACTCTGGGGTGGTGAGCGATTGTAGGCCAAACTCGGGCACCCAGTGGAGTGTCATGAAGCTCTTTAACCTCTTTGTAGAGCTACTGCAACATCCAACTAGAATCAGTACTCAGTCGGTGAGGCTCTATTATGTTCAGATCTGACATCTACCTGATCACAAGCTACGAAAACAAAGCTGGAGTAAAAGAGAACAAAATGTTGTAGAGTCTCACTTTTCCTTTTTCTACTCTCATTTGAGCTTTTTTAAATTCTGCTCAGATTTGTCACAAGGTAACTTGTGATCATGGTAAAAAGTGAAAGAATTACTTCTTATTTGTTAAAAGGAATGCCAGCAACCCTAACAAACCTGGGTTCATAGGAGTTTCCAGAGATCTCAGTAGTGACCCAGTTACATTTTTATCTCACCTGGCATTACATTTCTCATTCTTGCACTTATGTTTGCTACCAATAATAAACTTAAATTGCTAACCATGCTAGCAACAAAGTTAATGGCCAAATATAGCCGTTTACATTTTCATACTTTGGTTAAATACAGCTGTGTTTATCATATTTGGCTAAGTATGGGTGTGTTTAGCCATATTTTGGCAAAAAATATGAGTGTTTGGAATATACTGAGCAGAAATATGGGCTGAAAAAGTGGATTACGCTTCGGTAGTTGTTCGAGAAGTTTTTTATAGATATTTTGGGTTGTTTTGTTGAGTCTTGGTCATCATTGGAATCCTTTGCATCTGTTGTTAATCCAAGTTGATTAAAGTTGCATAAGAGCAAGGATGTGGTGAAGGTTAGGTACTCTAAACTTGTGTTTTCAGTGGAATAGTCTATTGAAAACTTATGAACGTGAAAGGTGAATGTTCAAAACAATACAGATAAAGGGGGAAATACAAAGCAGAGAAAGGCCTTGAGCCAACAACAGATTGTGAGCTGGATGAGGAAATCATTCCCATAATTGATTGTGTTTAAATTCCTCACAAAGATACTGATTTCAATCCATGGGAATGAGGACAGAAACGTAGCTTAGCCCTCAAGTTAATCAGTGGAACAGCACAGGATTGTGGTAAAAGCTGATATTCAACAAAAAACTGTTAATCTATGCTACAAATTTAATTCAGAGAGAATTTAAGGAGACATAATTTCTTAAGTTTAACACTCACATGCACCTAAAAAGTTTATTTCTGTGTAAGAGTTTTAGTTGCTGCAGTTCAGAGGCAATGCAAAGACTATTTGAAAGAACAAACCACCCACGGCTCGACAAGAAAGGATAAGGTGGGAGCACGCAGCAAGGAAAGACATCCAACCGACAAAAGCCAGCTTTCATGTGTTATCTGTTAAAAATGAGGGAAATCCAGCAGTGGAAATAGAAACCTTATGCAACATGTATTTTCCTATTTTGTCATGCAAAAATCCTGACTTGGCCCCGAGAAGACTGCAGCCTGCAAGATATTATATGCCTCGATAACAATATCATGTACATGGCTTTGTATACATAGAAATGTATGTAATGTTGCACATACTGGCTGTGTTGTTCTGATCCTACAGTGTTTTACCATGGGAACAGAAACAAAGCAAACACTGTTGATTCAATCTGCCTGTTTGCAACAGAGCAAACAAAAACTAAGGGGTCACACTGCTGTTGATTCCAGTTCCTCCGTTGATCTGGGGGGGACGTGGACACAAAAGAGGGTCCCTGCAGAGTCTCAGCCGGTTCAAAGGCCATATTGTGCACATGGTATGATTCACTGGATTGAAGTAAAGAGTCTCTGTGGCGGCGCAGAGGCAAACAGATCTGAATGCTACGTTCAGAGATGCTGTGACTGTCGAGTTTGACAAGTTTTTAATCCCACAGCCCACAACGGCTTCTTAGCTAAGAAGAGTGAAATGAGATAACTTCGCTTCCTCCTCACCCAGACAAAACTAATGTGCGAACAGAGGTTAACAGAGTGGGGCGTGGGGCTGCGCTGTTGTGCTAGACGCTATAAAATGTTAGCGCTCTTGTCTATAAAGAAAAAACAGGTCACATAGGTCAAGACACATGAAAAGCAAGAGAAACTGAAACTCAAGCATAAACTGCAAGACATGACTGCACATTAAACCAGTTCTGCAAAATGCGTGCACCAAAAAAAAAAAAAAAATAAGGAAAAAAAATCCGTAACGACTGGCTTAAAAAAAACAAACAGGCCTTGAAATATGGTAAGTCCCATACGTTAAAGACGATCACTGCATGTCTGACGGGCACACACTTGAAACCCTGCACATTATCGTAGCATCTGAGGCTATAAGACACCAGTGGAGGATGGAAAGATAAGTGAGGCTGAAATACAGTATGTACCTGAGAGCCATCCCAGGGGCCGCGCTCAGTTTGTAAGGGAGATTAAGCTGCAACCACAGCCATGCACAGTCGCCCTGTCAAGGTTCAGTATCACAGATCTGCAAAGGACAAAGCCATCCATAAACCTAACACTGCTGTCCTGTTTCCAGTCTAGTGTCTGTTTGATTCAGAGGAACCGAGACCTGATAGGCTGTTTGTGTTAGAAGGGGAGAGCATCATCTTTCTGTAGACACACACACACACACACACACACACGCACACACACACACACACACACACACACACACACACACACACACACA